>BSBK01001933.1:207500-592930 GCA_027943335.1 Chamaecyparis obtusa
ATCCCAATTACTCGATGTGTCTCCAACTAAACATCTCAAAAGATTTTCTAAGCTTCTATTCACAACTTATGTTTGTCCATCGTTCTGTGGGTGAAATGTAGAAATATATTTCATCTCAGTGCCAAAATTTCTCCAAAGGGTCTTCCAAAAGTATCCAAAAAACTTACTGTCTCGGTTAGAGATGATACTCCTCGGTAATCAATGCAATCTGACAATTTCCTTAAAGAAAAGATCTACTATATGTACTGCATCTGATGTCTTTTAACAGGGTATAAAATGTGCCATTTTTTAAAATCTATCCACAACAACAAATATAGAATCATTACCTCTTATTGTCTTCGGTAAGCCAAGAAAAAAATCCATACTGATATCAATCCAAGGTTTATCAGGAACATAAATCGATGTATACAATCCAGTATTCTGACTTACTCCTTTTGCAACTTGACAAATTCTACAACTTCTCACAAATTCCTAAACATCCTTATACAAATGTGGCCAAAAGTATTTCTCCTTAAGAAAATTCAATGTCTTGTCAACACCAAAGTGTCCATCCAAACCACTACTATGTTATTCTTTTTTAAAATTAGTTCTAAGTGATCCTCTCGGTATACACAACTAAATACCTTTAAACAACATACCTTCTTGAATGAAATAGTCTTCCCATTTTTTATTCGATTGATCTTGAATAGGTGCTCTGCACTTTCTCCATGGCTCAGAAAAATCAGGATCAATTTCATACAACTCTCTCATGTCATCAAAACCAAGAACTTCAATTTTCATCTCGGTCATCAAAGATCTTCTTCTACTTAATGCATCAGCAACTCGGTTAGTGACTCCACTCCTATGATTTATCACAAATCTATAACTCTGCAAATACTCAACCCATTTCATATGTCTCTGATTCAACTTATTTTGACTACCTAAATATTGTAAAGCTTTATGATCAGTATACAACACAAATTTACTCGGTATCAATTAATGTCTCCATTTCTTCAAGGCTTGAACAATAGCATAGAATTCTTGATCATACACAGAATATTTCCTTTTTGCATCATTTAATTTTTTACTAAAGAAAGAAACAGGTTTACCTTCTTGACTCAACACAACTCATGTTGCACTACCACTTGCATCACATTCCACTTGAAATACCTTATTGAAATCGGGCAATGTTAACATAGGCAATTCAGTAACCTTCTGCTTTAGAGTCTCAAAACTTTTATCAGCTCCATGTGTCCACTTAAATTCTCTTTTATCTCCTCTCATAGTCTCAGTCATAGCATTACAAATTAAATTGAAATTCCTAATGAAATTTTAGTAAAAACTTGCCAAACCATGAAATGATCTTACCTCACTACCATTCTCAGGTGTAGGCCAATTCAAAATAACTTCCACCTTTTCAAGATCCATCTTCAAACCATCAGCTGAAATTACAAATCCCAAATACACAATCTCCTCTTACATGAAAGAACACTTTTTCAGATTAATCAACAACTTTTCTTCTTTCAACCTCTACAATACTTGTTTAACATGTAACAAATGTTCTTCTCTGGTCTTACTAAATATTAGAATATCATCTAGGTATACAATTGCAAATTTACCTAAGAAATGCTTCAAAACTTCATTCATCAACCTCATAAAAGTACTTGGTGCATTAGTTAAACCAAAAGGCATAACCAACCACTCATACAAACCTTATTTTGTCTTAAAATAAGTCTTCCACTCATCACCTTCTCTAATTTTGATCTGATGATACCCACTTTTCAAATCAATTTTGGTAAAATACTTTGCTCCGAACAAACTATCCATTATGTCATCCATTCTTGGTATAGGAAACCTATATTTCACTGTTATCTTGTTGATTGCTCTAGAATCCGTACACATTATCCATTATCTATTCTTCTTAGGTACTAATACAGTAGGTACTACACAAGGACTCAAACTTTCCTGGGTCAAACCTTTTTGCAACAATTCTTGAATCTTTAGGTTCAATTCTTGATACTCGATAGGTGTCAGCAGATGTGGTGCCTTATTAGGTAAACTAGCTCTAGGGATAAGATCCATACAATGATCAATGCTTCTCTTTGGTGGCAATCCATTAGGTACATTATCATAAATGATCCCACTGTACTCGGTGAGTAACTTATCAATCTCTTCAGGTATGCTATCCTTTGTTTTCTTACTCAGTTTGTTAGGAATCACAACAAAATATACATCATTCTTTTTCAAATCCTTAAAAAACTTTCTCCCTTCCATCAAAAAAACTTTCACAAATGTACAAATGTTAGAATCATAAAATAACATGAAATGGAAAAGGTAAGGAAAGAATCCAAGAGAGTATGCAATGGAAGAGATTTACCAAATACTAAAAGAGAGAGATAGAGAGATTTTTCTTCAAGAGTTCAAACACAAGCTCACAAAAATGCTCCAAGAACTAAGGCAAGATCACAAGGATTTGAAAGGGGAAAAATAAGAAAAAACCCCTTGTGAATTATGAATGAGGCTCAAAGCCAAAAGAAGGAGAAAGAATTAGAGCTCAAAGTTCATTACAATATGAAGAGAAAGAAATGAGAGAATAGAAGAGATTATTGAGCAAGTGCGTGAGAGGCATCTCTTTAAGTAGAGATGAGTGGAGGAGTTTGCATGCAACTCCCATCTTAGATTAATGTCACATTCATGTTGTGTGTGAGACAAATGTGAGATTTCTCTTAAGGAGGAATATCTAATTTCCTTAGTAAAAGAATTACAAAAATGGCATGTCCTCCTACTTGGACTAGAGGACAAATACAATATAGGATACCTTGATTTATCCTTTAATTACATATATTCACCAAGGAAATATTAATTCTAACACCCCCCTTTAATCTTTACTTGGGGTGATTACATCAATAGGTATCAAACCCAAATGTTTACAATGATTTTGAGATGTTTCTTTTGAAAGAGTCTTCACTAGGATGTCGTTGGCTTGATCATCTTGCATGTCTTCAACTTGTGCTTTGGAGCTTGAATGGTACATAGGACTTTTGGCTAAGTGAATAGCATGTTGAGGGAAGCCCAAATCTTTAAGAGACCATTGAGATTATTGAGATACATTTATGCATTCTATATATTCATTTTCAGTAGAAAATAGAGGTGAAGCATAATCAACACCTGAGCCTACAATAAGGCAAGAACCACTAGTAGAGTGTCCATCATTGGGATCACCTAGTGTTGAATCAGTAACACTTTGGAAAGAAAAATCATATTGCAAATCATGAGGCAAATAATTAGGAATGCAATCTTCAGTTGCATAAAACAAATCTATAGCGTATTCATCATAATGTGAATCATGAGTCATAGAATCATAAATGCAATCTTTAGTTGCATAAAACAAATCTGTAGCATATTCATCATAATATGAAGCATCAAGAGGAGTAGAGCTAGTATAAGCATCACTAGTATTATCATTATCCTCCACAACAATCATAGGATTAGTACTATCATCATGAATTTCATCTTGAGTAATAAACATATCTTTCAAAGTAACATTAAGAAAGTTAGATATAATTTCCTCTTCTTGGTCAAACATATCATCAACACAAGAGCAAGGATCATCAAATTCCATTGCATCATAAGGAGAGAGCATATAATCACTTTGAGTAGGAAGATAGTAATCAAGAGGGTTATTCCAAGAATATCCATCATCATGATATTCATCCCAAATAGTATTATCATCAAAATGAGAAGTAGACATCCCATAACGAATAGTAAAAGCATGACGAGTGTTATTATTATGATAGGTTTCATTATTAGGAGGAGATGACTTTTCATGTTTAAGTTTCTTAAAACAATTATTGATCACATGACCAACTTTCCCACAATAGTTACAATGGGGTCTATTATAATTGTTATGATAACCACTATTATGATTATTTGAATAACCATTATTATGATGATTATTGTTACGATAATTATTGTTGTTATTGGAATAATTATTGTTATGATGATTAGTATGTGATTTATTATTTGCATTTTGAGTTTTAGATACAAAAGCATGTTCAACAGATTTAATAGTACCAAATTTCAACAATTTAGCCTGCTCTTGACATAACAAATTTTGAAAAATAGGATAAGTTAAAAGAGGAGCTAAACTAGAAATAGCAAGCTGAGATTGGATGTTAGTGATAAATTGTTGAAACTCTTTAGGGAGACATTTATTAAGAATTATAGTAATCAATCTAATATCTGTAAGAGTAACATTTAAACCATTTAACTAAGTTCTAATAGCATCAAACTTGAGTAAAAATTCATCCATTGATTTAAAATTTGTATACCTTAGGTCTTCCAAGTTGTCTTGGAGTTGAATCTTACGTGATTCGGAGGAGCTATCGTAGGTTTGCTTCAAGATGCCCCATGTTACGTGAGCTTTGGTGCAATGTCCAAGCAAGACATAAAGATCGGGACTGATGGAGAGTCCAATTAGACTGAGTGCTTCATCATTCTTAACTTGCCAGGCATCTTTGGTAGTTTGAGCAGCAGAGGCGACTAGTTCAGAAGTCGCATATGTGGCAACTTCAACAAAATGTTTAAAACGGAATAAAAAGGAAACATGTGTCTTCCATTGATGATAGTTAGAGCTATTGAGTTTAATTTCTAGAATTAGAGTAGACATGTTGAAAGTAGCAAGACAACGATATCAAAATTACTATGAGATTAATTAGGAATTTGAATAGATTTAAAATTAAAAAATTAAAAATTTTATTAAATGCTTAAAAAAAGAGCTAGAGTTGATAAAAAGATATTTTAAGAGTGAAATAGTGAATAAAAAATACAAGGAACAATGTTTAACAGCTAAATTTGATTTGATTACACAAAATGAAATAAACAAAAAAAAATTGATGAACCAAAAAAACTATGAGAAAATTTAAACTGGAATGATTATATTAATTGAATTAAATTTTAAACTGAGAATTAAACTGATGGAGAGTAATTAGAGATATGACCAAATTTAAAAAGTGATATAGATGAGTCAAAGAAGGAATAATAATAATAATAATAATAAACCTTCAAAGAGAAAGAAAGAATAAGACTCAAAGTAGATGAAACTTGTAATCTCTAGATTCAATTTAATTATTCAAGTTGAATTTAGTAAATTTCTTCCAGAAATATTTAATTAAAAAAATGTTAGTTAAGCACTGAAAATATTCACACAAACAAGAGCCAGAGCAGAGATAATAGAATATAGAATATTAAATCTACTGCAAAGAAATTATTTCCTGCAAAGAGGAATAAATATAGTGCTAAGAATAGCTCCTTCCAAATACGCCCAGTTACTTGCAGTTCAAAATAGTTTAATGTATGTTGCGTAAGGAATAAAATAGAGTTTAAAATAGATAAATGCCTGTTGCGTAAGGAATAAAATAGAACTAATTATAGCTCTTAATAATTTAACCGTTTAAAATAATGTAATGCAAAAACATTTTCTATGAAACAAGAAACTTATATAAAAAAACGTATTCTATTGCATGAAACATTTTAATAAAATGAGAATGTTTTGCTAGAAGTCTGAAGTTTGAGATTGTTATAAAAAAAAATGTTAGAAATATATATAAGATGATTTAATAAAGGAAAACAGTGAGTGCTTAGAAATAATGAAACTTAGTGAAACTTATAAATAATGAAACGTTAGAAGCTGAAAAAAAGACGTATGAAGTCAGAATGAAGGAATTTTACTGGCTTAATGGTAAGGAGAACCGTATAAAGCAACTAAAATAAAATGAATGGAAGAGCAACAGCCAAAAAACTATTTTTAGTATATATATGTTTTTAGTATAAAAACAGAGATAAACATTTTTAGAATGAAGATATAAAAATGTTTTTAAATAATACTTATACAAAAAAAGCAGAGAGAACTACGTTTTTTATAGTTTTTCTTATACGGCAAAATGAAACATTAAATACATGAGGCGTTTGAAACTTGTGAACAGCTACAGCTACAGAGGCATTTGAAACTTAGAAATGAGATTTGCTACAAAAACATTAAGATTTAAAAAACATTTTCCAAGATTAAAAGTTAGTAATGTGACAAGAAATATGAAGTATTCTATGTCTATGTTATAATAGATGATAAGATTTCTAGTTTTTAATGATAGCAAAATGTTTTGATACTAAAAAAATAATTGATACCAGAGATGTATTAATGTAAAAAAAAGTAGATTAAAGATTTAAAAAAGTTATAATTCAAAGAGATTTCAGTTTAAATCAATGATATGAGATAAGAAAAGCAAAAGAAGAGACGAATATCAAGATAAAATATCAGAGATATGATATAGAAAAGATGCTGCAAGAAATGTTAGTAGAGATTATAAACAACAATCAGAGATAGCACAGTGATAGGAGATAAAAAAACATAGATGTTGAGAAAACAAAACCTGCAAACCAGATAGTTAGAAAAAACAAAAAATCATGAAAAGAAAACCCTTTCGATTGCCTGACAGAGGGTGAGTTAGATCTATTAAGAAACTTGATAAAAAGATGGAAAAACTTAGATCTGGCGGAAAGTCATCCACAACAAGTTAGATTCACAAAAAAGGTTAGATATGCAAAAAAAATGAAACAAAACCTGCAACAAAATGGTTAGATAACAAAAAAGGCTTTCTCCTTCACAACCAAAATATCCTTCAGCTATCCTTGCATGCACACTCAAAAGCAAGGATTAAACATGCTTTGATACCATGTTAGAATCATAAAAGAAAATGAAATGGAAAAGGTAACGAAATAATCCAAGAGAGTATGCAATGGAAGAGATTTACCAAATACTAAAAGAGAGAGATAGAGAGATTTTCCTTCAAGATATCAAACACAAGCTCACAAAAATACTCCAAGAACCAAGGCAAGAAAACAAGGATTTGAAAGGGGAAAAACAAGAAAAAACCCCTTGTGAATTATGAATGAGGCTCAAAGCCAAAAGAAGAAGAAATAATTGGAGCTCAAAGCTCATTACAATATGAAGAGAAAGAAATGAGAGAATAAAAGAGATTATTGAGCAAGTGTGTGAGAGGCATCTCTTTAAGTAGAGATGAGTGGAGGAGTTTGCATGTAACTCCCATCTTAGATGAATGCCACATTCATGTTGTGTATGAGACAAATGTGAGATTCCTCTTAAGGACAAATGTCTAACTTCCTTATTAAAGGAATTACAAAAATGACATGTCCTCCTACTTGGACTAGAGGACAAATACAATATAGGATACCTTGGTTTATCCTTTAATTACATATATTCACCAAGGAAAGATTAATTCTAACAACAAACACTACTAACAGGTTCTTCAATCAAAGGTAACAATATTTGTCTTCTCCCATCAACCCAAATAGTATACTTATGCAATCTTCCATCATATATAGCATGTCTATCATATTGCCAAGGTCTACCCAACAAAATATGACAACAATCCATAGGCATGATATCACATAACACCTTATCATAGTACTTTCCAATTTTCAAATTCACATAAAATTGTTCACTTACCAAGAGTGTATGCTCATCCTTGATCCATGAAATTTTATAGGGCTTCAGGTGTTCCAGCCTTTTCAACTGCAACTTAGTAACCATTTCCTCAGATGCCAAGTTCTCTGAGCTTCCACTATTAATGATTACCTTCCATACTTCATCAAAAACTCTACATCTTGTCTTGAACAAACTTTTCCTTACTGGATCTTCCTTATTACTTCACTCCAAAGTGCTCTCATTACCATCAAGTTCTTTTCCTTCTCAGGTTCATTTGGTGACTCTTCTTGTACTAAAGCATTTATACTGCTACTGACCTTTTTACTTGCATGTGTACATTCAAATGATCTATGTTCTTCTTCTCCACAATTGTAACAAGTTCCTCAAAAACCACCTCTTTTATAACCACCTCGATAGTTACTACTTCTTCCTCTAGATGAACTTTCACCTTTCCACTCGGTCTTGCCTTTATCTAGATTCGGCTTTTCTAGTTCAGATCTATTGTTTTCACCATAAGATCTACCTCTTCCTCTAGGAAATCTACCACCTCTACCTCTTTGTCTTTGCTCGTGTCTTTTGTTCAATTTCTCCTCGGCTTTCAAGGCAAATTGATAAGCTTCTTCAATGTTTTCCAACTTAATCAAACTAATTTCTTCTTGGATGGAAACCCTCAAACCATTCAGGTACCTAGAAATTCTTTCCACCTCATCTTTATCATGTCCAAATCTAATATCTAATCTATATAATTCCTCAGTATACTCTTTTACTGAGCTATCTTTCTGCCTCAAACTTTGCATTCGCCTAACTAGGTTAATATGATAATCACAAGGTAATAAATTTCCTTTCAACTTATTTACCATCTTATTCCATACCTTAATTTTTTCTTTGCCTTTCCTCTTTCTGTCCAACTGCAGATGTTCCCACCACAAGGATGCATGACTTTTCAACTTTGTGCTTGCAACTTTCATCTTCTTTTCCTCAAGAACATTTTCATATTTAAAGTACTTTTCCATCTCAGTGATCCATTCCACCAATTCATCTGAATCCAATTTTCCACTATACTCAGGAGGATTAAAGTGTGGTGTAGACTTCACAATTTTCAAGGCCTTCAACAATATTTCTTCACCTTGATCCATCACAGGTGCAGGTTCAGCTTCACCTTGTTCTTCCTCAATTTCATCATCATTAACGTCTTCAAGATGGCTACCTCTTCATTGGGTTGTCTCAATAGCTTCTAATCTAGCAGCAAGTTGTCTCAACATGTCTACCAATCCTGGATCTGCATCTCGCCTCCCACAAACCATCTTGAAACCCCTTGCAATTATAGGCCAGATTGCAATTTTCTACCCCACAACAAATTAACTAGGTTTTGATAAGAAGGAACCCTCAAACCTAGATCCAAATCTCACCTCGCTCTGATACCACCTGGATGCAAGGGAGGACAAGGAGAGGGGCCAAAGGCACACCCTAACAAGATCCACCTTGAAGAGATCACACGCAGAAGAAACAAACACACAAGTGAGAGAGAGAGAATGCAGATAACTTTCATATATTTATTCCAATTGATTCATACATGTCAAGTTGTAAGGCCTTCCCAATTTAGGCCAGATTTTACAATTCAAGTACAGGAGTCCTCCAGCATGCAAGGATCTGAAACTATCTTCAATCTTCTAACTTTTATCTTCTCTTCCAATAACTAACTCCTAAACTACAACCAAAGATTATATTATATACAAGAGGCTACCAAACAAGTCGGCCTTCAGATCCACCATCAACAAAAGGAATGACCAGATCTAGGTCCACATGCTTCCCAATGATAGATACCAACATTAAATTTGTGACCATAATTAAATGCACAAGTCGGCCTCAACAGGAAACTAAAACAACCAACTTGGTAAGCAAGGATAACCAAGCGCCAGATAAGCATCACCGAGCGTTGGGGAATTAACTGACCAACTCGGTTAACAAAGGAAACCGAGCAACTACCGAGCCAACTCGGTCAAAGCAGGAACCAAGCAACACAGGAAAACACAAACATGTTTTTGGTGACACAAGATTGCCAAGGACCCAAGATGCTCCTGCATCAGAGGAACATGACTTTATCTCTCCTAATACAAACACATCACAAAGAGATCAATCATATCATATACATAAAACATATTCATGTCCTGATAATCCTAAATAATAGGTTAGTCCATAATCATATGTATAAATTAACATAAACATAAGGTAAAGTCGTAAGAATAGAACATTAAATACTCATAATCAAGAAAGAAACATAAGTAATAATCCTATCAATGTCCATGTATCCATCTAAAGCATAATCACATAACAGTATCATCATTAAGTCCTAACCAAATATCATAAAAGCCCCACCAGGACCATTAGTGTCCTAAGAATTCCTAATCATACACACCAAGGCCCTGAAAGATCCTCAACACATAAGTAGAAATAGAAATGTACAAAAGGGTACCATAAACCATAAACAACGTACTTAAAAATATCAACATGTCTATCAAATATGAGAAATTAGTAGCATCATCAAGTGTTAGAATATGAATAAGCTACCACAATAGATTAAATAAGTATATCTATGTACACACCTAATGCAATATCATACTCACATATGCAGAAAGGGAAACAAAAAGGATATTACTTCATCCAATAGATTTAACTCAGTAGCATCTAAATATAAACTCAAGGTCACATTACCTACTTGGTTGTATTAGGGTTATGGAGGTATTACAGTTCGGGTTACAAAGGTACATTCTCCCCTATAAGATTCAAGTTACACCTGGAAGTCAAAATAGATAATATGGAAACACATAACACATTAGTCCTAAACATCATTTAATCAATATCATAGACATTACTCCTAGAATTCATACAATGATATGTATAGAATGAAATAATCTTCATTAAAGTTGTTAGGTTTAGAACATACAAAATAATATATTTTTATATACACTTTTTCCTACCCACTAGTATAAATTTGAATTTGTTTCAACAAAAGCACACATGAAAACTTTTCATTCACTATTAATCAAAAGTTATGCATACTAACATTTACCATTTTATATATCAATTTCTCATCAAAAGGGGTTATCCAACAATACACTAAGACCATATTCATGTATTCAAGGTCACCATTACTAAGAGACATTCATCCATGAAACAATTTACGCATATCTATACAATTTCAATAGATAGAAAACAAAGCTCAACAAACATGACAATATATGTATTCAACTTACTCCTAGAAGTCAAGAAACCTAAGATGGAAACATGTCACACATTAGTCATAAATGTCATTTAATCAATATCATAGACATATTGGTCCTAGAATTCATACAATGTTGTATAATGAAATAATCTTGATAAAATTTGTTATGCTCTGAACATACAAAAGAATTTATTCTTATATACTCTTTTTCCTACCCACTAGTATAAATTTAACTTTGTTTCAACTAAAGTACACGAGAAATTTTCTTTCACAATTAATCAAAAGTTATGAATACTAATGTCTGCCATTGTATATATCAATTTCTCATCAAAGTGGGTTATCCAACAATACACTACGACCAGATTCACTTATTCAAGGTCACCATTATCTTATATTTTAACAAATTCATAAATAGAAAGCACACCAATTCACTCAATTTCACTCAAAAATACCACCATTTCATTAGTCTTTAAGAAATATAGGTAAGTTGAATCACTTAATTTTTTAAGAATATCAAAATTTCCAAATATTACATCATTACTAAGAGATTCATCCATGAAACAATTTCCCCATATCTATTTAATTTCTATAGATAGAAAACAAAGCTCAACAAATATGGCAATATATGTATTAGCAAATCATGATGATCTATTATATCTCAAATATGCAATAATGAACATCATTTGACATGCATGCCACATCACTAGGATTACACATCACATACCATATGTAATAACTAAAATCTCGACACAAAAAGCCACATCAGTAAAACCCATAATTTTAGAGAGTCGGTCAACAAGTCAATGGTCGATTACTTAAGTCAACAAGATATCAATAAATTCCCTATTAAATAGAAAGAACATGAATACAATTACGACCATGTCTGTCAAAAATAAGCATACCTTTGCTCAAGACAAGCGAAACGTCGACCATATGTCGAGTGTCCACCATGTTGAATACCAGATGCGTAGAGCACTATAAGGTAATGTCCTTCCTGACAAATGCTTCAGAAACCTGTTCTCAAAAGTCAGCTAGGGCAAGAATATTGTGGGAGTGCGTTACCACCCTACCACGAAGCTATAACACTTCCCCAGTATCCTTCACATACACATCTGGTATTCGACATGGTGGTATTTCGTGACTTTGAGGTTTTCCTTTCTTTTTATGAGATGGAAGTTCGTAATTGAGTCTAATATTGATCTTTTACTACATGTCTCAATAGTTGGTCAAAAATCTATTGAGTTTGTTATCTTGACATGATAGTTTATTTTCACTTATATTTGATGGGACTTTTCTTGTTGTGATTTCTTTAGGACACTCGACATATGGTCGATGTTTCATTTGACTTTGAACAAAGGTATGATTTATCTTTTCGACAGATATGGTTGTAATTATATTTCTATTATTCCTATAATGTAGGAAATTGATTGGTATTAATGGACTTGTGTAATCGACCATTGACTTGTTGATCGACTTCCTATAATTGCGGATACGTTTGTTGTGACTTTTAGTGTTGAGATTTCAGTCTTTACATATCTCAAAAGCGAGAACGTCTCTTAAACATGCTTTAACACCCCAAGGTATGCAAATCTCTTCTGAAACCAAGGTTCAATATTCATGTTCCTAACCTAAATATCACTCGGTATCTTAATGGAATGGAGTCAAACATGTACAGTTTGACTCTCCATACAAGACCACATACACTATCCCTTATTTATGTAAGGTGCTTAATCTCCAAGGAATGGGCACCACACATAAGCAGGTAGTAGCTCCTAGCTTCTTTAACAAGCTCACATACCCTTGTCCTCAAGAGTTCCCTATGTCTAATTCCTCGTATATGCTTACCAATTACACCTCATATATGTTTACCAATTATACCTCATACATTCTTGGTGAGTAAGCACATCACAACACAAGACCAACATTCAAAAACACCAAGGATAAAATTATTTTATCCACACAATACATAAATAAATGAGAGAGATAGAGAAGTAAATTATCACTTTCAACAATAAAGAAAGATAATTTAAAGAAATGTGAAACACTAAATCAAATATAAATTCCAGAAAACTAAATACAAAAGATACTCCACCAATGGCTAAACCATTATAGACAAATATAAATGAATTTTTTGGTCCACACAAACAAGACAAAAGAAATCATCATAAATTGTACATTACACCACTATGTGACTAGAACTAGTCACCCAAAGAGGAAGGATGGAACAATGTCATAAAACCACTTTGCATCAAGAAGGAACGTGTGACAAATATGCATGATTCCTCGACTGTTAGAAATATTTGAACACCGTACTCAAGTTGTATAAGGATATGGATAATCACATATGAATCACATAATTTGGTCCTTCAAAAAGAGGAAAAGTATTTATTACTTCCTTCTTTGAGTAGTAGAAGCCAAGGTCACTTCACACAACCATTATGCGTACACTATCCATCCTAGACAAGAAATTGGTAATACTACCACCCCCTCACATATTGAATCATCATCAACTTGTGGGTTGACATATAGTATGAACACAAACAAGAAACAATACATAAGTGGTATGGTTCTCCAATACTCGAATACATAATATGATTGTCATTAATGAGTGCTCAATTACACCATCCATAGACACATAAAGCAAGATACTGATTTTACACAACACTCAACAAAACACTGGTACATATTTTATCACATTCACTGGGAAGGTACATTGTCATTAATAACAAGATAATAATTACAAATGTGTGATATTCCAAATTCCAAAATCAAATGTGCATGAATCCTAATTCTATCTTGCAAAGATGCAAAAAAATCTATTAATCTCTATTCATCTCATAAAGAAATAACATTACCTTCTAGATGTTTTCACTATTGCATGAGAATGTCCTTCAAATGTAAGAACATTATGACACACTCATTGCATAAGTACACACTTCCATATTCTGATTAAGAAAAATAATTACTTCCTCCTAAATACCCAATGCAAACTAAAAGTCTTTTATTTTCAATACATAAATGATAATTTCCAATGCCTTTTCTGGAAATCTATCAATCAATTGTATATTACTCACAATTGCAAATCCCAATTGAGAAAGGAAAATGCATCACTACTAACATTTGTAGTAAATCGCACATATCATTAACATATCAAACCTTTTAACTACACAAGCTATTAGTATTTTTCTACATGATAATTTCAATACTCATAAGGGAATCTAACAGCCACTAGTATATTACTCCAAGATTCATCAAATGAGGACACCATTCCAAGTCTCAATTAGGGAGGATAACCATACTACTACTTATATATCTACAAAATTATGCATGTCAAACATAAAAGCATATTTAATTCCTATCAATTCAAGGGCAAGCAAATTCCCAAATAAAAGCATGAAGAGATTACTCTAAATTCATACAATACATTAATTCTACCATATGAATATTATTATTTGCATCATAAAACTTATCCCGATTTATTCAATTATAAGTCCTATTTTATCAATGCAATTGACTTCCTATTTACACTACTCATACATCTAGCTACAATAAAGCTTTGGGGACATAGGTTATTCACCCAAAGAATTCTCTCTACTAAAGCATGCATACATCTACATTCATTAGTTCCAATACTAAATTTTGCATAGTAAATAATCTTTATGGTAATCCTATATCGAGACAGAGAGAAAGGGGAAAGAGATGGATCATAAACCCTTAACCAATAAGATCGACTAATTAACATTCACATATTTACTAATTTTTTTGACACTTATATTCTACCTGTTATTCTTAACCATTTTTTGCAATAACAAGTACCTAAATTTTCACTCAACAAGGACATGCATGATTTGCTGACTTTCTATACTCGTCTTAACATGTGCTAACTTTCTATACTCATCTTAACATATAATAGTTTATTTTACCAATCTTTTTTTCCCAGACACACATCAAGCAATAAGAGGGAAGAAAGAGGGGATTGAGTTCTAATTCCAAAATAGGACGCATTAATAATTTTAAAAAAAAACTACACAAGGTAGAAGCTCAAGAATTGCACTTTACTATCCATGAAAATAAAATATTTTATTTTCAGCCTTATAAGCACATGAAGGTGAATGTAACCTAATATCACATCTTGCACATACATGGCACTGTTAACAACATAGAGACACAACAATTTTAAGTTCAATTATCTATCAAATTTTGTCCTTTTTAAATCATTATGCACAAGATTGACAATCGCATGATAACAAATTAACAAATACTTACAACAATCAGGACATAACACAAAACGAATGAAAAATGAAGTCAATTAGCAATTATCAACAAAGAGAATGCACAAAGAAAGCATGTTTGAAATTCTAGGGTCTAAGGAATAAGTGCTTCTACTAATGGGAAACTTGGGTTGGGATCTTCAACCTTTTATTACCATACCAACACTTCACCAACATGAGGTTTAAAAAAGGCATCAATAACACATAATTCTAAGACACTAAACACATTCATAATGGGTTGACGAGTTCTAGAGTTCCCAGTAGAGAAACATTGGCTCTAATACCAGTCTTAACACCCTGCTAAGGAACCCTAGAGAATGACACTAATCTAACCAAACATAAAGGTGCAAATATTTTTTTCACTACTACTACATATAATTTAATATAGTTATAACTTCTACTAAACATTCAGTTCAGTTTCCAATCTACAAATCACATGATATAAAAGAAAAAGTAAAGACACGTCATTATATGGAAGATAATTAATAACTTAATCATAAGACCTCCTTAGGTTCTCTAACATCACTACTTTACCAACATATCTATATTGTATCCAACCATCAAGATACATCAATGAATTACATCATATGAATCATAAAAATTATGTTATTTAATTATAGGTTCATTTCATAGCACCAAACTCAAATGTTCCTAGCTTCTTTCTTTCACCGTAGCTTTAAAATAATTACTATAGTTCACTAACTCTAACCATCATTTAATGATTTCTTATCATATAACCATGCAATGTATGTATACCTTTACAATATCATATATCTTATACTACAATTACAATGTGCATCATTACAATTATATCATCAAGTTACAAATACATTATTCTCCTTGAAGGAGTATACAAATTACATCAACATATACAAGAGTACCATATCACATGAGATAACAATATGTACAAATTGAAGATCTCTAATGCAGCATGAATGAAGGCATTGGAACAAGAATCCATCCCTGCAAATTTGAACCACCACAGAACCTCAATGGAGAAATATCACTACCACCTGACAACATGCAACACAAAGGCCCACTCCCATTGTGTTAAGGATGTAGACACCAAGGCCCCACCAAAACAAGCACACCAAACCAAGAAACACGAAATTAACCAAATCTCCAAACACATCAAGGAAATGCAAGAAACCATAAAACAAAGAAAAGGCTACTAGAGGCAAACATAAAACCAAATGGAAAGAGACTCTAGGATACATGTAGGATGAGTGTCATCACATAGCCTCCCTCTTGGGTTACCTTGGATTGATCACTCTGGACAACATTTTGTGAGGACAAGGAAGTTCAATCATGGTAGTCTCTATAGACATCTTCTCTCACTCCCACCCTTAGCTTGTACCATGCACCTAGGTTTTCAAACCCTTAAATGCAAATCAATATAATAGAAGCATAAATGATCCATATACAAATGAAACACAATACCAAGATTTTCATATAACATTCAGAATCAACTCAGTCTAGTTTAAGAAACATAACCATTCCCCTCTCACATGGACAAGCCCTAAACCTTGATTAGGAATCATATCAGAATGATATCAACATAATAGAATCCAAATGCATTTAAATCACATGAATCAAACATAATAATTCCCAATAGATCAATTAGGACTAATAAAGAGATTAGAAATCAACCCTACTACCTTTGGTATGCAATTAAATGGCATATTTTGATAAAAATCAAACAAACATGCATTCAATACATTTGTTAGGGAAAGCTGCACAACTGCAAGATTGTGGAATGCAATTGCATAGTCTTGTTGCACAATTACATCATTATGAGATGCAATTACTAATTCTGCAATGCATTTGCCTGGCAAAATCAAGTAGAACGACATGCAAGATAGTCTGGGAAAGATGGAATGAAATCAAGAATTAATTAAGCCCCGGAAAATAAATTAGAGAAGAGCCCATTTGAAATATCTCAATTTCCTTTTTGAAACCTCAATCAATTTAAACCCTAATCTCAATTAAAAGAATGCAATTAAACAATTTCCAAAATAAGTTATTAAATACTAGGGAAACTCAACATACATTTGCAACAAATTTACCAAATCATTATTTGATTACCATGAAATCAAAAGCACTAATTTCATGCATCATTATAACATCAAAAGGCATATCAAACATCATAAAACAAGCAAATGGAATTAGGGATTTAATCCCAACATCGGGTCTTGCAGAGATCCAACTAAAGGAAGAAGACAAATGGAAAGGGAAGGCAATCCAATCTCAATGAATATCAATCAATCCACCACCACTTCCAACAATTTCCAACCAAAGCAATGAAATCCACAACAAAAATCCTCCAACAAAGAACAAAACTCTTAAGCAATCTCTCCAAAAGCATAGAAATCCAACAAGTCTCGGCAAAATTCCTCAACAAAACTTTTAGAATTTTCTCCATGAAAACTCCTACAATCCCTGCCCCCTTCCCCCTCCCCCCAACCAAAATAAAAGAGAATCAATACAAATAAAATTTCAATGTTGTGTGAGAAGGGAACCAA
Organism: Chamaecyparis obtusa; assembly: GCA_027943335.1. NCBI lineage: Eukaryota > Viridiplantae > Streptophyta > Pinopsida > Cupressales > Cupressaceae > Chamaecyparis > Chamaecyparis obtusa. Next base: position 225,000 of record BSBK01001933.1, read on the forward strand.
CTCCAACCAATTCTCAACTAATGGGAATTATAAATTAACTTTAATATTCGTATACTCATAACAATATGTCTCACTCAATTAATAATATTATAATAGATACATGCACACATATACTCAAGCATATTTATTAATCATAATATACAATCATACTTAATACACACCAAAAAATATGTCTTTTAATCTTTTACCAACAATAGTCATACAAGATTAAATTAGAGGGAGAAGGTTTATACATACGTATGTATGTATGTATGTATGTATGTATGTATGTATCACCAATTAATCTTTTATCAAATTAATAATCATTTGGGACTACATAACAGAGAATATAAATAATCAATAAATACTAATCTAAGTCATTAGTCATAAAGAACAATAATAATTAAAATATCAAAAATGCCTAAATGGTCAAATATAGCAAAGTGACTAACACAAACATCTTGACATAAGAGATCATGCAAAACAAAATCACTCCAAAAGACAATGCATCATCAAATACCATAAAATCACAATGAGCGCACTCTCAAATCGAACCATACACAACAGGTAAAAGGTGGGATTTATTATCTTGTGAGATGCATCATCAAATACCATAAAATCACAATGAGCACACTCTCAAATTGAACCATACACAACAGGTAAAAGGTGGGATTTATTATCCTGTGAGTCTTACCAGTAACAAAAGATCACAATCATTCTTCAGTCAAAACAATGGTAATGGCTAACTTCAAGTAGGCCTTCACATTATCTCCCCTCATTCACCATTGAGGATTTTAAAGGCACTCTCAAACCTGTGAAGCTAGGTGGATTCAATGACAGGTACTTGCATGTCTGCATCACAAAGTCAAAGTGTGTGTGTGTGTGTGTGTGTGTGTGTGTGTGTGTGTGTGATGGCAAACAATTTAAGGGGGAACGAGACATCATGTGGGCCTCACGAGTAAGGAACAGGACTTCGTCCCTCATCATACAAACACATCAGGGAGAGATCAATCATATCATATACATAAAACATATCCATGCCCTAATCATCCTAAATCATGGCTTAGTCCATAATCATATGTAGACATTAACAACATAAACATAAGGCATCGTCATAAGCATAGAACATTAAATACTCATAATCAAAGAGAGAAACATAAGCAATAATCTTATCAATGTCCATGTATCCATCTAAAGCATAATCACCTAACAACATCATCATTAAGTCCTAACAAAATATCATAAATAGTCCACCATGACCATCAGTGTCCTAAAGTACTAACCACACACACCAATGTCCTAAAAGATCCTCAACACGAGATAGAAACACACCGAAGGGTACCATAAATCATAAACAGCATGCTTAACAATATCAACATGTCTATCAAATATGAGACATTATTAGCATCATCAAACATTAGAATATGAATAAGCTACTGCAATAGATTAAATAAGTATCTCTATGTATACACCTAATGCAATATCACTCACGCATGCAGAAAGGGAAACATAAAAGGATCTTACATCATCCAATAGACTTAACTCAATAGCATCTACATATAAAGTCGGGGTCGCAATACTTGCTTGGTTGATTTAGGGTTATAGAGGTATTACAGTTAGGGTTACATAGGTATTACACTTTGTGAGTGTCATTTTATATTTCAAACATGCAGCCTTTAGACATTTTTTATTTATACTTCAATTTTATATCATTACATATTAACAATGAAAAACTTTGAAGTTTTGACATTTGTTACTTTGTTCAATTCTAATGTGAGTCCTCAATTCAACTCTAATTTTCAGTAGTATCTATAATGCATATGACAAAGACATTGTCCTATTAATGTTTCTTTATAGTTTCAATAAAATCTTAGATATAATTGTCCAATTCGCATCCTTAGACTTAACAAAATTCATCCCCCATCCCCTATCCCCTACTGTCCCTGCCCAAAAATAGACACGTACATTAATAATACTTAAATTACTTTCAGGGAATTAGTATAACACAGGTCTTTGATACGTTTAATAATGAAATAGTCAGAAAAATATACTTAACATATTTACCTTGGCCCTTACATAATGTCACACACATTTTGTGACATAAAAGGCATATAAAACCTTGGATGCAACAAAACTGAGGCACGCGCATTAATGTACGTAGGTTACACAAAAGTCCATAATTATACCAAAATATCATATTGTCGCGAAAGAAATTTCTCATATAGTGAGATGTATCAATTATTTACAGCAATACAAATATCGGACAAGTAAAATAAAACCCGGATTATTACTTACAAGGAATTCCTTCAAGAATGCATATGATCCCAAAAATAAAAGGTATAAGATTTAGAAAACAAGCAAAAATTTACAAAAACCAACTTGAAACAGATCAGATCCAAACCTCTCAAAACATAAAATTGCTCAAATGATGACATGCGGTCCCAAATGAGTATTTCAAATTTTACAAGAAAAGAGACCCTAGAGACCTCTCTTTGCATCCCCATTCCTACAAAATTCATTTGTAGAGGTTCTATCACAAACCATCTTATATCCTGAAACTTGAAAATACAGTAGCGTTACCAAGAAAATTAAGTGCAACGTAGCAAGAAAAAGTAAAATTTCCTTTGAAATAATAATATAGCCTTAGTCTTCTACAACTGTGCATGTTTAATGTGTTGCAAACGCAAAGAATCGTCAATATCTTACAAGTTGTTTCAGATCAACAATTATCTTAAACTAACTTAGGAGTGGTAAGATACTTCACACAATGTGGGCCCTGCACCTTCTGAAGCACTTCCAAGCTGAACAGGTAAATAAAATTGCAACTATTGTTAACGAGGCTTCACTGGCGAACTTTCTTGCTATTGCATAATGGGCATTTGTAGGACTTGATAGTTTGTGCTTTAGCAAATGTAACCTTCACACATTTACCATGGTACCACCTTTGACATATATCACAACCAATCCAAAACTCATCAGAAGAATAGATTCCTTCACAAATTCCACATATCGTATCACCGTGTTCTTCATCTTCATCCTCGTCTTCTTCATCATCCTCCTTGAGAACTGGTTTAGTATTCTTTAACTGTCCATCATTAGCTCGCTGCAATTTGAAAATATTAGACTATTAAATCTTTCATCACATAAATATAACTAGAGAAACTACAATGGTAAGTGAAATGTGATACATATCCCATCCTCTAGAGGCAGAAACTCCAACCTTTGAAGATACTTTAGATTTGCTTCCACTATTATCTGCAGGAATCTTATCCTTTGTCTGCCTCCTATCAGAAACTACCTCAAAAACAGTTGGGAGCTCATTTATCATATTAAAAAGTCGTTTCCTGCCAATCAATAGCCAGAATTTTTTAATTAAAAATTTATTTAAAAAAATGTTTCTATATGGAAACCGAAATACACGTAACAGCTGAATTTTATCTACAAGTGAACACCACAAGAGCACAAGAATCAGAAAAGAAGAAACATTGTAGGAAACATTTTCATACCTTTTACAAAAAGAATCCCCGCATAGTGAAAAAGATGGATAAGAAGAGCTAAAAACTAGTATATTCAGAATTTGGGTGATACGTAATTTAATCAGAGCACGCAGAAACTATGAAAATCACTAAAATAACTCCTGTCCTAGTTGCTCAAATACATATGTCAGTTTACAAGAGAAGATTGTTGTGCCACAAAGAGAGAAATATCAAAAAATTGCAAACGACTCAGAAGAATTATATTTTGTAAAATCCCCGAGGACAAAACCAGCTGGTAGTGGTAATGTCTAACTACCTACTGATATAATCATCAAAAACACAAGTACAGAGAGGGTGTGCAACCAATTTGCTGCTACAATTTCTCAAGCTTACGAACAGCTGAACTCTCAACGTATTAACACAGTACAATTTCAAAACCCCTAAACTGACTTCATCACATGCCTTTATACATGTTTGAAGACTTAGTTTAGAATTGACAACACCAACCATTGATCTGTCCATTTCAAATTCTGTGTTCAATGTGCCATGACAATACTGCTGGTTTTGATCAGGTAGTGACAATTGTGACTGTCTACATCCATATGGATCATTGCACAACAGAAGAACCATGCTGAAGCTAATGGATACTTGAAGTTGCACCAAGAAATATATATAAGATGGTTTGCATCGATGCTAGTAACAAGAGCACACAATAGGTATTCATGGCTCATAAGAAGATTTTAGGGAAAAACTAGACATAACATATTGTTAGATATAATAAACAGGGAGACAATAAAGATTAAAAAAAAGTGACCTTTTTATAGGAACGCTACTAACTTTCTTTCTCTGCCATTTGTCTAGATTACATTCGACAGATATAGTTTTCCAAAAGGTTTTTTCAGAATTTGTTCTGAATGTAGATAATCGACTAATCACTTTTTTAAAGAAGCTATTTCTTGAAATATTCTGAATCCAAATAAACCTAAGCTGAGATTTCTGTTTCATTACTGTGTTCAAATAGTCTAATGATTTATCAATCAGTATGATGAGTATGCCACCCATAATCAGAAACAGGTATAGAGTTTGAAGGAAGAAGAAAGCAAGCCCCCTATAGCACTCTTTGAAGAAAGAAAAAGAAATCCCAACAGCAGAAACATAAAAACAAACTATTCTATATCATTTACAAAAATATTTCAATGGATGATAAAACATTGAAATACCAGGATGACTGTGAACTGACTTGGTAAAATTTGAGATGTGCAGCCCAAGGATGAATGATCTTGATGTATCCGTAAACATTTCTTTATATCTCAGTTCCATTATTGGGAATTCTAACAAAACAGTAGAATCCTTTGGGAATTTGGTTCTAAAGGAGTAGTTGGTGATTATACTCAATCCAACTATCCCGACTCTTCAAATAATCTTGGTGATGTAGAACAATATCAAGATAAAAGTGACAACATTTTTGATAGCATGTGATTCTATTTATGTATTTGCTTTAGGGATGAAACCATATTTACATATAAATATTTTGGAATATGTAGCAATTATTGTCTATTGTTTCTAAGGTAATATCATATATAAATATATGTGCATATCTTTTTTTATGAATGTCATATCTATCCATTTTTGAATTAGGGGGCCTTGAAATGGCCAAGCATCTACATCCTATAATGTATTTGTATCCATATTTGTATTTATGTACATGCAACTTCGGTTGCCATAAAATCTTGCTGCCTACAGAGACCTAAGGTTGTAAATTTATTGTAGATTTAAGGAACCACAAGAAGTCCAGAATGCTATCAAGGGTGTTTAGTGCCAATATCCTCTTTTAATCCCAACTTGGAATAAGTCACAAAACAAGTATCCACTACCAAGAATGTGGGTTCCTCTCAAGATTTTAGTTGGGGCATGTCACAATCTCCCATTGTTCATTGTCATTTTTGACTTGCAATTGCATTGCTTGCACATAAATGCCTTACAGAATTCTCATTGGAGTTTTGAAAATGAACCTATATTAACTGCATCTACAAGCCTAGAGTCCAATATATTATATATCCAATCAATACAAAACAGCAGTTTGTGGGCAACCCAAACTAACCTAAGCACGTGCATATCCCCATCTAACAAGCACAAGGAATCAAAAAAGAAAAAAAAGAAAGCATATCAAATGAGAATCAGAAGATGTCTAAGAAGATGAAACAGCTCCTCTGTAAACATGAGAGCCTTAAGTGGGGCTCTCCATGAATCAGCTACTAATATAATATCGCTCCACATGTTTCATCATATGATGATCCATCACAAAATATCTTCTCTCTAATAGGCTATGTCATATTATGGGGGATTGTCACAAAATATAGCATTATTAGGTAACTGTAAGCTCATCAATGCTTCAGAACATGCCTCCATCTAACTTCTCTCCTCAAATTATGGTTTTCTTTAGCTCCACAAGAAATTCAACCTACTACATTATGACATTGCCTGTGTGAAGGAGCAGCAACAGGAGGAAATTGATCTCCCAAATTCCTAAAGGAAGCACTTGGTGAATATATGATTCTGAATAACACCCATGGTGAGAATCAAAGTGCTTATGCACCTGAATTTAAATGTGCTTCTTTTTGTTGAGTGTTATCAGCACTTGCGCAAATCATCCGATCCAAAAATTCAAATCTATATAGCTGGACCATTGGGCTCATAATGTTCCTGGCTAGCTGCAGTGTTGGACCATCGGGATCTGTAATGTCCCCTTTATTTGAAGTTTGAAACATAGAAATTAATTAAAGTTGTTACTAAACTTTTTTTTTTTGACAACTTGAATTTAATTATTTAATACAGTATTAAAGTGACTTTTATGGTGAGCTCAGTGAAAATTTATTAAAGTCATTTTGTTATATTACTACCCTAAGTTAAAATTGAATTACAAGAGGGGGAATAAAGAGAGAAAGAAAAGGGATATCAAGAGACACGAAGAGGAAAGATGAAGAGTCACTAGGGTGTGTTCTTAAAGAACATTGAGAGGCTCATTTTTTAATGGGCTTGGTTTATTATTTTCTATAGGAGAATTTGGGAGCTGTAAGCTTTCATTACTGAGAATTCTGAGGACGGAAACCCTTGTGATTTCTTTGGGATTGGACGAAAAACCCAAATCTGGTTGGAAATATCATGCATTTACAAGTTGTTTCAAATTTGTACATGTACTTAAGATTTAACAAGTGAAGTTTGATTAAATTGTGAAGCTTTTTTCAAAACAATTCACCGAGAGTCATCCTTGTTTATAAGGTCCCCTTCTTGCACCTGATCAGATAGATAGTCCATTAGCCTATTTCTGAGTCCCGATAGACTAGAGGTGTGAGTTAAGGGACTCTGTGTCCTGTTTGAGTTAGTGCAGGAGTTTCCAAAGCCTTCTGGCAGAAGTTTCTATTTTTAGCAAGGAGCTATTTTGGGTACTTACTATTTTTAGTAAGTCAGTGGGTCATTAGTTCATTGGCAGTGCAGAGTTTCAATTTATATCTTTAATACGCTTAAATGGTTCGGAAGCAATTTGATTTATTGGCCTTATTAATTTTTTATAATGTTGCTCTTAAGCTTCTCGGAAAAGGACCCCATGTCCTAGTAGAACAACGTTGTTTTTAAAAAGGGGGCAATGTATTTCACGGGCATAAGGCCAATATTGTGCATTTTATTGTGGACGCCTAATGCTAAGGCAAAAAACATTTTAAATATTTATTTTGTAATGCAAAAAGGGGCTGGACGTCTAGGACGGAGATATACAAAGTTTTAAAAATAAATTTCAAAGAAATGCTTAAGTGGCCTGGGGTTTTGAAGGGAAAAAAGAATTCAAACTTGTGTTTGCCCTAATCTCTTCTCTTCTTCTTAAGAAGGTCTTTTCAGCTCTCATTTGTTCATCTTGGTATTGGCAACATAATGAAGTGCTGCTGGAGTGATTTCCACAGAGGAGTTCTGCTAGTTCGAGGACAAAAACCCTCAGCTGGGACATCAGTTTCGGTGGTGAAAGACCCACTCAAGCTGATTACTGTTAGTAGTTCAGAATTTTGAAGATTTTGGGTGTGCGTAGTGAGTGTATAGATAAAGATTTTCAGTTTTCCGAGGTAGGTTTTTTCTGTAGCAGTGTGGTGTGTGTAGGGTTTGCAGTGTGTTAGTGTTCTCTTACTTTTGGATTGGGTTTGGAGTGTGCTGGGATCAATTTTCAGAGTGCTGGGTTAATTTATCAGATTTCCGGAAGATTAATGCATGCAGTTGGAGCTCGTTATGGGTCATAGCACTCGGGAGTTTGAAATCTGCTTCTGTGTTTAAAGGGTTTACTGCTGAAAATCACACTCAAAGCGGCATTTCCAGGTCTGCAATATTCTGAGTTTGATCTACTAAAAATTTCAGATCTGTCCTGTAATAACTTGAATAAGTTTGTTGATGGTGAAATGAAGACTAGTTCCAATCAGCATTAAATTTACTTAAATCTCTTTTACATAGTTCTGATTTGTGGAGCATATTACACCCACTTATTAAGCTATTTATCTTTTAGTGTAGTACATTTGTGCAATCCATGTAAATGTATTAATTGAGCTGGAGCGGACATCCCCCACTCAACCAGTTTGTTTATCGTTAAGAGTAATTTCATATGCGGTTTTGAGTTGCATGCATGTAATTTGAAGCTAACCCTTGGCTTTAGTTATATCTTGTTGCATTGGTTTTTAATGCAAAAAAAAACAGGGGTGGCCATTACAATGGTATCAGAGCTGGTTTTCCTGCCAGACTTTGGGGGTTATCAATTGCATGCAAGTTTATCGCCCGTGCTTGTCAGCTTGGAGGCAAACTAGTGTCTTGCTTGTTGCTTCCTATCAATGCATGTTAGATTTTGAGACAACCTAGTTGTTGCATGCCATTTTGGAGCCTTGCATGGTAGTGGGCATCGGTTGCATGTGGAGTTTGAGCATTTTCTATGAGCATCAGTGATAGAGAGAGAAGATATCAAGAAAGACAAAGGAAGAAAGAAGAGATATTTTGGGAACAGTGGCCCACAGATCGAGGAGCAGCATTCAATAAACCAATCAGAGCAATCAGAACAATCAGGTAATTCTAAAAACATGGGTGAAAGAGGTGAAGGGGAAAATAGAGGACCGGAAAATGATCGAACAGCTCTTCTTTTGGAGGCTTTGGTTAGAAGTCAGGCACAGACCAACCAACGCATTGATCAGTTAATTGATGCAATCGCTCAAACGGAGCAGAATAATGGTGGCAACAATGGACAAGGAAATGGGGGACAACAACAAGGAGCAGCAAACCAATATCATAGGGCAGCAGTAGCAAGACCTCTTATGCCGGTCTTCCCGCCAAAAGAACAAATTCCAGTGGCTAATGAACCTAATTTACTAGACTTACAGGATGAATTGAGATAGAATTGGTATGATGCAAGGCCTGATTTTCAATGAGACATAAATGAGGTATGATGACATAAATCAGGTATGATGCCCTTCCTTGTCCACAGCTCTATCACAGTGCACTGGAAACATTTCATGGGTATGGTTCGTAGCTTTTATCTTCATATTATAAAAAGTTATGGTGTAGATGCCCTCGGAGACAATTTTCTGAATAAAACACCTTTTGGAAGGGTTTTGGAAATTAATGTTTCTATTGTTTATTTAAAAGAAGCCGGCTCTATCACCAGCCACTCAAAAATTAAAAATAACAAGTGAAAACCTACGAAAAGTTTGAACTGGGCAGATGAGGCCAGTGAAGATTGTGGGTGTTATTCCTATTTACTGATGGCACTTGGGCATCCCTTCTAAGAGTATTTTTGGAATTTATTTTCTGACACTGATTTTTAGTTCAAAGGCGATCTGATTTAGTACAGTTGCACATTTTTTCATTCAAAATTGCTCTTTATGGAATACTGAATTTCTGCTCATGTGGGAATAAATTGGTGACATTAAAATCAGTTTTGGTTTCATCATTCTGTGCTGTCTCAAGTGATCAGATTTACCAACATGGGTCAACAGACATATTGGATTTCTTTTGATCAGAATGTGATCATTTGCTGAAATGAATGCTGGTCTGATCATTGTTTTTCACCTGTTTGTTGTTACATCATTTAAAAGTGAGCTGGCTGTAGCATGGACTTAAGAATGAGATTTCTCATTAACAGATGTTAGCAGCAGACTATCACACTAAGTGCAGGGTCTATTCATCTTTAATTGCTGGAAAGAAAAGGGATTCTGAGTGCAATCCTGTCCATTGAAGAGCTGGGAAGGTCTTGAAGTCACATCATATTAATCATTGCTGTTGGAGAGGATTTCTGAGCTTGACGGGAAGTTCAACCTGTTACCTTGAATCTGTTCACGAGAGGTTTACTTTCAGATCTGTAAGCAAGATGTGTTAAGGAATAATAGATCTGAAGATTGAATTATATTGTTTAGTATTTATATATATTGCTGTAGAATGCAATTGCCCTTTTTATTGATTGATTCCTCAATTTCTTTTTAGTATATAATAATATATATTAATGCATAAAGTCATGACCGTACATGGCGGTTGCCATGTAGGGTCATGACCCTACGTTAATTTAATTTCAATCAATTAATTAACCGCTGAACGGTATGCTCAGAGTATACGACTCGTTTAAGAATGATACATGATAGTTATCGTGTACTGTAATGTAATTACAGTCACACGATAATTATCGTGTGGCTGCAATTACATTGCAGTACACGATACTTATCGTGCCTGCAATATACATTGCAGCAAGGATGGAAAACTCTCACTCGGCAAAAACTCGCCAAGTCCTGAAAAAGAATACTACGGAAAAAATCGGCCAGTTTTTGGAAAAACTCGGGAACTTAAACATAGCATAAAATTTAATAAATTATGTTTCGCTTAATAAATTATGTTTTTTTTGTGCTGCGGCTGTATATGCTAACGCGAGCGAGTTTTTAGTGAAACTCGCCGAGTTTTAGGTAAAAACTCGCCAAACGGCAAGTTTCAGCTCGTGCGTTTTTGGCCGAGTAACTCGCCGAGCTGGAAAACTCGGCAAGTTTTCACAACTCGGCGAGTATGCCATCCTTGCATTGCAGCACACGATACTTATCGTGTCTGCAATATACTTCATATTAGTGTTTATACTGCATTCGATCAGTTTCTGCAATGTGCCAAAAATAACAATAATAGTAAATATATATATATGTGTGTGTGTGTGTGTGTGAATATACTTATATTTAATTGGCATATTAAACACGAACGAAGCTATATTTCAACACTCCCTCTTAGTAAGAGAGGGTTAAAGATGTATTGTAGAAAGTCATAGTATGTCATGATTACCGACACAATTCGGAACAACATAAAGATGTCTTAGTCATGATATAAACTTAGACATTCCAATATCATGATATCCGGCACAATCCAGGACTACCTGTTAAGGTGTCAATCATGATATATGAGTTATTACACCATACAGTAATAACATTCCAGTATCAAGATATCCGGCACAATCCAGGACAACCCGTTAGGGTGTCAATCTTGAAGTTTGGTTAACTATTGTCAAGATCGTCACCTTGTAATAGTAACCCCAATTATATAGAAGATCGTCATCTTCTTGAACTTAAATGAAATATTTCAAAGATAACTTACTTTATATATTCATGAATACAAAGTAGAGTAGGAATTTCATCCCAACAAGTTTAAAGTCTAGTCATACTTATTTTTCTCCTAAAATAATCTATCTTCAATTTTGCAAGAGGTTTGGTAAAGATGTCAGCATTTTGTTCCTCAGTGCTGATATAAACTAGTTTGATGATGTTCCTGTCAACCATATCTCTTATGTAGTGGTAAGGAATCTCTGTGTGTTTTGATCGATTATGGAAAACTGGATTTACTGAGAATTTGATGCAGCTTTGATTATCACAATGAATAATGGTAGGTACCAGAGGTTTTCCAAAGAGATCAAACAATAGCTTCCTTAACCAGATTGCTTCTCTAGCTCCCATAGAGGCAGCCATGTATTCTACTTCAGTGGAACTCTGAGCAACAGTCGATTGTTTTCTGCTGAACCAAGATATCATTGCAGATCCTAAACTGAAACAACATCCTATGGTGCTCTTGTGATCTGTGGAACTGCCTACCCAATCTGAATCGGAATAAGCCTCAAGTTGGATCTCAACCTTTTCATATTTCAAACCAAGACCAATGGTGCCTTGTAAATATCTCAGAATGTGCTTAGCGGCCATTAAGTGTATTTGCTTAGGTTCACACATGAAGTGACTTAGTACATTTGTTGCATAACAGATGTCAGGACATGTGTTTACCAAATACATGAGGGATCCAACAATTTGTCTGTATGGTGATGGATTTGTAGGTTCAAAATCTTCTGCTTCACTTTTTAGCTTGTGTAGATTTGTTTCCATTGGGGTAGCCAATGGTTTACAATCCATCATGCCAAATCTGGTTAGGATGTCAGTGGTATACTTTTCCTAATTTAAGAAAATGTGATCTTTCTTTTGCCAAATTTCTAGACCTAGGAAGTAGTGTAGTAGGTCCATATCCTTCATATCAAACTCAGCTACTAGGTCTTGTTTGCATTTTGTAATCAGGTGATCTTCTCCTGTTATAAGCAAGTCATCAACATACAGAACTAGAATTATCATATCACCATTTACTACCTTGAAGTAGATGTTAGGGTCTGCTAAGTTCTTGGAGTACCCTAGTTTGGTGAGATAGTTGTCTATCCTTTCATACCATGCTCTGGGGGCTTGTTTAAGGCCATAAAGAGCTTTCTTTAACTTATATTATATATACATAGTGATTTTTATCATGTGTGACAAATCCTTTTGGTTGCTCTATGTATACTTCTTCAATTTTCCCATTTAGAAAAGTTGTCTTGACATCCATTTGGTGTACTTTCCATCCTTTAGATGCTGCAATTGCAAGAATGGTTCTTACAGAGGTGTATCGAGCTACAGGAGCAAAGGTTTCTTCATAGTCAATCCCAGCCTTTTGTGAGAATCCTCTGGCAACAAACCGGGCTTTGTGTTTTTCAATGCTGCCATCTGGAGCATATTTGATCTTGAATAACCATTTTGAAGAGACTACTGATTTGTTTTTGGGTCTGGGCACAATGTCCCAAACATCATTTTTCATAATGGACTGATACTCTTCAATCATGGCTTCTCTCCAAGCTTGTTTTGTTAATGCTTTTTCAACACTATCAAGTTCGGATTCTGCAAGCTCAATTAGAAGGGCAGCATAACATTTTTGTGTTCTTGTTCTCTTGTTTTCTCTGAATATTTGATCTGGCTCTATATTATTTTCTTCAAACATCTTTCTTGCCCATAAGGGTCTCTTGGTGTTATTTGATGTTCCATTATTCTCAACATTTGGACATGTAGGTTCAATATTTAAAGATGTAGGCTCAACATTTGAAGATGTAGTTTCTGAATCTATTGTTTTATTCTCCCTCTCATTCTCAACTATAAGATCTCTATCTAGATCTGTTATGGAATCATCCTCAGTATCTGTGGATATGAAATTTTCTTCAAACTTTACATCTCTGCTGATTTCTACTGATCTTTGGCCAGGGATGTAGATTCGATATCCCTTAGTATCTTCACTATATCCTATGAATATACCTTTCTTCCCAGAGGGTTCTAATTTGGTTCTCTTTTCTTTTGGAACATGTATGTAAACAGAACAACCAAGCACTCTTAGATGGCTTAAGTCTGGTTTGTTCCCTGTAAATACTTCTTCAAGTGTAGTATTTTCTAGGATAGCATAAGGACACCTATTTTGTATGTATACTGTTGTGTTTGCAGCTTCAGCCCAGAAAGAGATGTGAATGTTTTGGTCATGCATCATGGCTTTTGCTGCTTCGATAATGGTTATGTTCTTTCTTTCCGCTACTCCGTTATGTTCAATACTCCCTCTTAATCCCAACAGATTTGCAGAATTCTTTAAAACTATCAGAAGTATACTCACCTCCATTGTCAAACCTTAAGAGTTTTTATTTTCTTGCCGGTTTGATTTTCAACTAGTGCTTTGAATTCTTTGAACTTAGATAGAACTTCATTGGATTCTTTTACTTTTAGGAAGTATATCCACGTTCTTCTAGAGTAATCATCAACAATGATTACATAGCATAAGGCACCTGACAGGGAGTGAGTTGGCACAGGACCACATAGATCCGAGTGAATAAGTTCTAATACATTTTTAGATTTATGTTCACTTGTTGGGAAGAACCCTTTTGTATTTTTTCCTAAGGCACAACCTTCGCATATGCCTAAGTGTCCAAGTTTAAGATGAGGTATCCCTAAGGTGATTCTTGTTAGGGTTGGAAGAGCACTATATCTAATATGACCTAACCTTTTGTGCCATATCTCATTATTGTTTTGAACTTCATGGCTTAAGGCAATTTTTTGTTCACCATATAATTTATATAGACTGTCTTCCCTAGATCCTATAGTAATGGCATTCTTGATATTAGAATTTTTAGTCCAAAGAATAACTTTATCTTCATTGAATGTGACTCTATATCCTTGATCAGCTAGTCTTGATATGGAGATTAAGTTTCTTTTTATTCCAAGTACATAGAGTACTTCCTTTAACTGTAAGGTTACTCCTCTTATCTTGATTGAACAGGGCCCAACTCCTTTCACGGGATAAGTAGAATTGTCACCAATTGTAACTTCTTCCGAGGAGTTTCCTTTTAAGGTTTCAAATTGATCCCTGAATCCAATGATATGTCTGGAGGCTCCACTATCAATTATCCATGTACTTTTATTTGAGTTCAATTCACTAGACAAGGCTAGGAAGAAGAGTGGATTTTCCATTTCTTTAACTTCAGCTAGTGCTACTTGAATTTTCTTCCTTTCTGGACAATATTTGTGAATATGTCCGTATTTCTCACACTTGTAGCATTGTACTTTTGAAAGATCCTTTTTATTCAAGGTTTTAGTACTCCTTTTCCTTTTGGAAAATTTTTTCTTTTTGTTAGACATGTGGAGTGCTAGAATTTCTCTTTCTTTGTTGGGTCCTATTCCTCTTGAGATTAATCTTGATTCTTCTTGAGTGCAATCATTTTTTAGTTGTTCAAATTTTGGTAATGGAGGTCTTGCACTTATGCACTGAATGAATGATTCCCAGGAGATAGGTAATCCTCTTAGAGCAATTAAGGATAGTTCCAGATCATCCATATTATTTCTAATGGTAAGGAGTTGATCCCTTAATTCTGATATTCTCAGAAAGTAAGAGGTGATTGTTTCCCCTTTGTTCATTTTCATATTCATAAGTTGTTGTTTCAGAGTCAATAATCTACTAGCATTATTGATTTCAAATGTGTCTTGAATGGTTTTGGATATTTCAAAGGCAGTGGTTAATCTTGAAATGCTAGGAAGTATGGATTCTTTGACAGAGTCAATAATCTACTAGCATTATTGATTTCAAATGTGTCTTGAATGGTTTTGGATATTTCAAAGGCAGTGGTTAATCTTGAAATGCTAGGAAGTATGGATTCTTTGACAGAGTCAATAATTAACTTCCTGGCTTTGGCTTTGTTATTTCGCTTTTCCAAGTGGATTTTTCTACTTCATCTTCAGGTATTTTTGGTTCCTTCTCTATGTAGTCCTCCAATTCAAGTTCTAGAAGAAGAGAAGTAATTCTAGTTTTCCATGATATAAAGTTGGATGCACCCTCAAGTCTATCTTCCATTCTCATACCGTGAGCCATTTCTTCTTGATATTATAATAAACACAAATATAAATTTTTATTATGTTTATATGAAATATCAAAATAAAAAAAATGTATCTTCTCTAATAACCTTGCTCTGATACCATGTTAAGAAATAATAGATCGGGAGATTGAATTATATTGTTTAGTATTTATATATATTGCTGTAGAATGCAATTGCCCTTTTTATTGATTGATTCCACAATTTCTTTTTAGTATATATATTAATGCATAAAGTCATGACCGTACATGGCAGTTGCCATGTAGGATCATGACCCTACGTTAATTTAATTTTAATCAATTAATTAACCACTGAATGGTATGCTCATAGTATACGACTTAGTGTCGTTTAAGAATGATATCGTGTACTGTAATGTAATTACAGTCACACGATAATTATCGTGTGGGCTGCAATTACATTGCAGTACACGATACTTATCGTGCCTGCAATATACTTCATATTAGTGTTTATACTGCATTCGATTGGTTTCTGCAGTGTGCCAAAAATAACAATAATAGTACATATATATATATGAACATACTTATATTTAATTGGCTTACTTAACACGGATGAAGCTACATTTCAACAAGATGATGACCAATTAAGGTACTCTAAGATTTAGAAATCATTTGATTAAACTTTAAAGTAATATTTTGATTGCAATCTTTAAAATGATTTTTGAATGATTTAATCATGCTTTGCAATGGCATTATGAATATAAACCTGTCTGCAATCACATGCAAACACGGCTAGCAAACATCATCACATTTATAAAGAATTACCCCCCCTCCCCCCAAAAAAACAAATAGGGCTGAATATTACAGTGGTATCACAGATTGCGAACCTGCCAGCCTGTGTGTTGTGTTTGTTTTGGGTGATGGAAAATATGAGAAAGAGTCCTCTAAGAGAACAATTCAGGAAGTCATTCAAAATTATTAATTCTAATCCTTCATTGGAAGCTGTAAAGGTGAGTGGCATGCTCTATTCGTTAGGGAAGCAACTTGGATTCCAACCTCAGTCCAAGCATGTTTTTCTTAGCAGGTTGGGGAAAATGGAAGAATGTTTGACAAACTTGGGCCAGTCAGATTTTGAAGGGTCAAAATGTGCAACAGAGGGTCCTTTAGTTGCTCTAGTTCAGTCCCAAATGATGAAGCATTTAAATGAAGACGTGAGACTTAGATGAAGCACTTGCCTTAGTGGCATTATGAGGATTTCAGCTCCTGAAGTTCTTTATAAAGATGACATAATGAAGGAGATTCTACAGCTAAACATTGGTGGTTTTCATGGGCTAGGTGATACCAGGAGTTCTTATGGTAGAAGGGTGAAGAATTTAGAATTGATGGCTAGTGTCAGAACATGTGTCCTCGTGATTGATTTGGACTGTGATGATCTCATTCTTCAAATGCTTCAAATTTTCAGTCACAATCAGTAAAGATCATGAAGAAAATATATTTTCTTGGATGCAAACCATTATGATGTTAATCATTGATGAATATGATGTTATTCCCCAGCCTCTTATGTCTATATTGTTGGCTGTTATAAGGCAAGATCATGGTGTATCTAGAGCTGCATATGAGCTAGTCAGTAATGTTTTCAAACAATGTATGAGTCTGAAACCAACCTTAAGCAACAAATATTGAGAGAGATTACCATGGAACCTAAGTTACCAATTCGGGTGCGGATCCGGATGCAGATGCGAGAATTGGGTGCAGGGATGCAAATTTTTTTGGGGGGGGGATGCCAATGCGTTTATATATATATGTAATGTATATGCAAAGAAATGAAAGAAATATACAAAATTAAAAACATTTGATAATATGATACTTCACCAATACATATTCAAATTGAAATTCAAATAAGTCATAACTAATAACTGAATATTCAATAAGACTATAAACCATATCATATACGTCTATGTTCACGATTCCAATGCAAATCAGAAAATCATCACAATTACAAAATCAAAATATAGTTCATGATTCAATGTTCATCAATCCGAGTCAGAATCGCAAAAAAATAGAATAAAAAGTTCTTATTTGCACATGTTAAAATAAAAATCAAGTGGGAAAAAGTCATGAAAATTTTGTTTTTCTGGGCCTGGGCCCACAGAGGCATCTGGATGCACCCAGATGCCCTGTGGGTGCTTGCTGGAAGCCATCCCAGGCATCCGGATGTGCGTGGATGCCTCTGGGATCCCTACGCATCCGGGTGTCTGGGATGAGCATCCGGCAGGCACCCACAGGGCACCCGCCTCTGGATCCGCTTCTGCAGGCATCCGGATCCGGATCCATGAACAGGAAGCCCGCATCGCTAACTAAGCATGGAACATGAAGAACACCAAAACGACTCTTTGGTTGAGCGTACAACGCTTATGTATGAAGATGTCAATAATGAAATTGACAAAATAACAACTTGGGCTAACATTCAGAATTATTGAAAGGGGTTGCTGACAATAATACAGATATTGGACTAATTGAGCATCCTCATAACATGGATGTACAGATGATTAGGGACAACGATGTAATTACTGCTGACAGGTATGACATAGGGTCTAATTTTGGCATTTATCATATATTGTTTTCAGTTTCAGATTTGCAATATGTTTGTAATTATAATATATGCTAAATGTTTAGATGCATAACAGAGAAGGCAAACTTTAAACAAGAACAAGAACAAGAACATCATAAATCATATAACAATGACATATTGCAAATGATAAACTTCTGACTTGAACAGTGATAAAATTTACTGTTAATCAATATTCTATCTAAGTTTCAAACTGATTACATATTGAATTAAGCTTGATAAATAGCAAGCTGATATGAAAACTAAAAACTGAAACAAAAATCAGAAATCTTTATCAAGGTCCTTAGCTATGATGCTCTCCACTGAGTACCCACTGAGTATCGGGTACTTGGGTACATGTACCCAGTACGTGGGTATGTGTACCAGTACCCAGTACACGTCCCAGGGGTATGGGTACGAGTACCCGTGCAACTATGGATAATCCTCTTTTTGAGTTGGGTGATGGGGCTGAGGTTGATGATAGCATTAAACTTGGTGGAAAGGGATCCTGGAATTGAGTTGGAGTCTGATTTCCAGCTCAGTGTTAATCTTAGTTCACATTATGAGGTGGGTGACAAATCTCCTAGGAAACCATCATAAAAGAGTAAAGACCAAATGAGAAGAGAGCTGATTTGTTTCACATGTCAGGAGGCCTGGACACCAAAACACATATGTGGGATGAGTAAGGAAAATGATTTATTGCAACTAACTAGCATTGAGGACAAACAGGGAGATAAGGCTATAGAATTGGAAGAAAGGTGGCACAATCATCTAAATCCAGAAATAAAGAAAGATGCATGGAGTCAGCAGGAGTTGGTTCTAATTCGCTCTCACCAAATTTATGGAAACAAGTGGGCAGAAAGTGCAAAGTTTTTACCTGGGAGGACAGACAATGCAATAAAAAATACCAAAATAGTTCAATGAAGAAGAAGATAGGCTCAAATTTGGCATCAGGGCTTCCAGTCCAACTGTAGATTTACATATTTTCCTGCTGTCCAGGAAAATATATTACAGGTGTTCAGGACAGCTACAAAAATGTCCATTAATGCAGCCTTCACAGGAACAGTGAGTGATCAGCTGTTTGTATATAGTCAAGAGTTTGTAACCAACCAGGTTCAATGGAGATGTTTACTACAAGCTCCCTGCAACTCAGCAAAGAAAATTCAGATATGCAAAAAGAAAAACACAAGAGTTTGGTTGTTGAAACGAAGGATTTAACAAACCATTTTTACACACATTGCTTTCAGACAAATGGAGATGTTTTTCTAACAAGAAATGAAATGACTGAATTTCTTAATTTTGGAAGATGTGAAGTTTACATGTCTGTGCCTTCTTATCAAATGGATTATTCTATTATTACAAGTAATATTTTCTGTGTTGGGAGTCCTGAAGAAGTTTCTAATGCTGCTAACGTAACAAATTGTGTTGCATCTACCAGCATCAACTGGGAGCACACAGCTATGATGAAGAGAACAAATCTCCATGTTCTTATTTGTATACATTTCAGTTTTCAAGCTCTAGTGATGTGGCTATGTATTCCACTACAGTTTGTTTACCAGCATTCCTAGCTTTATTGTCATCACTAAGTTCTAGAACTCCTCATACACGTCTCACATGTCTCATTAGTAATAAAACAGCAATTTTCTCACCTGAAAAGCCCATTGCTACACTTGATAACTATATTTCTGATTCTTATGAGATTAGACACAATGATGAATTTCTACAAATCTGCCTGCCTGCTGGTCAGAAATTTAAGCGCGATATTGAGGGTGAATTATCTGGTTCAGTTGTGTAATCTCTGACATCTAATGCAAATGTCAAGACTGGTTCAAACATGAAAGCTGATGATTCTGACACTCCATCTCAGAAACCAAATTGTGGGGCTCTGTTTAACGAGCCACCCCATCTCTCAAATTGGGAAATGCCATTTGTTGATTGTGATCTTGTAAATTCTTATGCTTATTTTCAACAAGTACTTGGTCCTCTTGGTGTGCGTCAAATGAAAATGTTCTCAATTAATTGTTTCACTCCTTCTTGCTACCCTTGGGCATCTACTTTAAATGAAAAGAGCACTGAATCTATTCTTAAAGATTCTGCAAAAAGTTTTACAAATACTCCCTTCATGAAAAAGCAGTTGGAATATGTATCCAATCACAGAAAAGAGAATGTTACTTGGTATGAACCTAGCACATCTGCCAAGGATGATATTAATGCCTCTGAAAGTGAAGTTCAGAATAATAGAAGAAGACTAGATGCTACCGGCTCTAAAGGTTTCAATAGAGATTGTACTGCAAGGAATATTGATGAGAACTTACCAGTCCATGACAGCAAAGTCATTACAGTTGTGATGATAAATCAAATATTCAGACTCGCTGCTGCTAGGAACTTCGAGGAGAAGTGTATGTATATATTTGGAGATGTGCTGAAAACTATTTCCCAATTCATTTTGAGTGCATTTGATGATGTGAACACGAGAAAACCAAGAAAACACTTGATTGACAGTTCGGCTTCATGGGATATCAGATTTACAGCTTGTGATTGTATCAGAGTGGAGCAGTCGAATCGTAGTGGGAATAAAAAGCATAAGGAGAAATTACTCAATGATTGCAGCAGCTTAATTATCATGGAGGTTTTGCAGAATTCATCAAGTGATGGGAATGATAGACTTCCATTTTGGCTTTGGGATCTAGGAATTTCTATGATGTGTGGATTGTATTGCAATAGATTGTTTCACAGCATGATAGGGTTTGACAGAGTTTTTGTATTCAGATGTACTAGACTTGTACAACGGATATATGGTGAAGCATTCTACGGGCATATATGGGATCCCAGTATCATCATATAGTTTCAAGATTGCTTGAGGACAAGCAATCTCTAGGAAGGGAGGACTGTAGTGTTCCCTTTATTTGAACCATAGAAATTAATTAAATAATTAATTTTTGTTGCTAAACTTTTTTTTTTCTTGACAACTTAAATTTAATTATTTAATACAGTATTAAAGTGACTTTTATGGTGAGCTCAGTGAAAATTTAATAAAGTCATTTTGTTATATTATTACCCTAAGTTAAAATTGAATTAGAAGAGGGGAAATAAAGAGACAAAGAAAAGAGATATCAAGAGACAAGAAGAGGGAAGATGAAGAGCCAATGGGGTGTGTTATTAAAGAACATTGAGACGCTCATTTTTTAATGGGCTTGATTTATTATTTTCTATTGAAGAATTTGGGAGCTGTAAGCTTTCATTACTGGGAATTCTGAGGACGGAAACCCTTGGGATTTCTTTGGGATTGGACAGAAACACAATTCTGGTTGGAGATATCATTAAGGTATCTTACGTTGCATTTACAAGTTGTTTCAAATTTGTATATGTGCTGAAGATTTAACAAGTGAAGTTTGATTAAATTGTGAAGCTTTTATTCTAAACAATTCACCAAGAGCCATCCTTGTTGCAATGGTTGGAGGCTAATATTGAATTGATAGTTTTATGTGAGAAATTGGAATAAAATATTTCTTGTATGGGTCACTTTGGTGGTTTTAGCAAATATTTCAAATGCACATAAGTGAATTTTTAAAACAACCGGTGATTATATTATTTCCTTACTGGGCAAATATATATTATGGTAATATTAATGTTTTGGCTTAATCGTTTGAGAAGAACTGTACATTGTCAGGAAAGGTCTATGAGGCAAATGAGTGCCATCTTGTGAGCTGAGACTTTTCATCTTCTATCATGGCAGCTACAGCAATTAATAAGTGTGCTTTGCCTAAGTTTTTAAGCACGTTGATGCTTTTCCTTATCTGCAGCTCTATCACAGTGCACTGGAAACATTTCATGGTGTGGTTCATAGCTTTCAACTTCCTGTTATAAAGAGTTATGGTGTAGATGCCCTTGGAGACGGTTTTCTGAATAAAACATCTTTTGGAAGGGTTTTGGAAATTAACATTTCTATTGTTTATTTTAATGAAGCTGGCTCTATTACCAGCCACTCAAAAATAAAAAATAACAAGTGAAAGCCTATGAAAAATTTGAACTGGGCAGATGAGGACAGTGAAGATTGTGGGTGTTATTCCTATTTTCTGATGGCACTTGGGCGTCCCTTCTAAGAGTATTTTTGGAGTTTATTTGCTGACACTGATTTTTAGTTCAAGGGCAATCTGATTTAGTGCAGTTGCACCATTTTTTCATTCAAAATTGCTCTTTCTGGAATACTGAATTTCTGCTCATGTGGGAATAAATTGGTGACATTAAAATCAGGTCGTGGTTTCATCATTCTGTGCTGTCTCAAGTGTTCAGATTTACCAACATGGATCAACAGACATATTGGATTTCTTTTGATCGGAATGTGATCTTTTTCTGAAATGAATGCTGGTCTGATCATTGTTTTTCACCTGTTTGTTGTTACATCATTTAAAAGTGAGCTGGCTGTAGCATGGACTTAAGAATGAGATTTCTCATTAATAGATGTTAGCAGCAGACTATCACACTAAGTGCAGGATCTATTCATCTTTAATTGCTGGAAAGAAAAGGGTTCCGAGTGCAATCCTGTCCATTGAAGAGCTGGGAAGGTCTTGAAGTCACATCTTATTAACCATTGCTGTTGGAGAGGTTTTCTGAGCTTGATAGGAAGTTCAACCTGTTACCTTGAATCTGTTCACGAGAGGTTTACTTTCAGATCCGTAAGCAAGATGATGACCAATTATGGTACTCTAAGATTAGAAATCATTTGATTAAAGCTAAGTTGCCGATTCGGGTGCAGGTATGGATGTGGATGCGAGATTCGGGTGCGCGGATGCATTTACATATATATATATATATGCAAAGAAACTTAGAAATGCAAGGAATATACAAAATTAAATCATTTGATAGTATGATACTTCACCATTGATCAAGGTATCTGATAGTTCACAAATATTCAAATTGAAACAACTAATAAGCCATATAATATACGTCTATGTTCATGTGATGACCCCTTCGCTGGAATAAAGTTGATAATAATACAATAAGAAAATACAAGATTAATCAATAAATGAATAATAAAGTATAATAATAAACTCTAGATAATTATTACTACAATCAATTTGATAAAATTAATTATTAATATTTATAGTTTACTACATAGCTTAATAAATAATAATAAATAAATGAATTAGGATATAAATTTTATTATAATATTAATCATACATTTAATATATATTAAATATCAATGTAATTAAATAATGAATAATAATAAATAAATGAATTACGAATACAGTTCTTAATGGGTCACTGTTTAAAGACTTAAACCTTAGACAATCCATAGTATCAAGAAACATTAATTTTAATTTTTAGGAATAATTACAGCCAAGAAGATTACTCCCTGCATCCAACACAAAGTCATTACTATGGATCCTAAGCCTTTCTCCCTTCTAGCAAACGGGTCGCTGCATATCCTTCAAAATTGAAAGAATTCTTATAGAGTACAATTTCAAATTGGTTTTTTACTTCTGCAAATGGGTCACGGCATCCATGTCGGACGTCAGAGAAGAGCTCCAGCAGGTCGTGAGTGCCATGTCTGCAAATGGAGCTTCTTTCCGACGTTCCAGGTGAGCCGATGACGCACCCGGGAGGCATCTACAGGGCTTCCGTGCCCGCTTCCGCCTCCCCCAGCATCCGCTTCCGCCTCCACTGCTTTCCTGGGCACATCAGTATCTTACAATTAAAGCAATGTTTTGATTGCAATCTTTAAAATGAGTTTTGAATGATTTTCTCATGCTTTGCAATGGCATTATGAATATAAATCTCTGTCTGCAATCACATGCCAACTTGGCTAGCAAACATCATCACATTTATAAATAATACCCACCCAAAAAATAGGGTTGAACTTTACAGGATCATAATTTCCTGGTTAGTTGGAGTGTTACAAGAGGCTAAAAGGAGGAATTCATCATTGTACAATGAAAACAAAGGTTGTGAAAATGACTAAGGATGATCAGGAATGGAAAGCCTTCAAGTTGCAGAACCCGAAACAACCCAGGAAACCTGACTTGGAGAGTTCACAGGTTTGCAAAAGAAACTTGGCTTCCGCCTCAAAATAGCATGCTTCTCCAAGAAGTTTTGAGAGCTCCCGAAATGACGGAATTGCATTCTGAAGTGCCATGAGGCTCGCCAAGATTACCTGAACTCAGTGCCATGAACAAAACTACTACTTGATCAGTCTTTTTCTCTCCAAGAAAGTTGTTGTTCTCCCTTACCCATCAATTAGCCAAAGGGAAAAATTGAAAAATAGTCTAATTGTTCTCAAACTGATTATGCCTGAAAAGGGGGGACATTACGTTGGCTTCTTTTCTAATTTATTTTCCTGTTTTAACATACATATTTTTCTCTATTTTGGCCATTTCCTTACCTCTCTTCTTTTCCCAATTTATACCTGGCTACTGCTGCAATTTTTCCTTATCATTAACTCTTTTCTGGGGCCCACTTATTCCTTCCAATGGATCACAGTTTGTAATACAAAATGTCAAATTAAAATAAATCTCAGTTTAATACAAAAGCTATCAAGTTTTTAAGCCTTTGTCCACTTGTGAAAAGTTTCTCACAACCTCGTTGGCTTCCAATGAGATTGTCACAACATCGTCAAAACCTGACCATACTACTGTACCCTTTTTTGTTTGAATATAATGAAGTTGGTGTCAAGGTTTTGTCTAAGTCCTAGGAATTGTGTAAGAAATAGGATGAAATGACACCTTTTCAAAGACAAAGGTTTCCAAAGTTAATGTCAGCAATTCCACATGATTCAAAACAAATGCCCACTTGCGACAAGGTTTTCACAATTGCATTGGCACTCGAAAAAGTTTCCACAACCTTGTCCAAAAGGAAAAACTTTGAAGACCCGTGTTTGATTACAAATATGCCTTGGTTTGTCCTTTTGCTTGAACAATAAAGAGGAAAGAGTAGAAAACTAAAAAAGTGTTTCAGCACTTGTTGAAAGTTTCGATACCAATGTCTACACCTGACAAGGTTGGCAAAACCAAATGACGTTTTTCAACAATGGCCAGTCAATAATGTGTGAAGCTTCTTTGTAAAGAGAAGATCAACTCTTTTCAGGACTCCTGGAAATAATAAACTCGTTTATATACACGGCCAAGATAAGTGGATCATTTATCAAATAAAGAGGGGCCCCAGCATGGTAGAGGGGCAACACCCCTCATGGAACCCAAGGGCAGCACCCTTAGCATTTCTTGTCACAATACAAGGTGAGCTCTAGGGGCAAAGCCCCAGCCACCAAGCCCAAATGAAGACCTTCAAAACCACACAGACCTTCATGGCACACAACATTTTCATACTTATTTTAATCCAAGATGGACGTGTCACAAACCAAACAAGCATGAATGTTTGTAATTAAAATATATATAGATATGGTTGAGTCTCTAGGTCAAGACTCGCCTAGACTTAGTGACTCTTCCAAGTCTCCCAAACTCAGAGCAGATGCCCCTGCCTTGGACTCGCAGAGTCTGGGTGAGTCTTGTTTCTCTGGTTGGAAGTACCTCTAGAATGTAACAGGCTAAAACCAAACAAAACAGCTAGGAATAACTCAAATAAGAAGCCCATCAGAAGTTTGGATTAACACTCCATTCAAAGAAGCCCTTATGGTTCCCATTGTATGACCTCTCACGTGTCCAAATCTCTTCTATCATTGAAGACTGTTGGGCATCACATCCACTAAAATAAATCAGTCACCCATCTCAGGTTAAAAACAACCTTCCAATTACTAGAAGATCTTAGGCATCACACCCATTAAGGCTCTCCAACCACCACCAACTCCCTCTCACAACTAGCAAACCTTTGCATCCATTAAAACCTTGGAAGATTTCAGCTCCACTCTAACACCATGTAAAATAGTGATGAACCATGATAAGCAGATTCTGCACCTAGAAAAAAAAAATCTTTAACATGAGGAAACTTAAAACTATACATTTCCTCTTAAAACTGCCGATTTTGAATACAAGAATCTGCAAACACATCCCATTGGAAAGCAAAAACATCTCACCCCTTCCTTGCATGAGCCATACTGCCTAAAAATTGAAAATTTCTCATGTTCTGCACTTTGGCTGAGAATTCAGCTGTAGCTAAAGATGGAACCTAGCTAAATCTGAGAACAAAAAAGGTTGCTAAACGAAAAATGGCAAAATGTAAGGCCTAAACTTAGAGTTCTAAAGAAACAAAATGCAGGC
Organism: Chamaecyparis obtusa; assembly: GCA_027943335.1. Taxonomy (NCBI): domain Eukaryota; kingdom Viridiplantae; phylum Streptophyta; class Pinopsida; order Cupressales; family Cupressaceae; genus Chamaecyparis; species Chamaecyparis obtusa. The sequence continues at coordinate 250,955 of BSBK01001933.1, forward strand.
ATATGCAAACTTAAGACCTCTAAATCTAGAAAACCATGAATGCTAGAGGTATGCACACAAATTTAGACTTTTAAATCTGAAAAGCATTCTAATTCTGCAAGAGGATGACAGCTGCTGAAGTGTGCCTATGCTGAGAAGAACACAGTCTAAGCAGCTATGTTAAAACTCTAACAAATGTCACTTCACAACCTGCTCCTTGCACAATCGTTCAACCAGTTCCTTGTCTCTCTATCTGCTTTAGCTGCAGTTAAAACTGGCTTTACCATGACCAAAGTTCCTACATCCTCATGTGGGCAAAACATGCGCAAACCTATGTACCAAGCAAGCCGTTCACAGACCACAATTTTTAATCAGTCGTAGCAAATTTCTCTATCACTTCCTTGCAGGTTTAAACTTTTACATACATTGACTATCCACATGTCCCAAGGACATTACAAGCCATATTACTCTCACTAACAAAAGAATGTTATACATAAATCCATTACTAAATACATAACGAGTTTTTCTAAGAATAATTTAAGAATAAATGTGTTTTCTCACTAACAAAAGTGCACGAGTAGAACCAACTAAGAAGAATGTTTTAATAGAAAAAGTTTGATTTCTATCAGATACAATATAAAAAGTATTTCTTCGTGTTAAGAAAAAAAGAGAAGAATTTTCGAGAATTTATGTAAACTTGGAAAAGAAACTAGAAAACTAAATACCTATCATTGTGGTTAAGCCTGGCACCATGGTAGAAAGCAACAGCAAGCAACCAAGAATCACTGTGCACAGCAACCAAGGAAAGCCAATCCTTTCTTTGCATACCATCTCTTGCAAAATTGATACCCAAAGCAGGCTCTGGAAGTTCTGGTGGAACTTCTTCCGCAGGCAAGTTTACTTCCCAAGAATCATTAGGATATCCATACAAACACAGGTTATCTTTCTCTGCAGCAATTCATTTAATTTTAATTTAGCCCTAATACAAAAAAATAGGAAAGAGTCAATTGTATATTGTTTTAAAGAATATCAACCTGTGAATTCCATCTCTCTGGGGAAGAAATAAAAAAATGTTTTATATATATGAAATGACCTCTGAAACTCAATGATTTTCAGTAGCATATACAGACTGAACCACTTATGACTGTTCCACAGCATAGAATTCTGGCGATTAACAGACAATGAAAATGCTTATAGGATAACACAATTTTTTGTTCAACAATGGGAAGAACTTATGTAATCTTGAATTTGAATAATTACCTTTCTACACAACACTCAAGACATTTATCTAGAATCATTGGGCAAAATGAGGGACTTTTCTAAGAGAAATAAATACTATAATTAATTTGAATAAAATCTGTTAAACTATTTCAACTTAAAAAAGGAAAAAAGATTCGCATGTTTTTGGTAGAAATTAGGTTTTTGTGTTAATTCTACTGAGGGCCACTTCCCCCCACTTTTAAATTTCAGTAACTCTCAAAGTAAAATTAAGCTAAATTTTAATTAAATAAATATACTTTAACTTGAAACAAGGGAAATTTGTTAATTTATAACAAAATGAGGTCAAATGTTCTTTTGGAAGCTGCATCCATCATTCAATTGAGATATATTTCAATTACATTTTATAACTCCTCTCTTGTGATAGCATGGCCATCTTCCAAGAAAATGACTGTTTAACCATTGAATTAAGTTTGGAACAACCTTCAACCTTCATCCATTGAAGGATCAATAATACTGAAAGTATCTACTAAATAATTATAGCGGAAATTGAATTTTGATAGCAACTCGAAGGGAAATCCAGTAAAAGCTGTTACAGGCTGTATCCAAGGGACTAGCTCAAACAATTGGTCAATGGTCATCCCTTACAAGATAAACAATTATGCAGAGACTTGAACTTTGCTCATAGGTTTTAATTTTCTTTTGGAGCTACACATTCTTTTTCTGGAAATCAAAAGTGACTCCTGAGTGGTTATTTCAGAAATGAATAAGCACACTATACCTAGTAGAAGCTTACAAACACTCTATGGGAGACAAGATTAATAGCAACCAAATTCCAATTTGTAAACTCTATTCATTGCCACCACAAAGCTAATAAGCCAGCAAACTTCCTAGCAAATGAATGGGGGAGGTCAAATACTTTCCCGTCAATAGCTAGCTCCAATGCCAACGATTGGACAAACTTGTCAGCCATAAGCAAGGCTTATGTAATGGATTTCAAGGTGATTGGGGGACCCAATTAATCTCCAATCAAATATTTGAAGATGGATTGTTGCCTCCTTAAAAGGGAAGAGCAATTTCGTCACTCAGTAGAACACTTAACATATTGTTGCTTCTCATGCATGTGAAGAGATCATGGCGGATTGAAGTTTTAATGAGATGCCATTGTGCCTTCTCACACTGTTTTAACCTCTTGATTTTTTCCTCTCCTCTTCAATAACATTAGACTTTTTCATGCCTTGCTTCACTGACTAAGGCTACTGTGATGGATTCCAGGTGAATGGGGACCACAATAAATCTTTAATAAAATATTCTGGGATGGAATGTCACCTCCTTAAAAGGGAAGAGCAATTGTGTCACTCAGTACAACACTTGAACATCTTGTTGCTTCTAATGTGTGTAAAGAGGTCATGGCAGATTGAAGTTTTAATGTGATGTTTTTTCTCACATTGTTTCTCCCTCTTAATTTCTCCCTCTCCTCTTCATTAGCATTAGTGTTTTTTATGCCTTGCTTCACTGACTATAGCACATTGCTCACATGCAAAGAAACATTGATTTGCGAGAAAGTTTATACGTGTAGGTTTCAAAGATTCGTGTGACTTCAATAAGAATTTATTTGCGTTTGTTGTGAGACATTTTAGACCCAAATGAATGAGGAAAGGCCAAGAGTTAAAACATTAACTTTGCACTTGCCGACTCATTCCTTGATAACCTGACCTCAAGTGGTAAATCTGTTGTGTTCACCAGAATGACCATCTAGTGTATGCCCCTGCACTCAAACAGAAATAACAAGAAACTGTGGCAGTTTTCCACTTGAAGCAACCTCCAAATTCAGTCTGACTCCCCTACTCCAATGCTAACTGTGCTAGCAATTGGGGAACAGGAAAGAGAAATGAAAGGGTTCACAATTCAAAGAGATATTGAGGCGAGATAGCTTCTACTTTGTCATTCTGTATAGAAATAAAACCAAATTAGGGTAGAGATCTACCTTTGATTCGTAGAAAGATACAAATAAACATAAAATGTGGAATCAAGACCTATAGAACATTCCATGTAACATAGATAACAAATGGATCAGAGATAGAACATTTTGCATAACATAGATGACAAATGTATGGGAGGCAGTTGATTATAATCATTCCAATTGTCACTGTTTCAGTATGGTTCAAAAGGTAATTAACGTCATTCCAATTGTCATTGTTGCAACATGGTTCGAGAGGTCAAAGAATGTCTGACTGGTCCCCACATAGAAGACTGCTACAAAACCAATCATTCCTAGTATGGCATGACTACAATGTACCAAAATAGTTTCATCAATTCTTCAATTCACAACACTCGACTTGGAATGGAAAACTATTAATATAGCTTAAAACAACACAATTAGGCAAGAAAGTAGAGGTATCAAGTCAATACTACATCCAATTGAACATCAATTAAGAGCACAATGCTAAGAGCTACAATAAATTGTGGAACATTACATCAAGTGCTTTAATTATACTCAATTGCATTCAACTTCAGAGGTTAAGCAACTATATAACTGAGATTTAACTACAAAGGCTATTGAACATTACAATTGCCTTTTTTTAATTGAACATTAAAATAGATATTTAATTGAAATGAGGTCCTAAACATAAAGCTAGATGCTACATTTATACAATTTACATATGCCTATAGATGCCAGATGGAGCCGTTAAGGGTATCTAGAGAACTAGGGTTTTCTAGTGCATCTTTTTCTGTTGTGGGCGCCTCTGTGAAGGGCCATAGGAGCAACATTGATGGTATTCATGGTTTGCAGGATCGGCCAACGGTCGGCTTTACTGAACCAAGGGAGTGTTGTTGTTCGCTCACACGATGGTGCGAGCTTGCACAACACTGCACGAGGTAGGAACAATCTATGGCATTCGAAGGAGATGGCACTTTCTGCAACTGACAGAAAGAACGTGTTGGGGAAGGGTGGCGACAATGCGGCTTCCCCAGCTAAGGCACTGGAAAGTTTCAGGAAACCCGCCCTTTGGGGCTGTGATGTTAGGCGAGATGCTGCCGGTGAGGCAAAGACTTCATAGAATAATTGCAACCCACATCGCCTTTGCTGAGGGCCTTCGAATGGGGTCTGCAATAAGCTCCGGTTCAAGGTAGGCAATTTAGTCCACATAACCCGCGAGCGGTACTTCCCCAAGATAATAGCCATGCTCCCATCTTTGACTCTACTACCTATACCGGTGGATCATTCACATGTCCTGGATCAAATGCAACCACCTTCTATGCCTCTGTCTCTGGTTCTCTTGCCTCGGATGCTGGAGGACCAACAGGTTCAGATTCAGCATCATAAACAACGGGATGGATGCTCAAAGGGGTTGCTTTGTGGTGTGGGACTTGATTCCCACAATTGTGGCCAAAATGTCCTCCCCGGGGTTTTTAACGAGAAAAATTATTGTCAAGATGGTGGGCTGCAGGGCACAGGGAAGATACTATCAACTAGTTCCATCAGTGTGAATTTAGAGGACGAGATTGAAAAGGAAGTGGCTCATAATGTTACTGTCTTCTCAGAGCTTGACTTTATTGGGTGCTTTAGGGGATTGTGGCCAAGCCTGAGTGATCTCCATAAGTGGATTACAAAGCAGTGGGAGCCTATTCTGAACAGGTGTGTACAAATTTAGCCGGCTGCCAAGGGTCTCTTCATTGCAGTTTTTGAAAATGTTCAAGATAGGAAAAAAATTTTATGTTATCATTATTGGTGTTGGGAGGACAAGATTTCCTTGATGTTGAAGCCCCAGCACCCATCCTTCTCTCCTACCACTAAAGTCTCTAACAAGGTTCCGGTTTGGGTAATACTTCCTAATCTTCCCCTGCATTTTTGGTTTGATTCTTGCGTGGAGGCTATAAGAAACTTGATGGGTACTTTCTAATGGTGGATGACGGATCTTTAAATCTCTTGCATTCTACCTTTGCTTGGATTTCAGTGGAGATGGATGCTACTGTTGGGCTCCCTGAAGAAATAATGATCAAATATCAAAGGGTTGTTGGCTGCAGCCCTTGGATTAAGAAGGGTATACGTTCAACAGTAGAAGGTGCTTTCAAATAGGGTGATTGGCTGATCATTGTACCAAACCAAGACTGCAGAAAATGGCCTCGGAAGGATGTTTCCACAAGTCATTACACAGTGGAGAAGAAGGATGGGAAGCTTCAGAGCTATTCTCAGGCTGAGTCAGGGGATGGACAACAACAGTCATCTGGCAGTCCAAATCAAACTGTTTCTCCGGTAGTAAACAGTGTTAATGCTGCTAATACTGGGTGTGCTAAATCTAAAGTATAAATCTCATGTTGTTACGCCTGAGGGTAGGGAGAAACATAAACTCGTGGGATCACATGACAAGGGGGATGAACTTGAGGGTGGCCAGATTCAGCATGACTGCTACTCAACAGATATGGATTTGAACCCTCAGGAGTGCTCACTGGAATGGCAGTGTGAGGCAGATAGGGTGCAAGAGGGATGGCAAGCTGTTAAAAGGAAAAAAGAGAAGAAAGCAAAGAAGGATACCTTTGATATGATACTTCACTCTCCTACTAAGGGTGGTGCGAGTGGTAAATCGTGAGTGTTTTCTTGTTCTTAGAAGTTTCATGGATCTAGACTTGTTGATTGACTCGTGGATTCACACTTGTTAATGTATCTGTCTATTGTTTTCAGCTTTTCATAAAGGTGGTTTCCCTGGTTGTTACCACCCCTGGTCCGGGTCAGGATTTTTCCCAGTCTATTAATAAAAACTCATAGTTATTACGGACCAAATAAAAACAATTTACATATGCCCTAAGTATATCAAAACAGGCCACATATCAATGTTGCTTAACTAATTCCTACAGTGGCGTCAAAATTCTGTACTTAGATATGCGGATAATTAGCTTAAACCCAAAATGAGTATATTTCCTCTTTGTCTGAATTAATTATAACTTGCCCTATAAGCAATGTTCTCAGTACATTATCATCAATGATTCATCAATGCTGTGTTTGTGGACACTAACAAATGATTCTATTTTTTATTCCCTCTCAGATATACCCCCACATACATTAAACTATAGCAGTAAAAATCATTTGGGGAAAAATGACAAACCAAAGCAAAATATTTTTTGAAAAAAATAGATTTTAAAAAGAAAAAGTTAAAAATGTGGAAAACCAGGTAAACACTACTTATTTTTGAATTTAAAGGCATTTCCATGGCATAGAGATATAAAGAGCAAATGAAATAGAGTTTAACCCATGAAATGTAGAAGATAGATTTTTGTTGTTTATATTCATATCATTGATTACATTGTGCATTGCACAAAGCATACTTCATAGTGCATAAATAATAACTAGACACGGACAGTTGACAAAATTTCAGTTACCATAAAATTTAGACTGCTCACATGAAAAGTTTGTCTAAAATAGTAACAAGCAAGCTTTGCTAGTAATAATTCTTTGGTAAGTTTGTATGAAGTTGATAAAGTTATTGCTAAGTAAACATAAAAGATTTCACTAAATGATATGTAAGTAAATCTCTAGTATTCTTGTAAGATGTGAGTTGATAAAGTTATCGCTAAGTTAACTTCTCAATATTTGCATTTAAAATTAGAAAATTAGAATTAGATTTTCTGTCGCAAGTTAAAATGCATTTAGTTTTCTATAATAACTTCTTAAAGGAAGGGTTGTGAATGACAGTATGCTTTCAATCTACATAAATGCCAAAGAAGTTGAATAAGAAACATATGACCTAAAAAAATAAACTTAAGAAATATTTCAAATACAATGAATGTCTCGTTGAATGTACAAATAAACTAAATGGAGAACCTGCAACGAATTCTAAGGCATAGGTGGCGAGTTAGTGCAAAGGGGAAGAGCAAAAGCTGTAACTAATTCTAGGACTCCTCAAGGCTGGTGAGTTCACGCGGTGGAGGTACTTATCAATGTCCATTAGTGGCCAAGAATGGCAAACGGAATGGAAATGAAGAAAGCACATAGTCCAAAAACTATATAACACTAAGAGTGCTTAATGTGTCTCCAATTACCAAAGACCAGCAGAGGCAGCAGTCTTCTTTCACTGACAGTTAACTTTGGCATTTCTTAACCAGCACAAAAATCACATCTTCGGCTCCTAGAAGGTTCTGTTATGAAAAACTTTATTGATAGATATGCCTCAAACTACTTTTGATAATATTTGGTCTAAGCCAACCACAGATCTCTCCATTTTTTGTGTGAGGTACAGTAGATGTAGACTAGTGCGAGCAAAAATAAATATTTATATATCATTAATTAAAGACAATCAGCAGTTTCAAACAAGTATGACTTCCAATTGTACCAATTTGATGGTTATATATAGATATGTAAAATGGGTTGAAAATTGCAACTTGTATCGGGGATATTGAACAATTTACGTATTAAATTTCCTATTTCTGTAAAGCATGTCTGGTTGCTTCATGTATGCATTCTTAAGGAGTGAACACGCTTATATAGCTTAAAATTCTCATTGCAAAAAATAAGAATGAATTGGTATTGGCATTTACTTGCCCTCACCAACCACCACTGTGCTGTCCTTTACATTGCAAATGCCACTAAATTAAAAATAGGCATACTCAGACTTTGTAGAGAAAACAACAGAATATGTTTGAAGGAAATGCCAAGTTGTCATGCCCAGGCAAACAAGTGGGTGCAAAGACAGCTAGATACATATACCCCTGAACCAGCCGGTTTGGGTCCTATTCAACCCTGATCTAGATTCGGATTCGGTACACCAAGGGTTGTGAACAAGATTCGAGAATCTTCCTGTGGCTTCATGTAGAATGGTCCTAATGAATCTGTGACAAGTTTCATTGTATTTTCTACTCCCACAACAAACCCACCTATTCCTCTATAAATCACCTTAAACCGTACTTTGTGCACTGGCATTTCTACTTTACTTAAATTCAATGCTTTCTGTTCAGGATGAAGGTCAAAATTTCTTTGGGCCTATCACCTCTACTAGTGGCTAAGTCACAGCATTGTTTACTGAGATCAATCCATCTCCTCTCAGGTTGAGTGAATGCTGGGCCATTCACATGAGAATGAGTTAAAAAAATATATGTTAATAAACTAAATAATCTATTAATATTATGATTAATAATAAAAAATAATAGTTTTTTTTTTTTGGCGAAATTTTGATATTTATATTATTAAAAAACTGGTTCAAAAAGGGCTCCCGGAGAAAAGAACCAATGAAGAAAAACTCCGTTCATTACCCATAATACAAAAAGCAGAAAAATCTACAAGTTATTCATGTCCTCCTTTCCCTAACCACATAGCCCATAAAAGGCCTATTACATTTAGAAAGAAATAGGCATCCACCCCCTACCACTACAAAATTAGAAGGATGGATATATGCAATAATCCAAATCTTATATTTCTTACAATAATACAAAATTCCGATATGCAACCATGGCATATTGACAAAAATATGAACAGTTTAAGAGCATGAACAACCTAGTGAGCCAATAATTTAATAATCCCCTAGCATCTTTAGATGAAACCAATCTTTAATGCACTGGAACCACCGGGGGAAGCCTGGCAGAGTGAAGGCCGAAGAGACCAAAAGAACAGGGGAGACCAAATGATCCAAACCAGAACAAGATATATCTTGTATCAAAATGTAAGTAATCGAAGACTTGCATAATAAGATAAAACAAAACAACTGAGAGAAAAATCATCCCTGATAATGCACATTCTCATCCTCAAGGTGAGACGGATGAGAGAAGAACAAAGAGCTCCACAGTCTGTCAGCTTCATAATGGATGGAAGAAGAGGACCCAGAGTCATCATTCATGCACCGGCGAGGAGAGGAAAGTTCACCTCTAACCGGTTCCAACGGATTTAACAGCCCTGGTACCGATAAATGAGGCAAGGGAGTAGTTGAAACACAGGGAGCCGAATTAGAGGCTCTTTCCTCTGCTGTCGCTGCAGATGAAGCCAAATAAGGGAAGAGGTTAGCATGAGCTACTGCATCAGAGTGAGCCATAAGACCCAAAATAGCATATGTCTTGGCAAAAGCTTTCCCCCAATAACCAGCTTCAACCGAGTTCCTATTTAAAGTAACATCCAAAGGCATAATAGAGGAAGAGGCTATGCAATCTTTAATTGCTCTAAAGATCTTAACAAACTTGTCCGAATTCAAAAGTAAATGCCAAGGGAAAATATCACCAACACTTGCTTCCCCCTGCCAAAGATTGTACCCTTGGACTGCGAGAAGCAGCTTATTGTTTTGAAGAAACTTGGGCCGAATTATCCCATTTGTAACATGGAACAGCAAAGACCAAGACTGTGAGAGGTCAAGGAAAATTGAGAAAAAGACAGAGACGATTTGAGACGGGAAAATAATTATCTTAAAGCACGGAGAGAGGATAGACTCCCCAATGAGCCGGAAAATACTTCTGCGACATTTTGGACAATGAACACAAAACATAGAATCTAAGAGGTCATCAGTAATCTTACCCTCAAAGGGAAGCTCCAAGGCATCTGGAGGCAAAGAAACCCTCCAGCCATACTGAATAAGCAGAGCAGAATCCAAAATGCACCAGAAGCAACACTAATACATAGCAGAGAGGGGCACAAATATATAGAAAAAGTACCATATGAAAGAAAGGAATCGTCATAGATTTCACTGAGATGAAGAATGACTGAAATTGTATGCCAACGTACAATCAGCTATTAAGGCACATATATAATCAGATATCAAAGATCATAGGCACGTGAGGACTGTGGCCATAAGATTGCCATATAGGCATCCATAATTTAACAAGCACTATGAATCATAATAAGAAGTGACCCAATCAATTTACTTACATGATTGGCATAAATACCCTGCTCAAAACATGATTGGAATAATTGCCTAGCTCAAAGTGTACGAGCTTAACATAATGAAACAAACACCCCAGAAGATATCCTCATAATGATACGACATTTCTATTAGATAATGAGCTTAGGAACCGACTCAAGGTTAATTAAATTAAAAATGGAGGGATGAGAATCCGGGGAAACAAGGGATGAGGGAAAAGTAATATGAAGACCCTCTGAACCATACTTTGAAAGAATATCTGCTAAGTGTTTCCTTCTCTAAAGATGTGGGAAATATAACATTCGGTAAAAGAATCTAAAAGAGACTAGATTTGTTAAGACATAATGATTGTGCCAGGAAAAGGAACGCCTAGAAATGCAGGGATTAATAATCACCGAGGAATCCTCCTCAATATGGAGAAAATTAAAATTTAGCTTTTTAGCAGCAAAAAGACCAAACAACAAAGCACACGCTTTTGCTAAATTATTGGTCCCAGGAGGAATAGGATGAGCCTCGAAATAAAGAGCAGAACCAGACCAGTCCCGGAGAACAAAACCTATACCCGAATTACCCAGGTTACCTTTGGAAGATCCATCGAAGTTAAGTTTAATAAAGTCCTGCTGCAGGGGAGTCCATTTAACTTGTGACCTAATTGAAGCTACATCCTTAGCACAAAAAGGGAAAGGGAGGGATGGAAAGGATAACCCCTTAAAGTTTTTTGAAATAGAATTGTCCCAAGCTGAGAATATCCGAGCACCCTTGAATTTACGAGAGTAGGCATTAGCAACTTCCACAATAGATTTTTCCAAAGAAGACACTACAGAGTCAAAAGAGGAAGGCTGATTACGAAAGATCCTCTTATTCCTTTCCCACCAAATAGACCATAGGACTAGGGATGGACTACAAATCCATAAACAAGAGAACATTGATTTATGAAATAGGATAGGCCAAGATTGGAATAAATCCCAAATTAGGAAAGGAGGGGGCATATAAAAATTCAATTTCTACATAACAAACTGCCAACAAAGTTGTGCCAAAGGACAATTTAGAAAAAGGTGATCAACTGACTCCAGCTCTTGGTTGCAAATAACGCACTAGAAAGATCCTACAATATTAAGCCTAGCTAATCTCTCACTAGTAAGGACTCTTTTTTTCAAAACTAGCCAAGCAAAACAGCCAGCTTTGGGAAGAACAGCAGGATGCCAACAAAAGAAAAAGGCTCTATGCTTAACAACATTGTTTTGCAAAGTTTGAGCCAATTCATAACCCTGTTTGACAGAATAAAAACCATCTGCAAAAGGAGCCCAGAAAAGGTGATCCAGGGACTTTGAGAAGAAGACAACCTTATCTAGAAGCAACCGATTTGCATTAGAAGCCTTGTGGTCATCAATTGGAAGGCTATGAAAATCCTTCCAAATTACTAGTCTTGAATGAATGTGGACTGCAGATACATAGTCAATCAGCAAGCATCCCCAAGTAGATGAAGCAAGTTCCCAAACATCATGAAATAAGTCCAGGGAATTTAAGGGAGGGGAACCATTCCATGAATCAAGCCAAGATTTAACCGATTCACCATTATGAACCTCCCAAGAGACATATGAGGTGATAACGTGCCTCGAATTCATCATGAAGTTCCAAATGGCAAACCCTTTTGGAGGGTCAAGGGCTGAGATAACCCTAGAAGAATCTAGGTTATCTAAATATTTCTGTTGCATTAGCTGACACCATTTAATAGCGGGCTGCGAATACATTTTCCACACCAATTTACCACCGAAGGCCAAATTTCTATCAAAGAGATTGTGAAGACCAACCCCTCCAGTGAGTGGCGAGAGAGACATGTCAGAGAGAGAAATAAGAGGAATCTTTTTTTGACCCGACATGTTAGCAGTCCATAGAAAATCCCTAATTAAAGTTTCAATTTGGTTGAGAATTGATTTTGGAGCTTGCAAGACTGAAAAGTAATAATTAGGAATTGCTGATAAAACCGTTTTAATAAGAAGGATCCTACCTGAAAGAGATAGCCATCTAGCCTTCCAAGCAACCACTCAAGCTTTGATGCGGTTAATAACCGATGGCCAAAAGGAAGGCTTATTCTGCCCTATGAAGAAAGGAATACCTAAATAGGTAGAAGGAAGCTCATCTAAAGGAAAGCCTAGAATGCTAACAATCCTAGCAGAAATCTTAGGAATAGTATTAAAAGTATATACTTTTGACTTTTGAGCATTGATTCTCTGTCTAGAAACATGAGTATACAAATCAAGGACCTTTTTAACTTGCCTAGCTTCTTGGATAGAGGCTCTCCCAAACAATAATGTGTCATCAGCAAAAAGGGAATGAGTAACTGAGATAGTAATATTCTCAATTTTAACACCAAGCCAACGATCAGTAACACGATAATCATGAATAAGACGACTCAGAGCTTCAGCCATTATGATGAAAAGGCAAGGTGACTTTTCAAGGTGACAAGGGGTCACCTTGCCTAACACCTTGAGAGGATGGGAAGAATCCAACAGGAACCTCATTAACTATGATAGAAAAATGGGCCCCTAAAGTACAAGCCTTGATCCACTTACACCATTTCTTAGAGAAACCAAACTTAAGCAAGACCTTAATGAGAAAGGACCAGTTTAGCTTATCATAGGCTTTCATCATATCTAACTTGACAATAAATGAACGAATAGAATATTCATTAATAGAGTGAAGGGTTTCATGGGCCAGAATAGCACCATCAGTAGTTTCCCTTCCGAGGACAAAGCCCCCTTGTTCAAGTGAAACAATCTTGGGGATAAGATGTTGAAGTCTTAAGTAGATAGCTTTTGTAACAATTTTATAAATAGTGTTACAAAGTGAGATTGGTCTAAATTCTACAAAAGTTTGAGGATCATCATTTCTGGGGATAAGAACAATGTTTGTAGCATTAAAACATTTCAACATGGCTGAATTTTTCTTAGATTCCTCAAGGACAGCCAAAAGATCAAGGCATATAAAATCTTACTTCCATAAGGGTACATGGAAGTAAGGGTATATCAGAGTGGGAATAATATTAAGAAGAGTATTAACCTTATCCTCATCAATAGAAGGCGAATAAGGGGGGGAAAGGAGATTTGAAAAAAATCTGACCCCTTCCTGTTGAATACCTTTTTCATCAAAAATTTTATTCCCCAAACCATCTTTAATGGAGAAAATGGACTTGGCTGCCTTTCTTTGTTTGGCTGAAACATGAAAAAATTTAGTGTTTTGATCACTTGACTACAACCATAACTCCCGAGATTTCTGCCTCCAATATTCTTCCTCCCGAGATTTCTGCCTCCAATATTGTTTTTGTTTTTGAAAGGTTTGAGAATCCATACCAATAGAGAATATTTGCTGATTTATATCATCCAATTCCTTTTCAATTTTTGATTTCTATTCAAAAATATTCTTAAAAACATTGACATTCCAAGCTTTTATCAGATTCTTAAGAAAGCACATTTTCTTGTAGAATCTAAACATCATAGAGCCATCCTCCACTAGAGCAGCCATCCACCACTGCTTAAGAAGAGACTCAAATGATGGATGCTTGAACCAAACCGATTCAAACTTAAATGAAGACCTAATAGGAGTGGAACCATCCTTACAAGATAAATCAATAGAAAATTGGATGGGAAAATGATCCGAATCTGAAAAAGGCATAACTTCCACAACCATGGATGTGTTCTCCAACATCCAGATCTGAGAACAAAGGAACCTATCTAATCTAACAGCAATTTGTGAGAAGCCAGACCTACGATTAGTCCAAGTAAAAGCCCCATTATGTGGTAAAATATCAAAAAGGGCATTATCTAAAATGAAATTGTTGAAATCTATGATTGAGCATGCAAGAGGAGAGATGCCACCCTTTTTATCATTAGGTCCCAAAATGGCATTGAAATCACCCGCAATAATGAATTTGCGATCAGGGTACTGTTGGATAATAGTAGTCAGTGATTGCCACAAGTGCAACTTATCCAAGTTGCGGGTGGGTCCATAAACATTCATAAGGAAGAAAGAGTGATTGAAAAACCTAACATTGACAAACTGCCAATTAGACCCACTTTGCAATGAATGAATAACCACCTTAGAGTTATTCAATAAAATAGATAAACCACCTGATGCCCCAACAGCTGGAACACAAATACTTTGCTCGGAAGACCATTTACCCACAGTCATATTAAAAGTATCCAAAGACAACTTAGTTTCTTGCAAAAGAACAATATCAGACCGAGCAGAATCAAGCCTCATCTTGATTCTATGTCTCTTGTTAGAGGCATTAATGCCTCTGACTTTCCAAGAGAGGATTCTCATTGTGGACAAGGAGAACTAACCCTTAGTTCTCCTTGTCGAACATCACCTGTTGGCAGCAAAATAGTATCCAAAGTTGACTGAATACTAGCTTCGATTTCCTCCAAAGCCTTAGTTGCTTTAGATTTCCTACCCCTAGTTTTGAGGGTCTTAGTTACTGCATTTGGAGAAATCGGTGTTTGAACAATTGATAGCTTAGTAGAATAAGCCAAATTATTGCTACCCAAATGGTTCCCCTGATGATTACCCGAATTCTGACAAACGTGGATATCATCCACCAAAGCAGTTTTAGTTAAGGGTTATGAGAGAGGTTCATCAATTTGATAGAGATTGATAACTAGAATCAATCCAATAGTTATCATTAGAAGGATGAAACGAGTTTAACTTCATAGATTCCAGATCTTGACCCTCATTCATGCCTAAATCATCATACATGTGAGAGGAAACTAGAGACATAACTTCTGTGGTCATAATAGCAGCATGCTCAGTGGTCAGCTTTCTTAATTTCAAGGGGACATCCGAAAACATAAGGGATCATACTATTGAATCAAAGAGTGGCATAGAAGGAAATTTTGTATGGTATTTTACCTCAGAAATAACAGCCTGTGAAATATCTACCCTACTAAGACAAGCAACAATAGTTGGCATGAATATCTTTAGCATATTGGTAAAAGAGGCCATGAGAAATGGAGAAAAATGCAACGGGGCAGAGACAATCTGAGAAGACACCATCTCTGGTGCTTTGTTTAAATAGGTATTCACCCGTTGTTCTTTCAACAGACTATCCTCGACTACCAACTCACACTGATTAATCACCTCTTTTTCAAGAATAGAATGATTGAGGTCTTTGTTTTGGGGGGTATGATTCTGAAGATTTTGATCCTTATTATCCTTAAAGGAATCAGACAATTTATCCTTATTATCAAGGACCATATAGCACTTAGAGGGAAAGATGTTCTATCCTTACAAACAATTGGATTCGAACAATTAGGGTCTTTACATTGGTTCGTGAAATGCCCTAATAAATCTACATAGCATAATACAGAATGTGCATCTTGAATAATAATTTCATGTCTCCAAGAACCCCATTTGGAGTGAAGACAAATACTCTGAGGAAATGGCTTGATAAGATCTAGCAAAACACAGATCCTGATAGAGCGATGGGGTTCCTCAAAAGGGATCAAATCATGCCTTATAAAAGTTCCAATCTTGTTAGCAATAGCCTCAATAATATCTAAATCCCTATATTCCAAAGGCAACGCAGGCAATTCTACCCAGAACGGCATTAGGGCACATGCAGAATCATGCAGATTAAAATTAGGAGCCCAAAACATCATGTAAATACCAATACCATTACAAAACCAATTTTTTAAACAACCGACATCATTACGAGCAATATTAGAATCAAAGATTGCAACAAAAAAAAATTGATTTATGATCAAGGTAAAATAAATCCCTAAGCCCTAGCCAGTTATCTTTAGCCCAAGAACAAAATTCAGAGATTGGCAAAAAAGACCAGATTTTACCTATAAGCGCCCTTTCCTGCATGAACAATACCTATGGTGCAATAGACCATCATCAATTTGGAGCGAAGGCTGAGAATCGTCCATCCACTGAGGTTGTGGGTTTAGTGTAGAAGAAAATGTGCCCGAAACATTAATTTTGTCAAATGGCTCATCCAACTAATGTATTTTTAGGCAATCTTTCACCAAAAGAACAGGAATATTATTTGGGGGAGACAAAAACCTAGGAGAGCGAATAGACAAAGAATTGGGCCTGGAAACAAAGGATGGCAGATTTGGGTCAAAATTTCCAATCGGAGATCCATCGGAAGCATGAATAGGGGTTGGAAGTAATGGCCCCGAACAGATGTCCAACACCGGCTGAAACCTAGGATAAACAGAATACTTGGAATTCATATTACCCTTACCCCAAGAGCCTTCATTATAGGTTTGTTGCAGATGGCGAAAATGCTTAGGCCTGCCATTGTACCTGAGATCCTTTGGGAAACCATCCCGCAAAGCAGTCTGCGAAGGATGGCCATTGAAAACCCTAGGTACCGCCTTCTCCTTTCAAGCCCAACTCCTAGCATGCAAATTAATAATATATTTATTATTAATATTACTTTTTTAAAACTAATTATTATATTATACTATTATATATTAATAAAATTAATATTATATTTATTATTTATAAATATTAACTTTCTTTTATAATTTTATTGTGATTTTTAATATTATATTTTATTAATATTGTATAAGGCTATAAAATATTATTCTGCATTTAAAATACATATTGTGTCTAACATTCTTGATTTCGAACTGTAAATATGTATAAATTTATGATTTCTATGTGTCTGTAACAACAAACCCAAAACAAAGTACAAACCCAACCCCAAAAAATTTGTTGACTGAACACCCAAACCCAAACCTGAACCACTACCAAGACTAGTAACTTAGATATATTTGAATTGTTTGATCTCTCAAACTTTGCCATTTGCAACCAAAAAATACACAAATTTAACTTTCATGAAAAATATTTGCAATCTATCATTCAAAGTGGAGAATATAAATTGCCAACCTCCAACTCAAATATAGTGCCTCGCAACATCCTGCAAATTTGTTGACTAGTTGTGCCTTCTTTGTGTGTCCTGCCAATCTCCCATTTCACAATTGTGCCCTAAAAACGTCACACAACCATGTTATTTATTCAAAAATTGCAGGTTTCAAGGGTTATGAGTTGGCAAGAAATGGAAGGTTTTTGACACATTTTAAATGCATTTTTCAGGTGACTTGAACATGAAATAGGTGTTGAAAATTGCAAGTAGTATCGAGTTTAATCGTCTTTTGCTTCTATGCATTAAACCATTACAAGTATTCTTTGTCACTTTTGTAGATTGATCATCAAATTTGCCTTAACTTCTCTCTTTGTAGGAGCCTTCTTCAAAAATGGATGGTGAGGGACTATCTTTTAGGAGTAGATGACAGACACATGTTTTATCTAACATCACATTTCATAGTTGTAAAACCTTGCGTGCACTTTATTGTTATGAAGCTTGACAAACAAATCCCACCATTTTATGAGATTTTCATCATCCTTTTGTATCTAGCATTGTCCACCAATGACTAGAGCTATTTTCTAATAGTCGTCTCAATATCTTCAAAATTCTCCGAGAGAAACCCCCTTGGTTTTATTCTTTGGAAACTAGTAGTCTTTAATGAACTTGAGAAAAATTCAACAATGAGCACATCTTCTAAGAAGACAATATAGTGAAGAGCATTCATCTTCTCGGAAATTGTGGAATAGTGTAGGATTGTGCAATGCTAAAAGCGTTTTTAATAGACAATTGTAGCCCAAACCCTTAAATTAGGGCAACAAAGTACAAAACCACTTTTTGAAGAAGCCACTCCACATTAAATCTCCAAGATGAAATCCAAACCCAACATCATACTCTTTGTATCTCTTACAATTACATCCATCTCCTACATATAAACCTCCTAACATAGGCCAACTCATTACCCACTATAATTAACAATACAAGTTATCCTTATGACCAAATTTAGGTTTTAACTAACAAAAGGGATGTGTGCCACATGTAAACATCTCCATCACATCCTATTGTCATATGCCTAGGTGCATAACAATGGCAAACACAATTTTTCGAAAGTTGTGAAATGTTGACTCTTCTAAAGCCCTTTAACCATTAGTTAAAAGGTCAGATAAACAATGAGCACATCTTTGAGGAAGCTCTAACGAAAGAGCGTTTCTAAAGCCCTATCAACTAGAGTAAGTGTTAGATCAACGACTAGGGATTTTTCAGATGCTTCATAATTTACAAGAAAATCTCCAATCCAAAAGCCTTAACAACAAGGGAATGTAACCCAATAAGCTTGAATTAAAGTTACCTATATGCATGGATTACAATTGGTTTTCTTGATGACTAACTTATTCTTACAAGAAATGTCCCTCCCAAACAAAAAGTCAATTAAAATTGTTGTGGGATGTTACAAGAGCCAAAGCTTCTAATGGACATGTTAAAACATGCCTCCAAGAGTTGTTAAAGTATCAACCCCCATGCCTAGTGGGGTGAAATCTTCTCCTTTCTCTAAAAGCTGAAAATTCTATGCCCTAAACAAAAGTTTGAAGCCTTAAAGGGCCACTACGTAAAATTTGTGCAAATAATAATGCAAGCAAGCTATGAAATGGATTTGGGGATCTCTTAATATCATGAGCAATTCAACAAGGCCTATATTTTTCCAAACAAAAACAGTTGCTCATCCCCAACCCCTAGACATCCCCTCCATTTACCTTATGTTTGAGGGTCAACACAATGAGATTGTTGCCTCATTCTAAGTCACTCCAAGAGAAACGAATCATGATTTATGGGGAGTTGCAAGTCGTAAATGTGGAGGAGAGCTTCACTATTTACATTGCCACTTTCCAAAGATCCGAACAGATACGGATATGATAAAGTTGAATAAGAAAAAGTTTGAGTTCGTGGCATAGGAAACAAGTTGCGACCTCTTGTTAGCTTCATTAAGGAGGTAGGGTGTGGTTGTGGACGTCATGGTGATGGTTGTGGGTGAAAGGATGCTACGTAAAACTTATACCATAAGAAAAATTGTTTTTGGAAAAACCCTCGCAATCAATGCAATATCATGAACAATTGATATTACAATACAATATCAAAACAATCAAACCCTTCAATCACAACCTTCAACTATGTTTGAAGAATTTTTTTACAACATAACAAACATTTTATGGCTCCATCCCAAACATCCAATATAATGATAAGTTCAAATCCAAGAACCATTAAGTGTTTTGTAATATCCCAGACGGATATTTTTCCCAAATACTTCTCAAATAAATCTCAAAAAGATAAACAAACACATGCATGCAATAAAATATTGATTTCACAGAGATAACCAGCAATACATTCCATTTAAATAGCTCAGAAAATGTTATCGTATTATTCAACAGCAATACAATAACAGTGAAACCACTAAACAATCCAATCTGAAATACAGAAACAACAATAAGATCGAATGATCAAGAACCTGTAAATACAATGGTGAACTCTACTGTGAATCCACCCCGGAGATGAAATGGGTTTCCGTCCAATCCACCGAGAAAGCCTGAAGGTTTCCGTCCTCAAGTTTCAGAACCAAAAGCTGAAGCTTCCTGGATTCTCCAAGAGAAATAAATTCATAAACTGAGCATGCCCAAATGAGTCTCCAAGCCTTCTTTTAAAGCTGGAGTTGTCACTCTTTAGTTTCCTATCTCTGTCTTTTCATATTCCCACTTTAAGTCACTTTAAATAAATATAACCGTTAAGTTATAAAGTGACATAATAAATAAAGTAAGGAATCTTCTGGCATTAAAACGGAGGACCAAACGAACTCGGAAGATGACGTGTGATAGCTTGCCGAAAAGCTCTCGGTGAGACGCTCCAAGTCCAATACTGACATTGCCAAGAAAACTGAATTGTGCCAACTTACTATAAATAGTAAGTACCCTGGAAACCCTATGGAAATTGCTCCAATTGGCTTGAAAATGAAATCACCTAGGCCAAATAGCCCACTGATCCATGCAAAGCCTCAGTTAGCCCACCGGACCACGATGAAATGGCTAACGACGCAGCACGAAATAATGTGCCCAAGAAAGGGGACATTACATGTTTCTACCATGGGTAGAAATCATGATACCAAATTGTCCTTTGAAATATATGGTCAAGATTCCACCTCACATGAGTATCTCCCATAAGAGTATGCAACTTCCAATTCAAGAAGACTACATACCACTTGCACGTCGTAAACCAATCAAAAGTCTTTCATGATAACTTTGTCTTACATGCTCTTGTGAGTAATAAATAGGTCAAAAGTCTTTTGTGCCTTTTCTAGTGCATTTTCTAACTCCCTCTTACATATTATTACACGTAATATATCATCTTACACATCTTACAATGTCATTAATGATCTTGTAACATGTCACCATAAAATTTACAAGTGGCAAAGTACCACTCCAAGTGGAACATCATTTTTCATTAGGCGAGTTATTTTAAAGAATGATAAAAATACAAATATTAGAACTTGCAAAGTGGATGAAAGCTAATCCTAACATTCTCCCATTTGTTGTATAAATTGCAAAAACAAAAGGGAAACCAACAAAAGTGAACTAATGACTAAGGATTGTGATGCTCGTAGCTTCACTACAACATCTAAACTTATTTATGCTTACAAGCTTCATCAAGGCCTCTACAACATGTTAGGACTCAAATCTGTAGTATCAATTTTGCTCGAGTCCCTTCCATTTTGTGTCTTAGTCAGAATTGACCCATTGTTTATAATTGATCTAAGGCATCCTAAATGGTTCTCCGAAGTGTTAGGCCAAAACTCATGAAAGATCAAGTTTGGATTCTTTCTAGTGGTTTCCTTGGTGTTTTGTATATCTGTCAACCTTTTAGAGTCTTTAGGTTGTCCATATTCCCGTCTCATTGTATCGATGTTAGAAGATGTCTAGCATAGTTGTGTTTGCCTCGTGCATTTTGAAATTTTTGAGTTTTGAAGTTTTCAATTCCATAATACCATTCCTTTCGCATTTTCAACCCTCAGATCTTGAAAATCTATCAGAAGCCTAACTCTTTTGCATCTGTCAAATTTTCAAATTTCCCCATCCGTCCATCTCTTGCTACCCACTCCACTTCCTCTCCACTCCCCAAAAATCCAGTCCCTTGCACTCAAAAAAAGTCACTTAGTCTTGTGGAGTTGGACTTTCAACCATTCCTTAATTAGGTACCTCTTTCCATCAAACCCTAAAAATCCAAAACTTTGCTGATTTACTTTATACAACTAATCAAATTCAAACTTTTGGCCATTCCTCAATTAGGCACCTCTTTTCACCCAACCACGAAAGTCCCAAACTTCAATTTTCTCTATATGATTTATCAATGTCAAATTTTCTACCTTCCCTTAATCTAGTACCTCTTTCTATCAACTCTACAAAATTTGAAACTCGGCTAGTTGCCCAATATAATGTATCAAAGTCAAACTTTCAACCATCCCTCAATCCAGTACCTCTTTTCATCAACTCTACAAAATCTAAAACTTAGCTAGTTACCCAATATAATGTATCAAAGTCAAACTTTCAACCTTCCCTTAACTTGATACCAAGTTAAACTTCCTCTCGACTCTCCAATTTCGGCATCTTGAAGCCCTTTTCTTTGTCAACATTACCTTTTCAGCCTTCCTATATCTCTCATCTCCTCTAACATGATCTCCCTATCAACCCTCATTCCCTAAAGCTATGGTCCTTGGCATAAGAGGTATGAGTTCCCTCCAACCTCTGACAATCTAAAACTCCTACCATTTCCCACTATAACTCCCACATACTCTCATAAATAACCCAAAAACAGCATTAGTATCTCAATGTCTTGCAACCACAACATCAAATCGATGGCACCCAAAAATCATTCTTTATACAGGTTGGCACAAATTCAAAGAGGAAAATCTACAATTTGCCCTTGGTATAGTTCATTGTAGCAATTAAGATCTTTGAGCTAGAGAATTTGCTTCTTGTCCGAAGTTGCATTTCAAAGGATTTAATTAATCTTGGTTTGAGGAACGTGTCATTTGAAGCAGATTTTGTGGTACCTACAATGATCACATCTATTCAAGAGATGTTTTCCTACTCAAATTTGGTCACCAAAATAGGGTTTTGCAAATATATGTTCATTTGGTATATTTTGAGTTAGCATTATTTATAGAGATGGGCATAATAAAGAGTAACTTTGTTAACATTATGATTCCTTTTGGAAAGATAGTAAAGATTGCAATATAAATCTAGTATGTATGTTATATCAAGTACCCTGTGTAAAAATGATATGAATACATTCTTATTAATTTGATTGTCTCTTGCACTATATCGCATGTTTTTAACACACACACACACATATATATATAGTGTGTGAATGTGTAAGTGTGTGTTTGCACGCTCACTTGCACATTTCATGTAGGAGATTGATTTTATTAGTTCATCTCCAAGGAGTGTCAAACAATGATTGGAGTGTGTTTTTTATTACTAAATCTCAAAGATGGAATGTTGATGTAATTTTATATCCACATAAGTTTAAGATTGTTATCCCAAGAAGTAGGCACCGATCTTCTCCAACATTATCTATTCATGAAAATACAAAATCAGGAACCACATTTCAATCTTGTACATTTGTTTAGGTATTTCTAATATGTTCATGTCTACCCATAAAAGGTACAAGAAAGTTCATAGTACAAAATTATCTTCAAACCCTTGTCATATTTGCCTAAACCATGCATCTAACTCTGCCTTTGTCATTGTGATAAACCAATTATTCCACCAATATCTAGTGTTATTACTAGATAGACTCGCCTAGCTTTTGAAAAGCCCAAGTGCAAGAGAGTCACATATCTTTCAATCGTTATCCCAACATCCTCATCATTTTGATCATATCAATTTGCAACCCCCTATAAATAATTATAAAGTTGGAGAACCAACATAACATTAACCCAAATATCCACTTTCTTGAGTATAAACTTCCTATCATTCAAAATGTCTATGGTACTTTGACTATCATAGTCAGTTCACACCACTCCCTGACTCAACCCAACATCAAAACATAGTCTCTAAAGCTAGACTACCTCCCTATGCCCATGATTAGCTTCCATATCCTACCTATGCAGTTGAGAATGCACCCATAGCCTATCCCTTATTCATCCAACTAATCACACCGTCAAACAAGCTAAATACAAAACCATTGATTGGTTTGGCATCTACCACAACTCCTACACAATCTACATCTCCACGTCCCTATATATCAACTACACATGTTGTGGAAAGCCTAGTTGTGAATCCCCCGTGTTGTGAAACCTCCTTGGTAGAAAATAAATTAATCCTAAACTCCATGAAGGTATCTAAAAAACAATATACACTACAATCCAATTCTCCTTGCAATTTTTTTATACATATCTTTTGAAGACTCGCATTGTTGGATGATGACAAGGCCACCAACTACACTTGCATAAGGGACATGACTCATGTCCATCTCACCTAGTCTTTACAAACATTATTCAGTTGTAAGCTTTGTTCCCATAGAAACAAAAACACTCATTGGATTAGAATCCTTCATGCTAAAACACTACAAAATAGAGTCATCATTATTCCTCTAAACTAACTAAAGTTTTTCATTAGCTCTATCAATCCTAATCTCAATCCCTAAGATAAAGTCAGCAGCCCCTAAATCTTTTGTATCAAACTATAGAAAAAGCCAAGATATCAAAACCTTAATCATGCCTTTACTATTACCCACCATCAGCATGCTATCCACATATATACATATATATATATATATAGACAGTCTACTTTTAACATTACATGATGATCTAATTTGGCTCTAACAAATCCCAACTTCAAAACATATGAATCAAATTTCTAATAGTGCATCCTAGGGAGCTATTTCAAACCATAAAGAGATTATTAACTTGCAAACCATTTTCTTCTTACACTTTGCCATTAAGTAATCTACCACATCATGTGAATCTCTTCCTTCAAAACCCCCTTCAAGAAAGTTGTCTTAACATCTATTTGCTCAAGCTCAAGGTCAAAAGCTTTGCAATAAGAGAAATGATCTCACCAAAATCACTTCAATCTACCTCAAAATAACCTTTATCAATTGTTGACTTGTTTTACTTCTCCACTTAAACAATCATGCCTTGTTTAGAAATATGTTTTTGACAATCTGAACATTCAAAAGCAGACCATGGTCCTTTTGAAAGCTTCCTAAAATTTGGTCCTTTTGAATGTTTCCTAACATTCTTGTAAGGCCAAGAAGAAGTTTGCTGGAGGATTTTTCTTAGACCATCAAACCATGTCAAGTTCCCTTAGATTTTCCCGCAAAGTTCTAATCGTTTGCTAGTCTCCACAAAATGGTGAAACAATCAATACAATAACTAAGTTAACTCTTTGCAGAAACTCGATGTCCAAGTGAACTTCCCTTCTTAAGTTATCGGTCTGGTTTAATTGCCTTTTTCCACTTGGCCAATACACTTAAATCTCTTTGCACCTAATCACCATTAAGCCAAATTCCAATGTTATGGAAATCTGATCCTTTGCAGGAACATGTCCTCCATCCAAGCGGAACCTTTCTAAGCTGATCATTTGGTTCATTAGTTTCTTCCACATTTGACTGATTATAAAGCAATTTTAAAGCATTACAAAGATCCAAGGTCCATGGAAACTAAATCATTAAGTCTGTTCATAAGTTGGGTTCATTTGATTTTTTCTGCAGTCTTCTCAGGCTTATATCATGCTAACATCATTAGCAAAAGTTTCCATTCACACTAGATACTAAAGGCTAGTGAGATTGCCAGGTTCAGTTCCACAGACCTAGTCCAGAGTGACTTTCCCACATGTACAATTCAAATGGAAGTTCCCTCAAAGTTTCAATTGCACCTCAAACTCCTACAAAAGCACCAAAATTATCAGATTTGCATCGTTGATGCTTTCCAATACCCTCCAAAGACCAAACTCTGATCCATTGGTGCCAAAAATTATTATAAATTAAGATTTGTATGTCCAATGGGAGAAATCAAACTCTAGTTTCGACAAGTTTCATAAGTTTTGAAACCTCCATTAAAAGTTGACAAGGTTTTCAAAAGCAAAAAAGGCCATGTAAGCAACAAGTTACATTTTTGGCTATTTTAACTAATTTTGAAATTTGTGTCAGTCTCTGATAAGCTTGTCACAACCCTGTCAAAGCTCAACAAGGTTCTCAAAATTGGTTTTATCACTAGCACTAAGTATAGATGTAAAAAGAGAACAAAAGAAAGATGAAGACGAAAAACAAAAGAAAATGCATAAAAGAACCAAAAAGAAAGAAGAAGAAAGAAGAAAAAAGAAAGGAGAAAAGTTAAGATTGACAAAAAATCTAAGAGCCTCCAAAACCTCTATCAACTCCCAGCAAGGTTGTCACAACCTGTTCACCCACCAACATCAATTGTCAACAGGCAAATAGGCCACTCAAAAAGTCTTCTTTATTACACCTACCACTCTGCAACACCATTAATGTTCCTGCAATGCTCACCAACTGACAAATTTGTCATAGACCCAAAAACCAATGTTTTACAATCAGCCATGCTTTATTGAATGCTACGAACATCCCTTTCTGACAACGCCATCCCCAGGTTGTATTTTTCAGTGGATTTGCTAGCAGACCATTAATAGAAGAATGTTCCTTACACCTCAGTCAATCAAATCACATTGTGCATATGTTTGTCCATTGGTTGAAAGGGTGTCTAGGGCTTCTCTCTTGCCTGCCACATTTTTTACAGTTTTTACATCTCCCTTCCAAAATAAAAGGCTTGTTGAGCTCATTTTTTAGGGGCTCCTCCTCAGTTTCTCTTCAAAGACTTGCATCCTCTACAACTCTGCTATTGTAAACAAGCTCACTACCTTTAAATCAATACAAAGGTTTGTTTTGCCTCTCCTCAATTCTAACATATTATGCAAATTATGCTTACCTTCATGTTAGAATGAGTTTTGTTGCTTTTCTAGACATTATGTTGTGTAACAATGGTTTGCAGGAACTATCTATGAATCTCCTAGTGACTATCAAATCCCTTACCTCCATATATGTTTCTAGGATCTGCTAAACAGAGATTTGTGTGAGTTTCAACGATTTTGTTGGTTTTTTGTGTTGTTGTGAGAAAGGAGAAAACTCATTAAACCTCGGTGCATCACCTCTTTTCATTTCTGCATTCTTTATCCCTTTTCCTTGGCAGCTCAATAGAATGGGATTAGTTCGTAGGTTTCATCAATGTTGAGCTGGATCAAGATATGCATCTCAACTACAAGAACCCCACACCTTGAGATCATTCCCATTGTATCACTGAACTGTTGAACTGGATCAAGATATGCATCTCAACTGCAAGGGCCCCACACCTTGAGATCATTCCCATAGTGTCGTTGAAATGTTGAACTGGATCAAGATATGCATCTCAATTGCAAGGGCCCCACACCTTGAGATCATTCCCATTGTTTCGTTGAAATGTTAAACTATGTAAAACAAATGCGCATATTACAGCAATGACAGCAATCAACCTTGCTTTGTACCATAGAAGCAGAAATCTGCAAAAAAAACCAATTGTACCCGATTAATCTTGAATCCTAGAGCTAGCTGATGTTTTCCTTGAAAAAACCCTGATCCATGAATAAATCGTTGACTCGATTCTCAATGACCTTTTTGCATTTAAAGCGCATTAAAACAATATTGGAGTCCCTATAAATGGCAAAAAAATGTAGAAAAATGTTGCAAAAACCTACGAAACCCTACAAAAAAACTCACGAAATCAACGAATCACTCAAAAATAGTGTTGATTTCAGACTGAAAGCAAAGTCAATGTGGAATCGACACGGGAAAAATTTATAATTTTGTCCCTTTAGTTTTATTTCTGCCCTCAAGAAAACCCTAAACAAAGGAGTGGGAGAAGCAATGGCGGTCATCAACAAAATTTGGAAGGGCCTCAATCATCCTAAATTGTTGGGGGCATGTGAGAAGTGTCGAAGAAGCTAATGAATTCGTTCTAAATTGCCGTTTCAACATGACCCGAGCTCTCTGCACACCTCGCCCGACAACTTTTAATGAGATCAAATATATAATTAATATTATACACGAATTTTAAAATTATAACTATAATGCACTATTCTAGATGGCCCTTTTATTGGGAAGCAACGAACTGCTATTGTTTATAATTAACATAATAAAGTAGTTTCAAAATTTAAATTATTACTAAATATTAATATATATTAATAGAATAGAAGTAGAAAACGGCAAAAAAACACGACTGTAAGCAATTACAAACAAAATATTCCTCTTTCTACACAAAATATATTGTATAGCTTGATTGATACTATTTCTATTTGTTTAACATTGATTTTGTTTGTATAAATTTCAAATACTTAAATTGTTGCAATATGAAACAAAAGATGCCCATAACAAAGCTGCCTTATTTATTTGTTGCGATATGATCTAAAAGAGCAGGGTAACAAAGTTTTGCCTTATTTATTTTGGACAAAACAAAGAACCCTACAATAATCATTATAATCATTTTAGGGTTGTCAATTATGACAATAAGTTCTTATGATTAATCAAATTGCTAGATATTTAAAACTCTACTCAAAATTAAATTAAATAATTCATGCAATTCAACCTCTAAGTTCAACATGTATAAAGTTGTTTTGGTACATACATGTGTATCTCACTTAACATGTGTATATCATGCCAACTTTGTATATATTGTTTACTGAGTATATATAATAAAAGGAACTTGAGAGGATTTTAGAAAATGAATTCTACTTATATGAACATGAAGATTTTCTTTTATTGACAATATTTTGCAAAGAAAGCTTTGCTCTGATTTTGAATAAAAATAGCCCACATTATATTTTGGTGCTACTTCAAATCATAGCTTGATTGAAATTTATACAAACAAAATCAATGTTAAAACTGAGTCCTCCAAGTTTAAAATATATCAAGAGGAGGTTGTGCAAGTGCTTTGAATCATTTATATAAGTCCTTTATCATCTAAACTTTATCATCTATGTTATGGAAATGTCCTTTTTTTTTTTTAAAGTAGTTATCAACTATTTTTCTTCAATCTTTCATTTTTTTTAAATCTGATTTTTTCCTATTTTTTGTCATTTTTTTTCAAAAAATCCTACTCTGATTTGCCAATTTATTCCCCAAATGATTTATGCTTCTATGCTCTGTACTTCTCTATCTAGCAATTAGAAATACATTTCTTTATGAAAACCCATTTGCAACCTATCGGATTTCTACCCTTAAACAACTGAACCAAGTACTATGCATTGTTCCTCTCCAGTGATACTATCTCCTTATTAATGGCAATCTTTTTGGATTTATTGCCTTTCATCTTCATTGTCTTCTTCATAGTTCTAGGCTCATTAACATTAGTGGGCAATGCAAAAATACAATTAAAATCAAGTGGTTATACCTCTCCAGTTGTCGCATTTGTTGAGTGGACATCCTACAAGTTCCCTTGACAATTCTTCCTTTGAACTCTCAAAATCTAAGTTACCAACTTTGATATGGGTGTAGGTACATGTGTCAATACCCTATATGACAGTACGACATAAAATGTCTTTGGTACAAATGCGAGATATATATGTATGTATATATATACATATATATAGTATATGTAATAAAAAATTTAAAATTACATATTATAAGACAGTGATACTCATAACTTGTTAATTGCCAATAAAAAAAATTAATACCTCATATTTGTGAAAATGAAAACTCCATGTTTTCATATGGATATATTAAATTGCAATGCATATTTTAATTTTCCCTATTTTTATATGATTGTCCCCTTTGTATCCCCTAGCCGTCCCCAAAATTGGCAAAAAATTATTGTCGTCCTAGAAACTCATTGCTCCATCCCCTATTGTCCTTGTCTTGAGAACTTGAGGTAACCTCGATAATTACAATAGATATTTAATAATCTTCATATTTCTCTTCATCAAAAGCATTGAAGTCAACATTTGATTCAATTTCACCTGAACCACAATGAATAAAAACATCACTTCCACTAGCCATGTATTATACAAGTTGCCTCATTTATAATTATTTTTTGGAAAGTTGTGCAACAATAACATCTAAGTCAACACGCTCAAGAGTTAGTTCCCAATTCTTTGTCAGCGCCTCATCATATTCAAGTTTCTTTAACACAAGATCCTAATAACTACAATGGATTTGGGAGAGGAGACCCCATGGGGGTTTGAGTGGAAACACCTCTCGTAGGGATTTGGAGGTAATGCGACCAACGAAGCAATGCCCCTCATGGGGAACTAGGTCAACACCCCTGGTGAGGCTAAGGGGAAATGCCCCTCATGGAGGTCTAGGGGCAATGCCCCTAGTGGAAGTCTAGGGGCAATGTCCCCAATGGGATCAATGGGCAATAGCCCTCGTGAGAGTACAAGGGCAATGCCCCTCACAAGATTTTGGGGCAGCACCCTAGCTGCATTACTTGTCACAACATAGAGCAAGGTTGAGGGGAATAGCCCTCGCTGCTAAACCCAATAAGGGCCTTTCAAAATTAAACAACTTAATTGCAAAATTACATACACATGCACTTTTTTGTTTATAAAAAATATTCTAAAAAACCAACCATTTTCTATTTATTTTAGGGCAGCCTTTGGGTTCACCCATATTTACCCCAAGTTCCCTATTAAGGTGCCTAGGAGAGACCCTAGGCGAACCCAGTGGGAACACAACCTAGGAATCAAACTGTACCAATACAAGTAAGAGGGACTTTTAGAGGAACCCAACAAAAAAGCTCAAAACTGTCATCAACCTCCCCATCAAGCCCAACCTGAAACTCTATTTGAGCACCATTATCTTTGCATTAATCACTTGATTGCTCAATTGTAGGAAAACCTTGATGTCCAAAGATCACATTCCCACTATATGGTGATTTTCCTATCACTAGATTGCTATGCTCGATATCACTTCACCCTCTCATTATAACCAATGAAGATACATTTCTCAACTTTGAAGTCCAAATTCGACCTCCTCTTTTCTTTTGGCACAAACAAATATCTCACAACCTAAAACTCTCATACAATGAAGTAAGAGCTCCTTACAAAGAGCTCCTTACCCATCTAAACCTCCTCTAAGGTTTTGTCAAGAAATGCTCATGTAAGAAATTTGTTAATCATCAACAAGTTGTACTCACAACTTCTACACAAAATTCTTATTCCAAGCTAAACAAGTAGTTATCTCCATAATCATCATGTTCATTCTCTCTACACTTCCATTTTGTTGAGGGATGTATAGAGCTATCTTATGTCACACAATACCATTGTCCTTAAAAAATTATCAAACTCAACTAAACAAAATTCTCTAAATTATCTACTCTCAGTCTCAACACTTGAATCTTCTCTTTCGTTTGATTCTCCACAAAAGCATTGCACTCTTTGAACCTACAAAAAACCTTGGATTTATGCTTGAAAAATAGAGTCATGTCTTTTCAAAGAAATCATCAATGAACGAAATATAGTACAAAGATTTTGCAATTGAAGGTACATCAAAAAAACTAAAGACGTATCTATGAACCTAGTCCAAAGTCCTTACAAATCTAGCAAAGCTCAAAAAAATTGAACACAATTTTGTTTTCCATATAAGCAATGTTCACAAAAGTCAATAAAAGGCATAATCAACTAATCCCTCAACCATGATTTTACATTGGCCCATGTCATCCCACAACATAGTCCTCTCAGCTAGAATCTTATGGTTCTTTGATGTAAGAGCATGGATAGTCTTCTCAACTAAAAGCAAATGGCTCTTTGGTGTAAGAGCACATTGAAGGAACCATCATGATGTGGAACCCATTTACAATGGCTCTCTTTCATCTGTATCCATTATGGAAACTCTATGCTACAAAACCTCCAAATTGTCACATTTTATGAAGATGCTAGCCTTAAGGCATAACAAAGTTCCAACATGACCTCCCTTAAGCTAGAAACATAGCTCCATGAATCATCTTGCAAAATCCTTGTTGAAGACTACTTGCACACCCATGTCAAACATTTTGCTTACCAACAATAAGTTCCTAGCCAAACTAGGGAAGGTGTACTAGAAAATGTTTCCAATATCAATGCTCTCGTACTCAAAAAACCACTCCCTATACGGAGTCATTTTAAAAGACTCTTAAGCCAAAATCATGATCAAACCCCTTCTAGCCCTTATTTTCCTTATAGTACTTTATGTGGCTAGTTTTGCCACAATTCTAACACATAATATTGGATTTGTCAAGAGATTTAAATCTGCCCTTTGATTTGGACCTTCCTATTTTTCTTGTTCTTGCACATATCCTTCAATCTACCCTTGACAACTAATGCACCATTAATGGAATCCCAAGTTCTCCACCTCGACTCCTCTAAAAGTAAAATGCACCTGCCACTACCTCAAGCATAAGCTTTGTAGTGGTTCTACTAATCACCATAGCCAAGTTGTCCATGAATGTAGCTAAAAATACAATAGCATTATACAATGACCTTCTTCATCTAAATTTAAATCTATGGATTGCAATTGACTCACAACAATGTTGAAAGCATTCAAATGCTATGCAATGGAGTATCTATCACTTGTCCTCAAAAAAATAGCTCCTTCAATAGAAAATACCTATTTGCCAGATACGTATATCTAATACAAGTTTTATAGCTTCTTCCAAAGGTTAATTATGGTAGTCTCTCTTGAAACATTTAGAAGCACTAAATCTAGCAAACAAAATCTTATTAGGCTTCTCGCTTTCCAGAGAACTTACTACAACATAACCCCCTACAAATACAAGTGCAATGAATCGGTAAGTCCGAATCTAGAAACCATCAATGATTTCAATACCATGGGTCAAAACCATAAGCCCAATTTGGGCACCCAAATCCATAGTCAACATTTCAATTCGCATATGCATCTTTAATAACAGCATGTAACTTCCAAGTCAAAGAAGTCCACTACCAAAATGGGATGCTCCATTTTGGAATTATTCAACCCCTTCAAAGAAGCTCTTACACATCATTATTGTGCATCATAAATTGGCCAAAAGTTTTTTCATGATTTTTCGAGTCCACCTTCCGTCTTACAAGACCTTATAAATCAAAGATTCTCTTATCCATTTTACAACATCATAGATGTTCTTGTACATCTCACATGACATAGATGCTCTTACAGCACATCATAATCAATTAACAAGTGGTAACAAGTGTCATTCCAAGTGCAATGCCCATTTTGTATGTGGGCACATTATTTTACAAAATAATAAATAAATACACATTATGGGATTCACAAAGTGTGGGACACCTAATCCTTACATTGAGAATGTTTTTCAAGCAAGGCATATTTACAAAGATGTTGGCATGAGGGATGTTGAAGTTTAAAGCATCTTCTACAACTAGAATTGTGAGAATCTAGTCCAATGTAGCTCCAAAGGTGACAAAGGCCCTTTTTTAAATCGAACAGGCCCCAATGATCTTTAATGCGATTCCACATTGTAATGCTAGTTTTGATATCGGTTTGCCTATACATCATACCTAAGTTGCCGGTTCGGATGCAGGTTCGAGATTCGGGTTCAAAATTCATCCAACAAAATTTTGGCCTGGGTTCAATTCGTTTTGGGTTCATCAGTCCAAGATTTATTTTTATAAAAATATATGTGTATACATATGCAGCAGTAAATAAGTTCATACATTACTATGCTAATAATAAAGCAACATAGCAAAATACACCACCACATATATTGTCGTTTTAGTTCATACATTTGACATGTATTTGTGTGTAAAACATTTGCCTTCATTTTTCCTATTCTCATATATTCTACATTCCAAGACATTTTGTCAAACATTTCATTTGCACATCCTAGGCGTAGACTTTTTGAGGCATTTTGTTAAATAATTTACATATAAAAACTAAGTTACCATATACGCTGCCCAGACCCGGAAGTTGATTCAGTCGGCATTCGTAGTTGGTTCAAAATCAGTTCAAATTCATCACCAAACTATGGAATTCGCTTCAAATTCGCACAGCAGGACCCTGTTCGAATTTTGGTCAGATTTGAGCGAATTCAGGAAATGAAGTGTGAGCCCGGAGCGAATGAGGAGCGACTTTGGTTGCTTTCACTTTTCAACAAAGTTTTTAAACTTTTTTTATTCATTCCAACCCTAAAACGACAGGATAATTAAATGTGTTTTTGGCATTCGCATTCGTATTACACTGCAAACTCGACTTCCAAGCACAAGCGAAAAAATGTTTTTAACATGCCGATATCCTTATGGCCTGATGGTATGAAAGTCCTTAAACATGTTACACATACACATGGATCATGCTGAAAAGGATTTAGAAACTTTCACGAGAATCAGATTCTGCAAACTTCGCCAATGTCTGAATGACCTGGCAGCATGTATGTAGGATTTCGAAGTAAAAAAAACATGCATAGAATGTTGAAACATACACTAAACAAAGAATGTGAACTGTTTGACAGAATGCTTCGAGGAAATTTGTTGATAGTAGCAGCCTTAACAAAGTATGATAATACAGATGCATCACTTGACAAATGCTTCAAAATGTGGAAACAAAGCACAAAGCAAGGCATGATGACTGTTTAACGTCAGCATGTCCTCCTACAATTTTTATACTAAGTTGCCGGTTCGGATTCGGGTTCAAGACTCGGGTTCAAAATTTGTCCAAAAATTTTTTGGCCTGGGTTCGATTCGTTTTGGGTTCGTCAGTACAAGATTTTTTTTTTATAAAAATATATATATGTGTATACATATGCAGCAGCAAATAAGTTCATACATTACTATGCTAATAATAAAGCAACATAGCAAAATACACCACCACATATATTGTCATTTTAGTTCATACATTTGACATGTATTTGTGTGTAAAACATTTACCCAAAGCCTTCATTTTTCCTATTCTCATATATTCTACATTCTTTCAAGACATTTTGTCAAACATTTCATTTGCATATCCTGGGCGTAGACTTTTTGAGGCATTTTGTTAAATAATTTACATATAAAAATTGTAGGAGGACATGCTGACGTTAAACAGTCATCATGCCTTGCTTTGTGCTTTGTTTCCACATTTTGAAGCATTTGTCAAGTGATGAATCTGTATTATCTATACTTTGTTAAGGCTGCTACTATCAACAAATTTCCTCGAAGCATTCTGTCAAACAGTTCACATTCTTTGTTTAGTGTATGCTTCAACATTCTATGCATGTTTTTTTACTTCGAAATCCCACATACATGCTGCCAGGTCATCCAGACATTGGCGAAGTTTGCATAATCTGATTTTCGTGAAAGTTTCTAAATCCTTTTCAGCATGATCCATGTGTATGTGTAGCATGTTTAAGGACTTTCATACTATCACAGGCCATAAGGATATCAGCATGTTAAAAACATTTTTTCGCTTGTGCTTGGAAGCCGAGTTTGCAGTGTAGTAGGAATGCGAATGCCAAAAACACACTTAATTATCCTGTCGTTTTAGGGATGGAATGAATAAAAAAAGTTTAAAAACTTTGTTGAAAAGTCAAAGCAACCAAAGTCGCTCCTCATTCGCTTCGGGCTTGCATTTCATTTCCTAAATTCGCTCAAATCCAACCAAAATTCGAACAGGGTCCTGCTGTGCTAATTTGAAGCGAATTCCATAGTCTGGTGAGGAATTTGACCCGATTTTGAACCAACTACGAATGCCGACTGAATCGACTTCCGACTTCGGGGTCTGGGCAGTGAATATGGTAACTTAGCTTCATACCATAAGGTCACATGAATGCATAAATGCTTACATAAGGCTCCTAAATAATACCCCCTATTTTATCTGTTAAAAAATTTAAACTACCTTTCTGAGTTTTTTTGTTTTAAAGAGGACTCAACTCAGACTTGCATATAAACTCAGATAACACTACAAGAAAAAATGAGTTACCTTCAATGAAATAAATTAGATAAGCAAATGAAGGTAAAGTTATAAGTTCATAACATACCCGTGCATTGAGCTTTGCAAAGGTGAAAATAACTATTTCATCTAGATATAATTCATTTCTCTCATGATTCCTCTACAACAATGGTACATACTAAAAGATAACGAAATTCTCCATGCAATTATTTTTGGTCTAGTGAATAAATTTAAATATGAAAAGCAGAAGATTCTTAGAAAGACAATATGTGTGTGCATATTAATAAGTAAATGACCTGAAAAGAAATCCTTCAAAATTATGAAAACTATCCACTATGAACCCAAATTCTGCAATTTTCCAGTGCATGATGAATTTATTAATGAACTTCGACAACAGAATGCTTCAATATGTTAACTTGCAGAAACTACCTCCAAAATTTTGACAAAAGAACAATATCAGTCCTAAAGATACTTCCAACTACCTTGCAGAAAATCACTCGAAGCCTTTAACAGCAAACAAACACCACCGTCTTATTTATAAAAATTAACTTCTAAAAGAATTGTGTACAGGTTGAAAGTAAACGCAAGGAGAAACAAATATTCAAGCTTAGGTTAATTGTCTGAGTGTCAATTTGAGATCTTATTATAGTTGAGATGTCCTATTAATTTGAAGAGAACAAAAATTACTATTTTTGATGTAGAATTTTTAGTTTCTCATTACCATACTATACAAGCCTAAGACTTCTCTATTTTATGATCTCAACTTTTATATGTGAGACACGTATACAGGTTGACAAAAGGAAATGCAAGGAGAACCAAAGAGTAGAGCTTAGGTTAATTATCTGAGAGTTAATTTGAGATCTTATTATAGTTGGGAGGGCTTCTTAATTTGAAAAGAATAAAAATTATGACCGGTTATCTAGAACTTTGAGTTGCAGGCTCTTCTCATCACCAATCTCTACTAGCCAAAAACTTTTCTACTATAACTATTTCAACTCTTATATGTAAGACACGTGTAGAGACGCAAAAAAGACATTCATTGCACCAAGGGCATATGGCAGGATCCTATGACCCTACTCCTCATGTAGGGGTCCCCATTGAAATTACTTCAGCCTTTCAGTTTTTCAAAATTCCCTTCTAAGTTGCATTATTTTTCAAATTTTGAATCATAAATGTTTACATCAAGATTTTAACCGAACAGCATAGTATCAGATCAAACTTCCTCTGATGTCAGGTAACAGGGTTAAGCAAAACAAAGTGTCTACTTGCATATACATGCTATGCAAATGCTAAGTATAATAAATTGACATATTATGCATACCCCATGGACCCAAAGTTAAGCAAAATGAAGTGTCTTCTTGAATATACATCCTAATGCAAATGCTATGTAATTAAATATTGACATATTATGCATTCGGACCCAAAATTAGTGTATTGAGAATAACCATGGTTACCAAGTAGGGCTGTCCAAGGCCTTTTTTTAATTTTTTTAGATCACCCGCATAAAAACATATTTTATACATAGATATGAATTGACAACTTTAAAAAAAAAAACCCTTCCCCTTCAGTTTTTAGTATCTGAAAAAAAAAATTAAAAACATTTTTTCCATTTAGTTAAAAAAATTCAAAGTTTATTTTTTTTTAAGAAAATCAGATCATAGTTCGAAATAGAGAAATTTTAAAAACATTTTAGCTCAGAAAGGAAGAAGTAATTCGGGAATAATCATTATTATATAATTTACGTGGGTTTTTTTTTTTTTAAATGTGCTATGAAACAAAAGTAAAACAATAATTGTGTTTTAGCAGATCTGAAAAAGCCACGGGTGAAACAGTCAAAGTCATTTCCTAAAGGGCCGCTCGCTCGTAGGCAACCGCTTTCACTAGAAGAAATTAATTTTTTTAAACAAAAAGTTATCTTGCAGTTGTAAATGTTACACCAGGTAAATTCGTCTAAATATTTTCTGAGATCTGGAAAAAAAATACGTTTAGAAGCATGCATAATTACCAATTTGAGATAGAACGTCAAGAGGAAGCTCAATTTTTGCCACATTAAATCAAATTTTCAGCTAAAAACCGCACAGATCTGGAAAAAATTGTAAGCGAAACACACTAACCTGGATCACATAGCGAATAAAAATGGTCCACTTCTGCAAATATAATCAAATTAGAAAACAGGAAATTAAGAAATGAAGAAAACAAAAAAAGAACGAGAGAAGATAAAGGAGAAAAAAATACCAGAAGTAAGAGCCCGAACAATGGCAGCTCGGCGGGCCCTGAAATCTGTAAACACCTCTTCCACAGTCCGAGGGTTTGAAGAAACTGATGTGGCGGTCTCCATGCCCAAATCCCACTTTCTTATTATATTTTTAACTTTGTATTATCGTTGTGGGGACTGTTACAATTCCCCGCCCAAATTCTGAAGTAAAATCGGATTTTACTCCACTCCAAACATCTCTCGTGCTAGATCAAAATCGGAAAACATCCCCCGAGATTAACAGATATATTATTTAAAAACCGCATAGCGAAGCGACGCAGATCATCTGCCAAATAAATAAAGAGAAAGAAAAGCGGTTGCCAGTCGATGAACTGCACAGATATCTCCCTCTTAATTTGCAGTTATTTGTACTTGGGTTTCAACATGAGGATGCAAAGTGGGCCCAAAGTTAACCACCTCTGAATGTCATTCCGAAAAAATTTCAAGCGAATAGGTAACTTGTTAGTTCAGGATAACTTATGCATTCGTTCGATGCAAATGGGCAATTAAATTAACCAATCGCATTTGTGAATTTTTTTAATATATGTGCCACGATAGTTTATAATTCTATGCATATTTTTAAAATCTTAAAAAAGTTAATTATCTTAGTTTCTATTGGTTGAGAATAAAAACGGTAAGGAAAAAAATATTTTTCATTACAAATAAATTGATAAATTTTGTTATCTTTATACATCTCATTTTATTAAAATAATTCATTAACATTGTCTGTAGCAATGACTTTAATGCATCATACCAATTTACTTCTCCATCTTCAGTCTTGCAAGTTATGTCATTCTTTTTATGTGCTTTAACCATAGTTTTTCACGTGTGAGGAGATGCAGCAGCCACATGAGCTCTTTTCAGGTATCATTTTTCGCAAATTCTTTTCAGAATATTATTGTAAGTCTGGACAATTTTTTGTGAGGTTTTTTTTAATTATGACTAAGCATTGAGTGCAAAATGTAAGTATTCTATGCTTTGTCTCTTTTTTAGTTTTTCTATTCTATGCTCGGTCTCATTTTTAGTTTTTCCTGATTAGCCTTTTTTTTGGATAGTCTGATAGTCTTGCACCCAGATGTCATTCTTTTTAAGTGATTTAACCACCATTTTTTAATATGTGGGAGATGCAGGTAGTCTAAGAAGCTCCTTCCACAGTCGCTCCTCTTCCTTCTGACTCAAGTTCTACTTCTTTTACTCTCAGGTTCTACTTCTTTACTTTGATCTTCTAGTTGTTTGTCTCCGTCAATGGGGGTTATGACTTCTTGTTTCAAACAAGTAAACATTTTAGGATTTTAAGTTCATATGAGTTTGAAGCTTTAATTTGAGATTGTGGGTTTTATGATTTTTGCCTTTTCCCCAGAAACTCTTGAGACTATTATTGGATGAAGTTATTTGGCTTGTATCATGGCTTGTTGCTATTCATTTTATCTTCCTTATGTTGTTCTTTTGTCTTTTCTTGTTTTAGAGTCAGCAAGCGGTTAGGGTTCTTGGATTACGAGATGCCATGAGATATCGACAAGGATTTCTATTCCTATTGCTATTTGTTCCAATAGCTACCACCATTCCTCTCTTTTTTTTTGTCATGGATTTTTTAGGTTTCCTATAACGGTGTTAATTTTTTTATGGACAACAAGGATCACGATTCATAATTGCTTAGAAAGAGCAAGATCTATTGAATCAACTGAAGGAGCTCAAGACTAGGTTGGCACTGCTCAAGGTAGCTAAGGTTATGGGTTGAGCACTCAACAAGCTCTCAAAGATGTAAGTGTTTTTTCTCTAATATACAGGTTTTAGGTTTTTGGGTTTTCTAGGTGTTACTTTTTGGTTTGGTTTTTTAAATATTTGTGGTTGTTAGGGTTTAGTGCAACTATGAAAGCTTTGTACCTATTAATTTTATTTGAGGATTTATTTTGTTTGAGGCTTCAGTTTATCTTGGTTTGGCTCATTTAAAAATACTATTAATTTGATGCTAAATTGTTTTTATTTTTAGTAAAGTGGTAAGGAAACTAATAGTACAGGTATGACTGTTATTTCACAAACCCTAAAAACTATGACAAGGTCGCAAGTGAGGCTTTCAAGAAATACATGCCACTTGACCTACACCCAAAGAAGATGCCTTAACCAAAAATCTACGTATTGTGGTATTATGATCATCCAATGACCTCGTATAATGATTCAACATGCATTTTGTGCAATTCCATTTGAACTAGCCCCCATATACTTTACTCCTAGTTTATTGCCTCTTTGTTCTAATAACTTTACATATCCTGACCTCTTCATTGTTCCTAACAATGTTAGGTCATTGAAATTCCCTCATTCACACTAAAGTCTTTGTTAGATCATTTGCTTTAAAGAATATACTCTAATTTATTCCAGCTTGATTTTTTTTAGAATCAAACATGACACAAATCAAGGTGCACAAACTTAATATCCTATTGCTTAATGATTGTATGTCGCATTTAGTCACTTCTAGTCACTTGATATCTAATATTTTGGTTAAGGGGACCAGCCACTGGAATTTTTGAGTTGCTTTTACTCTATGTATATGAAGTAGTGCACATGAATCTGCATGCGTTAAGATCAACTATTCTTTAGGAAAACACTAGCAATATCTATTACATGGTTTGTTTTTTAAGTTTCTATTATAATTTGTTTCCTCTTATGAAGATCATTTACAATAATAGAAAATGTAATGGCATCTATCTTCATATGTCATCCAAGTTTAACTCATTAAGAAAATTTATTACATTTTCTATCATTTAAATCTTCTTTTGTTTCTTTTCCTCATATTATATGATGAAAAAATGTCTAACAATATTTCTTGATTTGGATCTTCTGAAAGTTACAGTTAAATTGAAATGTGACCGAAACAAACCTACTCATTGTAGTTAACTCTCCAATTTGTAGATATTCCACAAATATTGCATTCCACAAGATCACATTTCTTTGAGGCATTTTGTCGAACAGTTTACGTGCCTTGTTTGTGCTTCCACATTTTCATACATGTGAACTATAGAAGAGACACACTCCAACGATAATATCTATCAAAATCCTTATTCCCTTAAGCTTTGATGGATCCCTATACCCTGTTCTTAAGAGTCATATTATCACAAACAAGGAGTATCATTTTGTGCATATCCTGCAATCATGGCATTCCATGAAGCCATATTTTTTAGAGGTATTTTGTCAAACAGTCACGATTTTCTCTATGCCTCCACATTTTGTGTACCATTCTACCAAGGTAGTTTCAAATATAGCATCTAAAAAATTTCCTATATCCTTTATCACTTGATAGATTCCATACCCTGTTCTAAAGCTCCCATATTTGCACATGCAGAGAGCTTGTTGGCAAAGGTTGTAGGGTTTGGCCTTACAACTGCCAATTGTAATTTCTTGAAACTTCATCAAGCCTTTTCAAAAAATCCATTTTGTGTATAATATGTAAGGAAAACTATTGCCTATTTTTTGATGGCTTGGGATATTTGTAATGTTTTATTCTTACAACTTTTAAATCATAGTAAAGATATTATAAAAAGAGTAGAGCAGAAAAAAATAGTTTACCCATACAAACAAATAAATCCATCCTTGAAATAATAAAAAAATTAAACAAATCTAGAGGATAGAATTTCGAACAGACCACAGCTCCTCAGCCACAACAGCACAGTCAATGAGGTTATGTCTTGTTTAGTAACTTCTACACACTTTCTATAGTTCCAATGCAGTTGCATCCGCATCCTTTTCTTTATTGATTTCTGATCCTCTAGAATTCAGAAGCTTTCTACTTGATATTTTTGAAGATTCCTACATTAGAATCTGTTGGCTTAAGACTATGTGAGATGTTTGCATCAAAATCCTTTTGATAGAAACTATATGAGATTTCAACATCGGATCTTGAGTTTCTATGTTTGAAATCTTATTGAAAGCTTCATTCAGCAAGGAAGCAACATTTCCATATTAAATGATGTGAATTTTCTCCACAAACCACTCATACTTTTATGAGATGATCCTAAATATCTGAATTAGCAGTTGTTAGAATGTTGGATGAGCAAGTTCATTCAAATATCACATAAGAACAAGTTATTAGATTGGTACCCATCTGAATCATGATATGGAGTATGTAACTTTCCTACATCAAAATAAGACTCTAATTTTGTTAAATGTGTACATGAATAAAAAACTTATTTTTGGTTTTCCGTAGCAGAGAGATGTCAAACAAAAACTTCAAACATGTTTGCAGTTGCATGTTTGTAGATGTGTGGAAAATTGGATGCACAAACAGGGCACGTGGGTTGTTTGACAAAATGCCTCGAAGAAATGTAGAATTCTGGACTGAGACTTTAAAAGATTAAAGGGAATGTAGTTGACAATTTTAAAGCAAAATCTCAAAAACCTACTCCAAAATGGGACAAGTGTACGAACATAAATTAAACACATGCTAACTTGTCAAAATTTGAGTTTTATATATATATATATATATATATATATATATAAACAAAATCATTTTAACTATCTAATACGAACTTAAAAGATATGATTCCAATCTTAATAATATTTGATATTTTCGTATATTAGTTAGATATTTTATCCACGAGATTAATTTTTTGAATAAATCTGTAATTAGAAGTTGTCTTATATTTATTTATTTTATATTTTATTTATGAAGGGTTAAATAATTTATATTTTCTAAATAATCATTTAATAACAAAGAGTCTTGACATCATAAAACGAGAGATAAAAGATTTGGCTTAGAAATTTTGGATTGAAAAGATAATTCTAACCAAAGTAAATTAACACACATTATCTACGTCTTTAAAGATGGGTATAATTTTAGGCCTTAGAACACAACCATCCCAAAATAATTACAAACATTAAAATTTGGATGAATGAAACAATGTTGATTATTTTTTGGATAGTTTTCAAGGAACATCAATAGGCAATATTACCTCCAAGGGACAAAGTAAAAATCGAAGTAAAGTTTATCACACATCACCTTTAAAAAATA
This sequence comes from Chamaecyparis obtusa, assembly GCA_027943335.1. Lineage (NCBI taxonomy): Eukaryota > Viridiplantae > Streptophyta > Pinopsida > Cupressales > Cupressaceae > Chamaecyparis > Chamaecyparis obtusa. The sequence goes on from BSBK01001933.1 coordinate 293,059, forward strand.
TTTTTATTATTATTACAAATGCAATATTATATTATTTGTAATTGTTTTTACATTCAAAAATTTTAACCATACTTGGTTATTTATTACTTTTTATCATCTTCGCTCTTTAAAACATTTAAAACATTAACCTATTAAAACAAATTGATATTGAAAAGATACAAAATTTATATTGTAAATTATTTATTATCTTTGATTCAAGGTTTTTATTTTTAGTCATGTTGGGATCCATGTAAGTGGACACATAGTTGATTCAAAGCTATCACTTTTCAATAGTCTGGACATGAATAATGGTGTGAAGATGAATATGGCATGTTTCAGCGTGAATTTGCTCAAGTCGAGCACGAAGCCGTGCCTGAGTACTCACTTTGTTAAAATTAATTATTAAATAATTATTAAACAAATAATAAATAGATTTATATGTAAACGTTAATAGAGGTTCATTGCAATTCACGTTCTTCAATATTATACCTATTTCTGAATTATTAGATTGTGTGACTACAATAGACAAAATTTGTGCCTATATGCAAATATGTTTGTTTATTATATGCCACATGTATCATTAGAAATCTATAGGTTTGCGATTTTAAGCTTTTACTGCAATCCACTAACTTCATATTAAAACCTAGCTTAGAAAATTTAAAACCCTTCATCGCACACAAGTGATCCTTTTCAATTAATAGTATTTATCATTTTCTCATTAATACTTACATAATTTACAATTAATTGGGAAGATTATGAACTTGTGTTCAATATATTGTTCAAATATTCAGTTTACATTTTTTTTTATGTCTTCTTATTCCTAAATGATTAGTGTGACATAATGTGTCCACTCTTCCTTAAATGCATTCTCATTTCATCATATATTACCCCTAAAAGCATTACACACTAGGCATGAACTTTGACACTTGTGTCTCTTGTTCATTAGGACACTATTTAAGAAGGGCAAGCTAGTGTACCCAATGTGGCAGGTTTGAAAATTAATTTATTTAATTAAATTATATGTTAAGTTTTGGAAAATTTATTCTAGTATAAATATTTTAAATATAATTTCTATGAAATATGTTCATAGAAATGTTAAATATAATTTATATAAAATATTTTTAAAAATCTTATTATTATTTATTAGAAAAAATGTGAATTTAATAATTAAAATAAATATATTTTTAATTTTTAATTAGTTTTGTAAAATTATCATAAATATTTTTAAAATATAAATTTAGAAATTTATTTTAATTAGGTTGAGAGGTATTTGGTATTTTGGTATTTTAAATCTATTTAATTTCATTCATTAACTAATAAATCAATTGTATTTTTGTTTTTAAAATAAAAAAGTTAGAGCTATGAATGCTACTTTTATAAGATTAGCACTAAACTAATTGCTAAGAGACTCAAAGGTGTCTCAAATATATGATCTCTAATGAGTAGTGATTTCGATGGGTAGACAAATTATCAATGGGATAGTGATTGTGGCTTAAATCATTCACTTTATGGCAACTTCCAAAGAAAAGGCAATGTTTATCAAACTTGACATGGCAAAAGCTTATGACAAAGTTAAGTGGACTTTCTTATAGAGAATTATTTTTGTTTTGGATTTTGTGGGGAATTGGTGGATTGGATCATGAGTTTTGTCTCTTCCACCTCCATTTTAGTTTTGGTCAATAAATATTTTTACAAGTTGTTTCAGGTTTCTAGGGATCTTTGATAAAGGGATTCTCTCTCTCCTTATATGTTTATCATCATGTCTGAGAGGCTTAGTGTAGACTCTTAAAAATGGACTATTGCTTGACTGCAATGACATTACTGACATTCCTCTTAATTTATTAAATAATATTTATTATTTAATTAAAGTGTTTCTTTCTACCATATTCTAAGATCAAAATTATTATTTATCACTAATTCCTTAATTAAGTGATTTTAATTAATTACTTTAATTATTGAACGTCTAAATAATTATTTCATTAATTATTCATTTATAATATAATTAAATAATTAACATTATTTAATTATACCCCATGTCATGCAATTAATTAAATAACCAAATTCCTAATTATTGTATTTTTGTAATAATTAAATCAAATTCTATCTCATGATTAAATAAATGATATATATTTAATTAAACTAATTATTCCCCTCTCATGATTTAATTATAACTAACAATTTCTCTCATAAATAAATAAGTAATTATTTATTTATAAAATATCTCCACATGTGCAAACAAATAATATTTTATTTATTTAAATCATTGTTATCCTCCCAACTCCTAACTCACACTCACTTTGAGTTAGTTTTTCAATCACAAGTCCTCACTCCATAATTCTCTCTCCTAACTATTCAATCCACATTGTTAATTTATCCATCAACAATAAGTTAAGTCTTTCATCAATTCAATCTTTTAATCCATGCAATCAGTGACTCATCCATACAATCAATTGACTCATCCATGCAATCAGTTTTTTATTAAGGTAAAAGTAGGTTTTACATGGACCCAAAACCAGTTACAATAAAGCAAAAATGAAAAAGCGTTAAAGTTCACAAAATGAAACACATGTTGGAAAACATAAGCAAGAACAAACAGCAGCACAGTTCGAAAATAGAAACTAAAAGAAAAATAAGCAACAAAATAACTTCCAGCAAGACTAAACTATTTATCTGTTATCATTTCTTCAGCCTTCTTCTGAAGGTCTTCCATCTTCTAGATAGTCTCTTGTAGATCCTTCAGCTCTTTCGATTTTTTAGGGACCTTCCTCTGGATGTGTCCTCTAGTTCTCATCCCTAGACCAGTGTTTCCAGCATCCTCTTCAATGGTGATTGTTGTTCTTTCTAGCAGGTTCCTTTCCAAATAGTTATGCAGCATTTTTAGGTTCATAATAGTCACCTTCAGACTCTCGTTGTTGTTTCTCAGAACACCTTTTATCATGTTGTCATAGTTGCTAATTTTGGCTTCTAAGTCTTTTACCTTGTCATTAACAGTCTTGCTCATCTCAGTAGTAAAATCCTCATTTTTATTCTTGTTTTTCACCTTATCAAAAACCTTATTTTCCATCTTTCCCAGCTTAGTAGTCATGTTTTTCATGGTTTTTTCCATTTCCTAGATATGGAGTTTCATTTTTTGCATTTCCTTCTTCTGTTCCAAGTTCTCATCCTGACTCTCAGCATTATTATCCTCCTCCTGCATTGTAGCTTCCCTCAAGAGGACTAAATTTTCCTCTTTGTTGTTGTTGTTCTCCACACTGATAGTTATGTTCGTACCTTCCTTATTCATTTTCCAGTCATCTTCATCTTTTTCATTAGTAGAGGGGGTCTTACCAGTCTCCTTACCTTCATACTCTTGACTAGCCGTAATCCCCACTGTAAGCCCCTCATTATCATTACCATCGTCATCCTTGTTCTTACCATCCCCAGTTTCTGGGTTAACTTCAATATGATCTTCTTCCATAGGGGCAACCTGGATAGTGATCTTAGCATTTGTAGTTAACACCTAAGTGCCTTCTTCCTCTTTATCAGCACCTCCATTATGATCAAGGGCTTCTTCCATGTCATCTTCTATAGGGTTTTCCTAGGCCTCTTCCTCTTCCTCATCTGCTTCCTCCTCTTCTTCTTCTTCTTCTTGATTGCTCACCTCCTTATCTTCATTCTCCTCAACCAGCCACTCATTCATTTCCTCTTCCTAATCTTTTTCTTGACTATTCCCTTCCTCTTTCTCATTATTTTTCTCTTCTTTACCAGAAACCTCTTCATTACCTTCCTCAATGTTTCCCTTTCCCTGGGAGAGAGGCCTCTTCACAATTTCCTCAATGTTGGTTGTGTCTTTGCCACCAATGCTATCAGAGGCCTTAATCTTGTTTTTCTTCCTCTTTTTACTAGTCTCAGCCTTTGTATCCATCTCAGTCTTCTCCTTTCTTTTACCAGTGATCCTTTTAGGGATAGGATCTAGAATATTGTCCCTAGTGTAGTCAGCTATAAGAAGGATCAAGCCCTCATGCAACACGGGGTTACTAGCTTTCTTCCCGTGTCTCGTAATGCTACTGTTCAGGTAGCTCAAAAGATAACAAGGAAAGGAAATCCTCCTATTATGCCTAAAATGGTTTGCAAAAACAAAATGCAAATTGTAAATTTTGGAATAACGCCCATCTAGCGTAAAATATTCAATCATAACCTTCAAAATTTTGGCCCAGAATTCATCAATATTGGTTATGTCCACATAGTCACCATTACCCTTGGTCATGAGGGCTCTCTCATCGTCAGTTTTAGGGAAAAGAGTGAAAGCTTCAATTCCAAGCCTATGATTTCCTCTATGGAAATGGGTTCCTTCCAAAGGTAAACCAGTAATTTCAGCTATAATAGAAGTAGTAAGAGTGAAGGACTTGCCCTAAAGGTGAACCTTACCATTAGCCCAACCATCTGCGAACAAAGAAGTGATCTGTTTGTCATGTCTGTGAAGCTTCTTCATGAACTATGTAACCCCCCCTTTCTTCAGCTTCTTCCATACTTTTATGTCCTATCTCCATTTGTCACAGTCGGATAGCTCCTCCCTCTTCAAACCACCTCCCATTTTTTGCTTATTTCTGCTATGCTGGTTCAACTCCTTACCAGTGATTTTCACCTTTCTTATTTGTTTATCTTTTCTTTTTTGGTTATCGATATTAACCCAATGTTTGTGCTTCATTAACTACGGAATAATGATCCCACACTTCACCTTACATGCAGACCTCCTCGGTAAATTATTTGTCCTTGTCATCATCATTTTAAGTGATTTTCCCTTCATGGTGATTAATCCTGTCATAGCTTATTAGAATCGTAATCTCAACCTTTAGATTTGCTTCCCCTCTCCACTTTTGGGTGACACTACTCACAATACCTTCATTTGCCAACCTGTCTACTGGTTTGTTGCCTTCACGATAAATGTAAGTGACATGGCATTCTTCAAAAGAATTAATAATAATTTTTATTTTGTTTATAATGTGTTCTATAGTCCATGAGCTCACAGACTTCCCTTTAATACAATTGATTATATTTAGGGAATCACCTTCCAACCATAATTTCGAGCAGCCCATATCTTTCACCATCATAATCAGGTAAAGTGCAGCTTCAGCCTCCACCACATGGTTCATTTGGATACCCAGCGGGACGATGATCACTCCTAAACAATTACCAGTAGCATCTCTTAAAAGACCTCCACCTCTAGCCCTTCCAGGATTTCCCCTAGCCGAACCATCAAAGTTCCCTTTAAGCCATCCAAGAGGAGGAGCAGTCCACATAACATTATCTCTGGGATTCTGGATCTAACTACTTTTCAGTCTCTCCCATGAAATAATATTGTCCTTCTTAGGTTGAGGATCCCAATGATTACTATCTTTTTTTCCCATACTTTTATAGTTCTCCATTATGCTTCTAGTTACAGAATTAGCAACCATAGAAGGAGGGGCATTTTTCTCTCTAAAGATTTTGTTATTCCTCTCCTTCCATATTTTCCAAGAGAAGTGGGGAAAAACAATTTTCCAAATATCCCTATCATTTTTGTCATGGAAAGGACTCTGCCACTACTGGAAAAACTCCTGGATAGAGTTAGGTTTCACCCAATTGAGCTCAAGCGATGATATTATAGTGTCCCAAACTTCTCTTGTAAAGGGGAAATGAATCATTAGATGATTGCAATTCTCAGCTTCTTGATAGCACAGGGCACATCTATTAGGCAATTGAAAACCTCTTCTCATGAGGTTGTCCTGCGTGAGGATTTTGTTCTGGACAAGTAGCCAAAAAAAAATATTAATTTTAGGGGTAAGGTATTTATTCCATACCTGCGCCCACAAAGGCTGAGCCTCATTTAGTAGGAGAAGATTCGAAGCAGAAGCAATCGAGAATTTTCCAGAAGTAGCCGGACCCCAGATAAGTTTATCAGGCTCATTTTATCTGATAAACCAATTGTTTAATTGTTTATTCACTTCTTTAAATCTAATATCCTTCAGCCCCAAGTCTATCCACTCTTCATTTTTCCAATAGTCACTCACAAATTCACCAATAGAATCTTTACAATCCCAGATAGCATTCCCCCATTCTTCATTCTCTATAAGAGGCTTATCTGATATCCATTTATCATTCCAGAATTGAATTTTTCTGCCATTTCCCTGCTTCCAAATAACGCCTTTGCTTATAAGATTCTTACCTTTACTTATACTATTCCAAACAAAAGATCCCTGTATATCATTTTGAGACTGGAGCATTCCTTCAAGATTATTGAGATGGTATTTCCTTTTCATTATCATGTTCCATTCTTTCTCATCTTCAAAAATTCTCCAGCATTGTTTAGCTAAGAGAGCTTTATTAGTATTACTTATGCTCCTAATTCTTAGACCCCCCATCTTCTTCGGTTTATAGACCTTCTCCCAGGCCACCAGGCTGAGTCTCTTTTTCTCTTCCACTCTTGTCCAAAGGAACCTAGTTTTTTTCAATTAAATTAGAGAACTTTTGAGGTATTTTGAATAGGCTAAGGGTGTAGACAGGAAGGTTTTGAAGATTGGCCTTTAGTAATTGGACTTTTCCAGCTTGACTGAGGATGGCCCCTTTCCATCCCGCCAACTTCGTATGAAATCTGTCAAGGATTTCATTCCAGAAATTGGCCTCCGGTTTCAAGCACAACGACAGACCAAGATAAGAGGTTGAGTTTCTTCCCATCTTACAACCAAGAATAGCATAGATTTTATTCATTCTAGCTTCAGGAGTATTGAAGAAAAATAGGGCACTCTTCTCCCAATTTATGAGTTGACCTGAAGAAATTGAATACACATTTAACGCCTTTTTCATATTCCTAGACTCTTTAACAATGGATTCTCCCATAAGAATCGTGTCATCAACAAATTGTTCATGAGAACAAACAATACCTGCTGAAGATGGTTGTAAACCCAAGATCAAACCTTGAGAGACCTAAAGCGTAATGAATCTCCCTAGACATTTAGCCGTGATGGAAAAAAGGATAGGAGAGAGAGGATCACCTTGACGTAACCCTCTAGAATGTCTGAAGAAAGGAGAGGATCCCCCATTCACAATCACCAAAGAAGAAACCGTAGTAACAAGTTGCATAATAAGTTTAATCACTCCAGCATCAAAACCAAAAGCCTGAAGAATTTTAGAAAGAAGCTCCCAATCAACTCTATCGCAAGCTTTTGATAGATCAAGTTTCATGAGGAATCCCTGTTTCTTCATTTTTTCCAGCGAATGGATATTCTCATGAACAACCATTATCGAGTCCAGGATTTGTCTCCCCGGAACAACCATTCTGTTGAGGGGATATTAGGTGAGGGAGAATCTTGAGAATCCTTGTAGTGTGAACCTTAGACATAATCTTATACAAGGAGTTACAAAGGCTTATAGGTCTAAAGCTATCAGCAGAGTTAGCTCCCGGTCTTTTTGGTATCAAAGCTATGAAGGTGGAATTGAGCTCTTTAAGAATAGCTTTAGAACCATAGAACTCTTTCATAGCTCCACATATATCTTTTCCAATAATTTCCCAATAGTTTTGAAAGAAAAACATTTGGAAGCCATCCGGCCCAGGGGATTTTTCACCTTCAAAAGACTGGATAGCCTTTTTAATTTCATCCTCCATCGGAATAGATTTAAGAAAGAGATTGTCCTCAGCCTCCAATAGCATGGGAATGGAGCTCAGCAAAGAGTTATGATTATCTTGATTGAGATCCTGTTCTCTAGAAAGAATCGAAGCAAAGTGCTCCATCATATCTTTCCTTATCTCTTCCTCTTTATTTAGAGTGCCCCTAGAGGTAACCAGTGAGTTGATTTTGTTCATAGCTTTATGTTTCATCACTGTTAATTGGAAAAATCTGGTATTTCTATCTCCCACTTTCAACCAAAGGGATCTTGATCTCTGTCTCTAGTAGGTCTCCTCTTTAGATATGATATTATGGTAATCAACAAGGATAATATTTTCTTCTTTTCTCATTTCTTCTGTCAACCCTATACTCTAAATCTTGTCTTGAATTTCTTTTAGATCCATTTGAATTTTTCTTTTAGTTTGGAAAATATCACCAAAGACCTCCTTATTCCATTGTCTAACTTTAGATTTGATATTAGCCATTTTTTTAGCCACTTGGTACATAGCTTTTCCTTCCACTTTAATGTTCCACCATTCCTTTATTTTATTTTTTGAAATCAAGGTGATTCATCCACATTTTTTCCAGTCTAAAGGGGGTGTTACCTTTCCCTCTGAAGGAGTTAGCAATAAAGGAAATAGGATAGTGATCCGAACCAATACGGTTAAGAGAGGAGAGGGAGCAAGAAAAGTTAGCAATCCATCCATGAAATACGAGGACCCTGTCAAGCTTAACCTGGATGAGATCGACTCCCACTCTTCTATTTGTCCAAGTATAATCAATTCCTTCAAGGTCAACATCCAACAAGCCTTCATTACTTATGAATTACATAAGGTCAACCCTGCTTTCCACATGGGTATTATTCCCTCCTCTTTTTTTAGCTTCTTTCAGGGGCATGTTGAAGTCTCCCATCATCATCCAGTTATCATCTCGGTGATCCTTTCTGATGTCATGAATCCTTTTCCAGAGATTGAGTCTACCATTTTTAGTATTAGGGGCATGCATGTTAATCAGAGTCTAGGAGAAATTTTCCTTAATACTACTGACTTTAACAGCCAGGAAGTTCTTGTCCTCTTTTAGCAGGTTGCAGGTAATTTTGTTATCTACAATCAGTTAACTCAGTTAATGCACCAATCTATTTTGTTATCTCGTCAGTCCATTCAAGTCATCTCTCCAATCTATTTGCTGACAAATCAATCAATCTTGTTAAACCAAGCAATCAACTCAGTTGAACTCTCACTGAATCTGAGTTTAACTCCTCAATCACAGTCAATCAACCCTTTAATCATGTATTCTTGGTTGAAATCCCTAAAAACGTATAGATAGAGAGTCAAACCTTTTATTTTTAAAAATTATAATTGTTTTGAATTCTTATGCTAGCACGATCTTGAGCTCAATTATGAGAGCCCACATTGTATGAGAAGGAGAACACCAAGGAAGGATTCCATGGTTTGCATATTCATTTATTTCTTGAATTGATTTCATTATGTATTGATGTTTATGCTTATTGTTTATATTGCATCCTTTCTTGATTATTGGGAATACTAATTGCATTAACTATCTCTTTGTGGTTGAGATTTCTACGTTATTGTAGGTTTCTATTGATCCTATTATACTCGATTACACTTAGAAGATTTATCAAAGGTAGGCTTAGGGGTAAAAGTACAAACTTGTGTCACACTTTTATAAAAAAAAAGGTTAACAACACCAAAATTGTTCAACTTCAACAGCATAAAAGTGGCATTTTTGTTTGGGATTTGAAGATGATGTAAACTGATGAAATGTGTAAAAATGGATGAAGTTTATGCCTATTTTTATTTTTTTTAAATGATCAAGAATTGATATGTTTTTTTTAAAGTCCATTTTTTAATTGCTGAGAAATACTACAAATCACGAGGTCTACCTCCCACCAAAAAACTATATGTAAATAAACTTTTTTTCTCGTATTTCAAAATTTATTTTAGATGACATGTATAGCTAGTGAATGAAAAAAGAAAAATTGGTTTCCAATGTATATTTTCTCTATTATTACAATTCAAAGTCCAACTTACGCGAAATCGATAGTTTTCATCTCCCACCTTATTTTTCCTATCAAAATCTATACCAATCAAAAAATAAATTATACATTATTGAAGATGAGTCTCTCCTCTAGTGAACCATATATTTTTTAAATTTTTCTTATATGATTTAATTTTTTTCCTGAATCAGCATCTTCTTAAATGTTAATATACATACTTACAGTATTTTGTAATTATAATATATTAGATCTTATCAAAATACTATAAAAATTATATAAAAATATTCTTGACTCCAAGCTCTACAAAAGAGTCATTTTGATTTTTTAGTAAGTCGAGTTTTGATGGAGAAATCAGTTGCAGAAGTTAAAAGTTTTGTAATTCTACAAATTTTGGTGAATTGGCTACCACATGGGATGCTACACAAGTAGTTTAGGTTAGACCTTGTTCGATCGGACCTGGTTCAGTTAGCCCAGTTTCAGTCGAAACCCAAGGATAACTACAAGGGTTGCGTGAGCGACCATGCCCCTTAAGCCTCATATTTTAGAGGCATTTTTTTGTAATTTTTAAATCAAATAAAAAAATGTGAAATATTAAATTAATTTTTTTAAATAAAATCAATTTTTGGGAGCATTTAGCATTTTTTTGCATTCGAGGGTGATTATACAAATAAATCAAAAAAGGTTAGAGTTTTTCCTAGTAAGTTGATTTTGTACTTTATATTTTTCCTATTATTTAATTTTTTTTGTTGTTGTTTTTAATTAAAAAATGAAATTAGTGAGATTTATGAACTTTTAAATATTATTTATGATTTTTTATTGGACCGTATATCTAGTTTTCTGTATGCAGGTGAATTGAAGCTCTTAATTTCAATATGTTTGTGCAATGGGGAATAAAAGGAATATATCAAGAGTATATGATCAAAAAAGGGATGACAAAATGAAAGGTCATACTTTTTGTAATCAACAACAACTTGTTGATATTTAAGAACAATCTGGCTATCTTCAAGAACAACCTATTGATATTAAAGAAGGTGCAACTCAAGTATGAGAACAAATTTGTAGTAGTGAAGCTAGAAATATTTCTTTTTGCATGAAAAATTTGATGGAGATGGATGAGGATTCTCTTTTTAGTTAAATTTTATTTGAACACATGGTACCTGAAATCACAATTAAATTGCATTGTAAATTTTTTTTGGATAAATATTTTCAAAATAAATCTCTGTTTGGAAGAGCACAATTATTTGCAAGGTTATTCAAAAAAAGAGAAATGACTCATGTTTTGGAGTTGTTGGGTGTTGATCATAGGAAAAGCTTAGAAAATGTAAAAGAAACAATAGTTAAACATTTCAATTGATTTTCATTCTCATTTAAATTATTATTTACTTTTAATTGAATTGGTATGTATATAAATTCAATTTATATATGTTTTCATATTTGATTTCAATTTGATTTTTTATTAAATGCTTACGTGTACAACTTTATCCCAGGACAATTTAAGTCTCCAAAAGATTTTAATTGGCTATTCATGCAACATGGTAGATGTAATGTAAAGTTAATGTGGAACATCTTTGAAAGTGGACATGGAAAAGGAGAGCAAGATGGAGCAAGAGCATGTGTGAAGCGTGCACTTCGCCAACATCAACTTGTAGGTAAAAATGAAATTCAATGTCTATATTTATTTCTTAATTTAATTTGAAAATAAGTGTGTACATAAATAAATATCTTATATGGATGGAGCTTCTCCATTTGCTTTAAACTGTTAGTTCTTTTATATAGGTAACAACATAGAGAATTCAAATAAAATTGTTGAGTGGTGCCAAAGTCATTTTGCTAGTCATGACACAACATACAACAAACGTTATTTTTGAGAAGTGAAAGGAAAAATATTGTGTTCAAATTCTTTTAAAATTTCATCAAGTGCATTTCACATTTATCATAACTATTGATCTAAAAATGTGCAAATAGATATTGATCGATATAATCCTTATAATTATCAAACATTTGTTGGTATTAGAAGTTTACATCAAGTTATGACTATAGGAAACAACAAGCCTCCACTGATTCAAGTAAGAAAAAAAACATGCTTTTGTGCTGACAGTATTGAGGACAATGTAATTAGTCAATGTGAGAATATTGCATATGGATATGTTTCACAATGGGAAACGAAACAGTTAATTAGAATGCCTCCTTATGAAGATGATGACAATGACATAGACATTCATGATCATATATATTCAATTGATTATGAATGTGTTTCTAATTTAGATGTTACAAGTGTGTGCACATGCATGTTCTTTTATTTAATTTTAATTTATCACTTGATGTTCACATTTTATTTTACTTTTATTTTTAATTTATTGGATCCATGTGTATAAGTGATATTTTTATTGTGCTTGTGGATCCTAACAATGTAGAAGGTGTAGATTATTATCTACTAAGATGCACAAAAGAAAAATAAACATTTTCCAAAGTAACTGATGCAGAGGCAAGTGGTATGACAACAAATAAGGTCTTCAAAAGCTTTACAATTGCAAGGATCAAGCAAATGACTCTAGGAACCCCTAAATGCACCATGTGGCTCCATATGGGTGAAATGAATAGGAAGACCTACCCCCTGCCTCTAACACCTTAGAAAAAATCCCAAAACCATTCATAACTTGTTCTAATAGGTTTTAACCCCTTGCAATGACTCCAACCCTCAAATTGACTCCTAAGCCTAAATTGGCCTAGTAAGCCTAGTAGCCCTCAAATCGCCTACAAGACCAGATAACTCTCCAACTTCCCAAACAAATTAAAAAACAAACTATAATTACAAATACCCTTTTGGGGTTTACAAAACATATGTGAGAATCAGGTAGGGGTACTTTGGATCATCAATCCCAAAAATTGTTGCTCCACCTTTCTTCCTAGGCCTAATTTGACCCAATTTACAAAGCAACTACAAGATCCTTTTACCCCCAGACCTTTCCACTTACAATAGAGTTATTAAATGACTAATTGAAGGGAAATGAAATCAACTTGACCCCATGGTCTCTCTAGACTTAAAATCCCCAAATTGCACCCAAAAACCCTTCAAAACTAGGGCATGTTCAATGTCGCCCTTCCCAACAAAATCTCAACCAACCAATGATGGATTCACCTTCCCCGTGGGGAACATATCCAATCATAGAATATAACCCTCCAATGGCTAGAACTGCTACTGTTATACCTTAGCATCCATTTTGGTGTTCCTTTCACCAACCAAACTCCGTGATCACCAACAAATACTCACTTTTCTGCATATTACAATGTTAGGAGACTATCATACATTTTAATATGTGGTCATTCCATGAGGATCGGTTATTGCATTCATGGAATGACCCTTACTCTAATTAAAATACACAAAACAATGCACTTCTCTGTAACTTATCATTCTTGACTTGTTCTAATAGGTTTTAACCCCTTGCAATGACTCCAACCCTCAAATCCACTCCTAAGCCCAAATTGGCCTAGTAAGCCTAGTAGCCCTCAAATTGACTACAAGACAAGATAACTCTCCAATTTACCAAACAACTTGACAAAAAAACTATAGTTCTAGATACCCTTTTGGGGTTTACAAAACATATGTGAGAATAAAGTAGGGATACTTTGGATCATCAATCCCAAAAATTGATGCTCCACCTTTCTTACTAGGCCTAATTTGACCCACTTTACAAAGAAATCACAAGATCCTTTTATCCCCAGACCTTTCCACTTACAACAGAGTTATTAAATGACTCTAATTAAATGAAAATGCAATCAATTTGACCCCATGGTCTCTCTTAACTTAAAATCCCCAAATTGCTCTAAAAAACCCTTCAAAACTAGGGCCTATTCATTGTCACCCTTCCTAGCAAAATCTTGACCAACCAATGATGGATTCACCTTCCCCTTGCCACATGGGAACATACTCAATCATAAAATATAGCCCTCCAATAGCTAGAATTGCTACTGCTATACCCTAGCATCCATTTTGGTGTTCCTTCCACCAACCAAACTCGGTGATCACTAGCAAATACTCACTTTTCTGCATATTACAATGTTAGGAGACTATCATAAATTTTAATATGTGGTCATTCCATGATCCATGAGTATCAGTTATTGTATTCATGGAATGACCCTTATTCCATTTAAAATACCCAAAACTATCACAAAATAATGCACTTCACTGTGATTGTCAGCAATGCAGAGAATAATCAGAATAAATTGAAATCTCAAAACATGTGTGATACTTCTACAAATTTTTATTTTACTTTCTCAAAACATTAGAAGGTATTGGTAATAAAATAAAATCAAACTATCATGAGAAATTGCAAATTTCAGTGATCTTTATTATTTTTCCAAGTACAGTCCGTACACGTATGGATTCTCCAGCGTACTCCCCTTTTTATCAAGCCTTTATCAGGCTATATAAGGTGTCTTACAACTTCCCAAATAGATTCAAATCAATTGGAACTCATTAAACCTCCAAAATAACCATTAAACATGATTTTCCTCCTAATTGGTACTAGCCCTTAGGATTTGAAAATTCAAATTTAAAATTCTTATTTTTAATAAAGAAACTAACTCCTATACGAAACTAATGATCTCTTAAGGATCAATGTGACTTATATAAATGTCCTAAATGCCTCTAAGGCTCCTATCAAGCCTAGGCCCATCAAATCCATAATTAGGTCCTATGGTCCTATTAAGACTATTAGGAAATTTTACAATTTTGTTTACATCATTATACTCAAATGCCACTATAGGCCTTAAAATATTCAAATTGAGTCCTTTGGACCCATGAGAGACTCCATCATGCTCCCTTGGTGTCTTTATTGTCTTTGTGCCCTTTGGTTCCCTTGCAACATACTCCCCTCGTGGAAAAGAACTTTTGTCCCAAAAGTTAAGGGGTCTTGTCTTCACACCTCCTAGCTTTCTTGAAGGAGTTCTACAACTTTTTCTTCATCTTTTATCAGGTATCTATTGCAATAACAACTGCTTATCCTATCTCCTTGAACCTGCAACCACATGGTTAGAAATATGAAAAGAAAATGCATCATTCATCATAAATGTTTACTATTTGGGACAATAATTATAGATATATTTAGATTGTCCTTCCTTATGAATTTTAGGATCCATATGACCCCTTCCATTTCCCTCTATGGATAGACTTTTGTCACCTTGTACTAGTGAATCAATATAATACCAAAGTGTGTCCACAATCACTCCTTTTTGAACCACTTTATTCTACCACTCTACCATCTCTTGTTTATTGTTATAACTAGTAGTTTTCATCACCAATAATTATGCTTTGACCCTCTTATATTCTTCCATAGACCTCCCCTTTGTGTGACCCTACACATTTACATATTCTTTCTTCCCCAAAAAAATGATTCTTGATTCATTAGTGTTCCTATTTGGCAAAGGTTTGAGATTGAAAGTTTTACCATCTTTATGAATAATGTAAGTGTTCTCAAAATTGTGATGAATGGTCCTCCTCAAGGAATTACAGGGCCTCCCTAAAATGATATGGAAAAATGTCATAGGCACCACATCACATAGTACCCTCTCTGTATACTCACCAATTGAAATGTTTACATATGCTTTCTCTCTAACCAAGAGGCTTTGCTCATCACTTAACCAAGAGGCTTTGTGTGGCCTAGGGTGTGCAAACTTTCTCAAATGCATCTTATCAAACCATCTCACAAGAAACAAGATTGTCAAATTACCCCAAATCTATTATAATTTTGCATACCTTACCTTGACTTAAACAATTGTTTCTGAAAATTGATACCTTTGGCTTTCTTTGATGCTACAATACGGCTCCATTTCTCACCATAAGACATTCCCCAACTTCAAAATATGATATGTCTATCCTTATTTCTCCCCCTTGTTGTTCATCTTCCTCATTTTCATCTCTACCTTGTGTTAAGGTGACCCTCCTATCAGTTCTCCTTGTATCCTTTTTTAGACACTTGTAGAAAGGATGCCCTTCCTCTCCACAATTGTAGAATTTGCCATTGAAGGTTGTACTACCTCTACTTGAACCAAATATGCCACCACCTCTTTATCCACTTCTTTGATCAGTCATAGGATCCTTTCCTTTTTCACCTTGTCCTTGTCCTTCATTGGATTTGCCACCTCTACCCCTATTTTCTTGGGCTCTTCCACCTCCGAAGGTTGTATAATCAAGATACTAAGTAGGTTCCCAAAGGCTGATCCTCAAATAAATCAAATCAACACAACCCACAATGGATTTAGGGGTGCTAATGCAATATCCAAATGAGAGTGGAGGAATTGGGGTTTACTTTCTTTAAAGAGATGTGAAATGTGAATGTGTGTGATTTTGATATGTAAATGCATGAAAAGAAATTAATTCTACGACTAAGGAAATGACTGCTAATAATATGTAATATTATATCTGATGCATAAAAGTAAATAGAAAGAAATAAATCACCTTTAAAGATAAGAAGGAACAAGTGAACTTCAGATCTAGGTTTTACTATCATGAAGCTATTAGGAATAGAAACTGTTTTCGATCTAGAACCTTGACACATGTATCTTCTGACTACAAAATTTGTAGATTCCCAGGACTATGCCAACTTAAGTTAGCCTAGTCTAAGAAATTTGACCTTGTCTTAGAGACTCCAAATCAGCTAGATTCTATAAAGGACCAGTCACTAGTTTTGTATCTCTAAAATTCTAGATTTGAAACTCTAAAAACATGTTCCTACACACAAGAAAAAGGGGAAAAGGTTGTGTAAAGGGGCAATCCCCTGTATAGGAATCAAACTTGTAATGAAATAGAAATTGCATAAGGAAATACTATAAAAAAAGTAAATGTAAGTATTCATCTTGCATGAAAAAACCCTCATGGCTGGATGTTAAGATCCAATAAACCCTCAAATATGTTTGTATGATTGTTTGAAATGTGTTGTAGAATCAAGAATTTCTTCACAAATGTAATGGATCTATACTCTCCAATCCTACTTCTTGAATGTATGTATGCTTTTGGATCTCCTTGCTAGCTTGAGAATTCCTCTACTTAGCTATGAGAGAGAAACTTGCATCAACTAGGGAAGATTTCCTTTGCTTGGATCTTGAAGATATGGAGACTTGGAGATCTTCAATGGGTGCTTGCCTTCAAATATTAAGTCCACCACTTCAATTGAAGAAGATAACATGTATTATGAGCATAATGAAGATTAGAACTATATTATGAAAAAAGAATCATGTATATCTCCTTTGGATGCATTTTTTATTGTGGAAAGAGAAGAGGGTGAGTCTGCAGCCCGTCTGTTCGTAAGGATGATGGTTTTCTATTTGGAGATACCCTTAGACATTAGGTCTTCAAAGAAGAAAATTACAAAAAGATTTTGTGAATTGGGAATTTTGCAAGACGATCCTGATTTAAAGTTCCTTATTTAGAAAATAAAAGAATATTGTAAAATGGAGCAAAAACCTGATGAGGCCCCTGATTCAGATAAAGAAGAAAGTTTGGAATAGATTGAAGAAGCATCTACACTGGATCAGATTTGTGTGGAAACAAATGAAAATCATGATCATGAGGAGAATCTTTTCAGTACGGAATAAATTTTGGATTTATTGGATATTGAATATCATTTAAAGTATGTGCAGAAGAATGGCCTAGGTTTTTTCTATAACCATTAGAATAAGCATGTGTAGGTGGTATTTGATGAAGTAAATGATAAATCCTAGGAAAATAATACATGCACTATGATGCATACAATAGGGACAATACGTCTGGAAACAATTTTTAAAATATCTTTGATCTTCAATATAGTCAATTTCCACAGGATTGTGAGGAAATGATTCCCAAATATCAAATAAATGTTGACCACCCAGAATGGGAGAACAAAGTGGAGTCATATTCAATTTATGGAGAGGAAGAAATTTTTGAGAGAATTAATGGTGACGTTTATTTTGTTAATAATGCAAATGGTGATTCACAGGATGATATTTTTAATGAAACTACACATTATGATATGTCAAAAGAATTATTTTGTGATGAAATACTAGGGTTTTCAAATAAGCATAAAGCCAATTGGAAATTTGGAATATTGGGAATAAGATATGAGGGATATTTTAATAATATATTTTTAGAATACATCTGCCAGAAATATTACAGTAAGGTGGTGAAAAGGGATGTAACAAGCAATGGGGATGGTGAAGGAAACAAGGATATTTTTAGAAGGCACATATTGTTACATGATCAAAATCAGGTGTACGATAGAGGAAAGAATTCAGTCATCCCCAGTTGTCATCAATTTCAGGGGGTTAATCCTTTCTCTCTGTATTACACTAGTTTACTTTTTATTTAGTTTACTCTATTTATAAATTTATTTTGATATACCATTAGTTTATTATTTTTCTTTTTGTTATTATATTATCATATACATTGTAGCTTGCAAAATTTTCCACTGTTATTACTTTATGAGGAAAATGCTGGAATTGAAATAAAACAAGCCAGAAAGGATTAATTCCTGATCACTTTTTAAAGGGAAGTATTTTTTTTAAAGTGTTTTGTATTTTTCTACATTTGTGATCAAGTATTAATTGTAGTGCCCTAATATTGAAAGGAGCAACCAATAACAACATCAAAATTGAATTCCCATGCAAGCCATTTGAGTAGTTTCCGGGGATGAGTATCCATTGTAAATAAACATTTTAAGTAATAAATGATTGCCCAAATCATTTACTAGACCTTGGGGAGTATTTTTGAAATGTTTATAATATTTTTGGAAGTGCAGGAGAGCTCGGAAAGCCCGAAAATTTCTAAAAACGGCCAGTAAAATTGCAATCCAGTGCAGATATTTGGGGCAATTATTCATAACTAAATATGTGTCATAAATGAAGATTTTAATCATAAAATGATTTCCCAGATCATATACTTCAACTTGGGGGGAATTTTTACAATGTTTTTAATTATTGAGTGCTAGTGAGCTTGAAAACAACCCAGATTTGTAAATGATGACCAACAAATTTTGTAAAAACAAATGAAATTATATTGCCAATGGACTTGAGTGATAAGGAATTCTCAGAGCTTTATGTAATTGGAAATTATTGTATGAACGTTAATTTCAAAGAAATGAAGTCTCATGGAATGCCATAGATCACATAAAGCATGAGCATAGAGCAGCGATGCTAGAAAAAGATCTATACTAGCATGAAAACAATTTTGAATTAGCTATTGGTGCAATTAATCACTCTATACTAATATCTTCAAATGAAAATGATTCTATTGAGCATGGAAATCAATTGATAGAGTTCTATTTTCAATGTTGATATCTAATTTTATTTGATGCTGGATATATGTGAAGTGCCCTTGCCGTGATATACGACATCCAATATTTAATGATGGGAATTTTAAGAGAGAATCATTGTCTTTTCCTATAGGGAAGGGTGATAGGAAAATTATAAATAAATTATGAAGGCGTGGGACATATCTAAAAGGATGAAATGATTCAAGCCTATTTAATTCTGAAGGCTCCAGTATGCAATGTATCTATTTTACAAATTCTATACCTCCAAGATGATTTTGCTAAATGATGGAACCACAATTTACTTGCAGAGATAATTGGATAAGAAATTGCAGATCATGACTTCAAAACTATAATCACATCTAATGCCTATGGGATTTTTTTGTCATCCTCAACATCATGATGTGCATATTAGTGTATGTGCATTTCTAAAGGAAAGCGTGAAGTTATCTTAGGAATCTGAAATGAAGGCAATTGGTTTCGAGCTATCAATTTTTTTTGCAAACCTGGCCAGATGTTCAGTGATGTTGTTGGAAGCTCGTACTATGTTGCTCCAAAAGTTTTATGCAAGCAATATTGTCCACTAGAAGACGTGTGGGCAGTTGGAGTCATTCTACGCATATTGCTTAAGTGGAGTTCCACCATTTTGGGTAGAAACCCAATAAGGAACCTTTGATGTTGTTCCACGAGGTCACATTGATTTTGATTCAGAATTTTGGCCTTCAATTTCTGAGAGTGCGAAGGATCTTATCGGGAAAATGCTTACTAAAGACCCAACTCAGTGCATCCATGCACATAAAGTTCTATGTCACACTTGGATATGTGAAGATGGCATTGCTCACATTTCTTAGAAAATGATTTATCAGGACTAAGTTTGGATTCTTTTTGCACAGTTCTTTTTCCTTATATGAAATCTATCAAATGTTTCCAATAAGAAATGAGATTTTGAAGTAGATCAAATAAATGATTCTATTGAGCTCTCAAACACAATGTAAAGACTTAATCCCACCAGTAAATCAGAGTAATAAATGATTTTCTGAAGAATATTTAAAGAGATAATACATTTCAAATAACATGTAAGTATTGAGGTAAGGATTTTATTTCATTATTTTGACATTTTGAAGGTAAAATATTATTGTATTTCCTATGGTTTTATTTTTTATATTTTTAAAGGGAATGCATATTCTTTACAAAAGTCATTAAAATGCAATTAATATTTAAAATTATTTGCCCTTTATTTAATTTTACCCTTAATTGAGCATTCTCATTAATAGTTTTGATTTCTATTTGGGATAATTTTTGGTGTGATTGATTCTATTTTTTGAGTGGTCTTCTTCTTCCAGAGATAACAAGATTCTCATTGTGCCCAAGCATGGATAGATGTCCCCAATTGGAGCCACTATTGACACCTAAATTTGCAGGCTCAAAGTTGACAGGGAAGTATTCTTTATGGCTAAAATACTTGATTATTTAGTAATGTTTTTAAAGAAACTATACTCATTTTTAAAAAAATAAAATATGTTTACCATTGTCAAACAAATGAAATCTATCATTAGGGTAAATTTATTTTTCAAAAAGGGAAATGTACATTCTTTGGAAAATATTAATAATTGTTTAGAGTAAATTTTAATATTGAAAAATTTCAAAATGCATACTCGAATAATTAAATATTGCCTATTTGAAAACAAAAAATAGTTTAAAATAAAAATATTTTTACAAAAGGGTGGGGAGAGGGAGTTGAACACTCAACCTCTCAACCCTACCCTCTTTTCTATCCTAACATCTCATCCTACCCTAACCAATTAATACAAGTATTCCATTCTGTGCGGGCACTGGTAGGAAAGAATGGAGAAGAAAACCTCCAGTCTAGCTCGGGACCTTGGTCCAGAGTCTATTACAAATAATTTTGTGAGGGCATTCCCTCATTTACAACAAAAGATGAAGGCATTCCTTCATTTACATTTTTGTTTAATTAATCGCCAAACTCAGTTCTGTCTTGGTATCAAATTTGTTAGAATATCTTGGTATCGATGAGAGGAAGACCGCCTCATATTTATTGAATGATTTTGAATGCCACTTCACTTAAAATTATGTATTTAATTTATTCCCCATGCTCAGAATTATCTTGCTGTCCATTCTCTTTATATATTTCTAAAATGAAGATCCTGTATTCTTTGGTTCCTTTGTCTCTGCTATCCTGTGAGCAACCAAAAACTATGCACCAAATACATGCTTTATTGTGTAGTTAGTACATAAGTTTCCTCCTAACTTATAAGTTATATATATCCGATATTTCAACCTTAATATTATTGCTATCATAAGGAAAGGCACATACTACTATTTTGTGACTAAAACCCATGTGTAGAGCTATTATTAATATGGAAATTAACCAAAAATAAAAAATTTGCCTGAAAAAGAGAGAAATTCAAACCCCTACCTGAGGTACCTGTTTCAGCATGGCTAGTTGAATTTGAATCCCTATTTCCTGAAAGCGGTAAATAATGCTATCTATATATATTGCTACATATATTTCTCTCTTAATAATGAATTTGACAACCCAATGCTTTATCCAAAAAAAGGTATTGTGCAAACTAATTTACAAATTACATAGGAGGCCATAATTCAAAAGATAATCCATACTTAAATCTTAGATATGTGCTAAGCTTTTATTCTTTCATACTGAACACAACATCTATAGTGAAAACTATTAATCAAAAAATAAGATTAGTCTACCAATAATCAAGGTGGTCTTGTAATCCATTAAGACAGTTAGGCCCCACTAAATGAATTTCTGCATCCACCTTATTGACCATATCAAAATTCAATGTGATATCAAAACACCTGTAGATGGAAAGGGTCTGGACCATGTGTAATGATCATGACTGGTCCTATACTTATAATGTTAGTGTATCAAAAGATATAGTATTATCATCAATATCAAGCCAATGGTGAACCATCGAATGTAAAGGCAGGAGAATATTCAAAATAGCCATATACTTATATTATGTTTGATATTAATCTAGGTTCCTAAACTTTAATAAATATTTATTGCATATATAAAGGAGTAATTAAAAAGATTATCTAGTGTTAATGAGAAAGACCAAAAAAGGTTTATTACACATCCTCTACTGAACATTAATTACCTAGAAGCTACCATATCTATCCTAGCTATTAAAGATAGTAGAGAAGTTTAAGAGAGTTCTATAACTACAAGCTTATGGGACCCTTAGCTTAGTGCTGAGGGATGAGAAAAAGTCAATTCTGATTCCTTATAATCCTTTTAAATAAGGAAACAAGAGATGGTTTATAGCTGTTAAAAAGACTGAGTTAGTGGTTCTGCATAGGCCGGCTTGAGTTGCTGTTTGTATTACTAATTTGGGTTAGCTACTCTATTCCTATTACAATGATATTAGTTCCTGCAGTACTTGGATCTATAGATTAATAGAAACAGTAAAGCTTATTTGGAGATGGTGAATGAGAGCCTATCATATGCTATCTCCTCTATTCTACCAGAAAATGTTTAATCACAAATCCCAATTTTCTGGAGGTCTATCAAATTTTTAATAATAAGCCCATATTTTATTATGAAAGGGTAAAATCATAGATCTACTATAGTATTCCTCATATTGATTCTGTGCTAACAATTAGTAATAGTCAAGTTTCTCTCATTTATGTGTTTTACCTCCATCCAACCAAAGTTCAATTAATTTCTCTGATTCTAGTTCTACGTAGCATTCTAAATCTGTAATTCCTACTTTATCTTGATGCCAGTATGTATAGAACCAGTCTTTCTTTTCTGGTTTGAGTATATGCAGGAAATATAGCAGAAACATCATATTTCTCTTGGCAATGTCTTCTTTCTTATTGATGTCTTCCATTTCCTTAGTCTCATTGATGGATGAAGACATAGACCGATAATTTATATCATAGTCTTCACATCTGGTATACCTATTAATATGAAGGAGAACCGAATTGAGATTGCCTAGAAATCTTTTTTTGAATGTTCTATTGCAAAGACTCCTTACCACCTGAACATCCAAGCCCCATGAGGAAATAAATGTGACAAAATAGGTAGTGGTAGTGGAAGGGTTCCTGAGTCTATCCTCTGAGTTTATGAAATCCTTGCCTAGGATACGGAAGATGGCTCTGTTAATGAGGGGATTCTTATCTTTTGGCATTTTCTTGATTTGATTTGGCATAATATTGCCTTCTACACCTAGTTGACCTCTGTTGTATGTGAGCATGTTTGAGGATACACGATTAGCCCTTGCTAGTGTATCAGGGAGGTCAAACTAGGGTTCATATTCTAGATCTAGGGTATTAATAGTGGATGGCCAATCTAATGGAAGACAATGGTTAATAGGATTCCAAGCGCCTCTCACTGTTATTGCTTCATTTTGAGGAGGAAGTCGAAGCATTTCAAAAATAGTGAATTTATATAGACTAATAAAATGTCATATATTATGAAAAGAGTCTTAGACATATAATTGTAAAAACTATTCATTTATTCTTACATTTCAAAGTCTAGTTTTCCTAGATTTAGGATGAGATTCTAGAGAGTTACTCTGAGTTAGTATGCTTCTAATTCTATTGTAGCATTAGAGTTTTGCTGAGCTAGATAATCTACACAAATGTATACAATTGTAACTGTACTATCTTACTTGAAAATGTTTTATCAATAGTTGTTAAACTCCAAATCTTTATTCTTAAATGTGAGGCAGCTTAGCTGAAGTGAGTGAGCTATTTCAAGCCAAGACATCCTTGGAAGATAGTATGTAAGAACTCAGAGATCCACATTATCCATACTAGTCCAGATTAAAAAAAAAATTTATAAGGCTTACACAGAGGTGACATAACTATAACCATACTAAAATAGAATTATGTGCAAGTGAGAAACAGGTTCAGGTATAATTCATTTATTTCACCAAAAAAGTGATTAAAGGCCCATACCATTCTATGTTCGATCTATAATTCAACTAAGCCCAACTCCCTCTCGCAAGCTTTATTTTAGGGACACAAAGTTTATGAAGTGGGTTTTAGATACCGCTGCACATACTACTTATTAATAAGCTTGAGATAAGAGGGATGTAATCCTATTCTTCAAGTTCTAATCGGTTTGTTAGAGCATACTTACCCCAGAGCATACCAATATAATCGACCATTGACTTGTGAATTATATATATATATATATATATATATATATATATATATATATATATATATATATATATATATATATATATATATATATATATATATATATATATATATATATATATATATATATATATATATATATATATATATATATATATATATATATATATATATATATATATATATATATATATATATATATATATATATATATATATATATATATATATATATATATATATATATATATATATATATATATATATATATATATATATATAATATCCATAGGATTTAATCAAAGTCTGTGGCTATTATCAGCAAGGTTTAATCACCATCTATTGAAGTATACTATAGAAAAGTCTATAACTAAAGTATCTTAGCACTATGATGGCTAGCTAAACATATATACATTGTCCTTTATTAATAGACCCTTGATATCAAGATCACTCAGCTTGATCTTTCTGAACTGCACTGCATTTCCAAATGTTCTTGTTTTTTACCATTACCACAATACATTCGACATCTTCTACCTCCTTCTTAGAATGTTGTGTACACTTGATGACTTCCACTGCCATGATGTGGAGGTTTGATGACTTAACATGATCGAGGCTTCTTGGTATTTTGAAACCTTCCTTTCTCCAGTAGTTGAGGAGTCTATCTATCTCTACTTCCTCAGATAGGATCTCATGGAAGAGGAAATCTATGTTCCTAAGCATCTCCAGCCATTGAATATCAAAACTACCTTCATCTTTGAAGGTTATCATTGGTATGCGCTGCGTCTAAGGGATTTCATCCAGCTTGTCTATCTCAGTTTGCATTGTAATCTCTGGATATGGTATTGTAAGTTGGTTATTTACACATTTCACCATGTTTTCCAATCCACCAAGGTGATCTTCAATAAAGATTTCCCTTGCCACCTGTAAAATCACCTCTTTAGACTTGCCTGCAAAAGTTGATATTGCAATGAACTGACCTATAATCCCTCCATTGGTTCTATATGTAAACTCATTGTCAAAGTTTTGATCTCCCAGCGCTTTCTCTATAGTGCTTCTTGGTAGAATCTGGTAGTGAATTCAGGACTTGGTTCCACCGCTCAGGCGTAATGTGTCCTCTAAAGGCCATCGCTTTGTTTCCTTTGGTGTAAAAAGTGATCAATCTAGACTTCATGGCTAGGCAGATTTGGGTCTTGGTAATACTTTGCAGAAGATAGGTGTGAATCAACATCGATTTCCTAAATACAACTTGGAGCTATACCTCAACTAATATCCATGATTAGTTTTCTATCGATAGTGCATCATCCCATATTAAAGATGAGTTGGCTTAGTAACTCATGATCGATATCCCCATGCCTGTTATGACATAGTACTTTTAATGGGGTAAGGTATACACACTTATTAATCATTAACTGCTAGCACTCCTGTAAAGAGTAGTACTTCCAAATAAGCAATCTCAATTGTGTTTGCTTCTCCTTTTAATTTTTAGTGTTGCGGGTCTAACTATGTTAGATATTAATAATGAGTTCCTATGATGAGGCTTGCCTCTATCTTGGTGACCTAGATGTTCTAATCGGATAGTTTATAATGGGGGAGGCCCATAATCAGTAATGATTAAGGTCATCAATTGGAGTAAATGTACTCCAGTTAGGATTACTAATTAAGTCGACACTCTATTGAGTTTAGCTTATTAATATTGATTAATACTAGTGAGGGGCAGTATGCTTGTCTGTCCAGGAGTAAGGATCTATAATAGTCTAAGGGTTTCTTACTTGATAAAGATACCAAGGATAGAATCTACTTGAGACTAAGTCTACTATCGGCAGAAAAATTATCCTATAACAATCTACCTTCCCTTGTAGATGATAATTTTTTTAAAACATCAGAGCTTCTACACTGGGGCAAGGGGGTCATTAGGAAATGTGACATACAAGCCTTAGACATGTAATCTACATTTTTAAAGGGTTATTAGGCCTATGCCAAACATAAGACTAATGGTACTATAAGAGATTTGCATAATCTCTTCTACAAGGTTATTATAAACTCAATATTTAACATACTCGTAGTAGCTTGCATAATAAATAATATCTCTTATTCAAACATATTCTGTCAAAGGTAAATATAATAGTAAGTCCTATTCGACTCTACTTAATATCATAAGGAGATGATATGTCTATAAAGGGCTTGATTTTTAAAAGGAGACTACACATAACCTAATGCTGATAAGTATATCCTAAGAGGCATTCATCCTATGGTTATTACAGTGTGTATCTCAATACCAACATATCATTATGTATTTACAAATCAACTTACAGTAATGGTTTAAAATTAATTATCTCAAATTCAAAAGTTTGCTTAATATGTTTTGCTGAGTAGGACTTGTAGATACTCTACTAAAATTACAAAGTCTACACAGTATCCCCATTAGCACCCTGATTAGCCAGCTTGTCCGCATCTGTATTTCCTTCCCTATAAATATGTTTGATTTCAACTTGGGGGATGGAGTCTATGATTTCAATGATATCTTCTAATTTCGAATTAAGTTTCCAATTTGGGGTCTTTCTAGTCCTAATAGCATTGATTATGATTTGAGAATTACCCCTAATTTCAACCTTGGTGAGGCCTAGTTGTTTGCATAATTTAAGTCCTAAAACAGCCTTGCATTCCGCCATGTTATTAGTTGTAGGTTTGATAGGCCTAGCATATTTATATATCGTTTCTCCGTTCCAATTGTGAATTATTCCTCCTATACCTGCTATGCTCGAGTTGCATCGGGAGGCCTCATAAAAATTTAGTTTATACCATCCCACTTTGGGGGGTGACCATTTGCACGTGCTTCTGTCTGATTTTGATTTGTTACCCCCTCTTCCATATAATGGTGGGATTGCTAACCGGGGCCAGATGTTTCTAATCTTATTGTCCCAAAGTTTAAATGAATTTTCCATACTCATCTTTTCTCTAAGTTTATTATTTATGACTTCAATGATTGAGGTTTCTATTTTATTGGTAATTGTTGTCCATTCAAGCTTTTGATCAGAAAAAAATTCTTTTATTCCATTCTTTCCAGATTTCCCATACTAAAATAGAAGGGGAAATGACCCAAATATCCTTGTAAAGGCTATCCTTATTCAAAGAGGGCCATGCCTTAAGGCAGTCCACAAGATCGAAATGCATAGTAGCGTGCCAATCTAGATAATTACACAACCATTTCCAACACTTTTGGGTAAATGTGCAGTTTAAGAGTAGGTGGTTGACATCTTCTTCTTGAGATTCGCATAAGGGGCATCTAGAGGGGCCCTCATATCCCAGCCTCCTAAATCTATCTGCAGTAAGGATTTTCTTTTGTAATGCTATCCACAGGAACATCCTTGCTTTAGGGAGGCACATTTTATTCTAGCACAAGTTGAGCGAAATATCTAAGGAATCCAGATTATGATCTTGCACAATTGTTTTATAACCATCCTTTACATTGTATATCCCATTGTTTGAGCCAATCCAAATAAGGTTATCTTCCCTGTTCTTGATTGTAACTGTTCTATTTTTTAGGATATCAACGAGTTTTAGTTTTTGCTCATTTTCTATTGGTAAATCATTTACTATTTTCCAGATTTGATCCTCTATTGGGAAAATATAATCCTTTAGGAGAGTGCCCCTACTATTTTTACAAAAGTCAATGAAACCTTGAGAGAAACCTAACTTAGTGAGAGGGGGATGCCCACCCCAAGAATCTTCCCAAAAAAGGGCCTTGTCTCCTTTACCTATATCCCATGTGAGTAGATTATTAATAATTTCTCTAGATTCTTTAATAAAGTTCCAAATGCGAGATCCTTTTACATGGGTTCGGGATCTGAAGATATTAATAGGGTCTGCATTTTGAATATATTTGTTCAAAAGGATTGAGGCCCATTTGCTACCAGAATCCTTATACAACCTCCAAATGAGTTTAGCTCCTAAAGCTCTATTTTGCCATTAGAGATTTTTAATACCTAATCCACCTAGGGAGATTGGTTTACACAGATTTTTCCACTTTACAAGGGCTAGTTTTTTATCCTCTGATGGACCTTGCCAATAGAAATCTCTAAAAAGCTTATCTAGGCTAGCTTTGATATTGATAGGAAGGGGTAGTATCGACATCTGATATGTGGGTATGGCAGTTAATACAGATTTGATCATTGTAGCCCTTCCGGCTTTAGTTAGCCATTTTCCTTTCCAACTTCCTTTTTTGGATTGAATATTGGTTAAAACTTGTTCCCATAACTTAGTACTATGAATTCCCTTATCTAGGGGGATCCCTAGATATTTGCAAGGGAATTTGCCAATTTTGTAGCCCAGGATGTTGCTTATCTGTTGGGCTCTAACTGAGGATGTATTAATGAAGAAAATTTTTGATTTATTTGGGTTGACTATTTGTCCTGATGTATTAATGAAGAAAATTTTTGATTTATTTGGGTTGACTATTTGTCCTGATGCCTTCATATATAGGTCCAAAGCATCTTTGAATGCTTTAGCTTCCCTGCAAGTGGATGCTCCTGGGAGTATGGTATCATCAGCAAACTGTTGGTGGGTTATATTGGGGATTTGTTCTGTAACCTTGATTCTTGTAATTTTTCCTTCCAAGTGACTCTTGGTTATATATCTACCTAGAACTTTAGCCATAATTACATAAAGAAAGGGAGAGAGGGGGTCACCTTGTCTAATACCTCGAGAGATTTCAAAGAAACCTTTGGGGGTACCATTAATAAGGAGTGAGATTTTTGGTGTAGATATACAATTGTAAATTAAGTTAATCCATTGTTTAGAGAAACCAAAAGCTTGTAGACATTTGCATAGAAATCTCCAGTCGACTTTATCATATGCTTTTTGGATGTCGATTTTGATTAACATACATGCTTCTTTGTTGTATTGTGCTAAATGGACTAGCTCTTGTGCTATTATTATTCCATCTAAGATAGAGCGATTAGGGACGAAGCCAGTTTGTTCTTCTGAGATGATTGTGGGTAGGAAGGTTTTAAGTCTATTTGCTAAGCACTTAGATAGGATTTTGTATATGGTGTTGTAGAGGGATATAGGGCAGAAATCCCCTGGTTTAGTATAGTCATTCTTCTTAGGGATAAGAGTTAAGAAAGTATTATTAATTTCAGTTAAGAGTGTACCATAATTTCTGGTTGCTTCCACTGCTTGACATAAATCTTCTCCTAAGAAATGCCAGCATTTTTGGAAGAAAGCTGCCTGAAAGCCATCTGGTCCTGGGGCTTTTTTTGGGTGTAACTGAAATAAAGCATTTCTTACTTCTTCAACAATAAATTTGCTATTTATCCATTTATTATCTGCATCTGAAATTAATTTGGGAATAGATAAGAGCATATCATTTTGTGCTCTAAGATTCATAGATTCATTATTGTTAAGAAGATTGTTATAGAAATTTATGAGCTGTTCAGATATAAGTTTGGGGTCATCTGTAAGAGCACCGTTACTGTCACAAATTTTGGTTACTCTATTAATAATTCATTTTTTATTAGTGCTGTTATGAAATTTTTTTGTATTGCAGTCTCCTTCTTTTAACTAGTTTTCTCTAGATTTTTGTTTCCAATATATTTCTTCTTTTAATAGGATCTCCGCATGTTCTGCCATAAGATCTTTTTCTCTTAAATAACTTGTTTCATTCATCCCATTATCTAGAACTAACTTATTAAGACAATCTATTTCATATTCAATTTTGTTTTTTTGTTCAAAAATATTATTGAATTTATCCTTGTTCCACTCTAATATCTTGTGCTTGATAATTTTTAATTTTGCCAGTAGACAATACATTTTTGATCCAGTGGTTTTAATTCGATTCCACCATTGTTCTAAAAGTGTCATGAAATCCTTATCTTGAAACCACATGAACTCAAATTTGAAGGGGCTTTTGTGGGGTTTAAAGTTTTTCGAGATGGATAGTCTAACTGGAAAGTGGTCAGACCCTGCGTGCATGAGGATTTCTGCACTAATGCTATGATTTAGATTCCCTAAATCTCCATTAATCATGAATCTATCAAGTTTTTCAACTATATGACTAAAACCTATTCTTTTGTTATTCCAAGTGAAAATGTCGTTATTGGTACTAATATCTATTAAATTATTGTCTAAGACCCATTGATTAAAATCCTTCTATGACTGGGAAATATACTTTGAGCCCCCATATTTTTTGTTACAATCTAGAATAGCATTAAAGTCTACTCCTAAAATGTGTATGTCATCGGGGAAAGAAGATAATTGATTCTGAATTTCCTGCCATACTTTCCTCTTATTTGCATTATGGGTAGGGCCATATGTGTTGATGAGTTTAAATTTTAAATTTGTCTTAAAACTTTTCACTGTGATTAATAACCAGTTATTATTTTTTGAGATTACTTCAATTGCTACTTTCCTAGGATCCCATATGGCTGCTAAACCCCCATATGCACCTGCTGAGTGGATTATTTTGGATTTCCATATACCTAATTTGAGACTGAACTTCATGCTTCCCTCTTTATTTAGCTTAGTTTCCTATAATAATATTATTTTTGATTCAAAAGAGTTTAAATATCTTTTAATTAGTATTTGTTTGTTAGGGGAATTAAGGCCCCTAACATTCCACGTGGTTATTTTCATTGTCCTTTGGGAAGGCTCTTCCCCTTCCCAGCATACAAGATGTTAGATAATTTCTACTGATTATTAGCATTGCCTGATAAAGTTCTTAGCTTGTTAGTCAATTTCTTGCCTCTTTTTTTCTTATTTCTAAGAATTATTGGGGAGGTAAGGCCTTCCCTATTCATAGCAATGCCTAGCTATATATCCTTGTTAGTTATTCCAAACATACAATTGAGAGTATCTTGTCCAACATCTATTTGTTTATTGTTCTCCATAGTTGGTTCTGGCAGGCCACTCTGTCGATCCTCTCCCTGACCCAGAGCTGCATTAAAGAGTGAGTCTTCATGGTCTATCAATTCTTTTCCATAATCCTCCAAGATGTCTTCGGGGTTGCAACCACATTCTTTGTTGAGGGATTCTAATTCTATAGGCATAGATATGAGAGGAGCTCTAGCTTGGGTATCAGTTTCCTGCAAATGTTCAAGTACTTCTTCTATATTTTCTTTCCTCATTTCCTTAAATGCCTTAATATTTTTAATTAGAAGATTCCTTTGCAAAGCTAGTTCATCCCTGTCACAGATCTCATTCAAGAGTAATTCCATTAGTCACTTGTAACTGCTTTGCCTAAATGTTCTACAATTTCATTGACCTCTTTTTCACATTTCTTTTCTTCATCTTCTGCTTCAGTCCAAGTATCTTCCCTTGTGATTATTGAGTTTGCTATACCTTTGTTTTCCATTATTGTATTCAGAATGAGAGTTTGGTCCTTGTTGGTTTTGGGCAGTATATCTATCACATTCGGTGTATCTTGGTTTTTCTCACAAATGTACTGGTCAGATGCTAAATCTTGCGTCTCATCAATATGAGAATGAGTGGTAGTCAATTTATATTTTTGATGGGTTTCTAGTACCACATCTATGTCTATAAGTTTTTTATCAAATTTTTTATTACATTGTACACCTTCTTCGCTGGCATCTAATGGAACAGCTCTGGGCTCTTCCATAATATTATCCTTCTTATTTTCTACAGGTGAAGATAAACACTTAGGAGTTTTGCTAGGACTATGTTCTACAGTCTTACTCTGGTCCTCCTTTCCATATCTTGTAGTCAAAGGTGCAGTCTGGAGATTACATTGTGAGTTATTGATAGCAAACCCTCCCTTAGTCTCAAAAAAATCAATCTTAAAATCCATATTCTTCATGAGGAGATTAGGGGTAGATGTTAATCCGGTAGGGCATTTAGGGAAGTCTTCCATCTCCTCTATATAGTCATCAACAATAGTGGGGTTGATGACCACCGTGCTTGACTTAAAACATAGTCTGATAGGGGGGATGGTCTTTTGGTGAAGGTTCATTTTTACTATGATTATTTTTTCCACTTGATTATGTTCATTTTGAACTTTCCCTATAAATTTGCCAATACACTTACCTATTTTCCTAAGATTTTCCTGCCAAGCGCATTCCAAGGGAAGGTTTTTAAGGAGAACTGCTTTGTCCACCATAAATCCAGTAAGTTTTTCAGGGTTGAAAAGGGGAATCCACTCAAAGACAGTGAATGATATTAATCTAAATTTAGGGCATCCTTCTGTTAGAATCTTCTTCTTAAGTTCTTTACTACTAAAATCCAAATAAATGAAAGAATCTGTAAGAATTATTATTGCTACCTTTTTTTGCCATTGTGATTTCAACCATGTGGCTATGTCGTAGATTGATGCTCTGACTCCATTCCATCTACAAATAATTATGAAATCTGCACAAGCACTTTGAACTCTTTCTATGCAGCTATCTTTAAGATTAAGATTAGTAATCTCTCCTTTAGAAAATGTATGATTTGGATTTGAGGGTAAATTGCTATGACTCTTGGGTTCGACAACTACAGAAGGGTAAAACCTAATATTATCAACTCTCCTATGAGGGGGAGAATAAACCGAGTTTTGTTTGAGTGAATGATGAGAAAAATTGACTTCATTATTATTTGCAACCTTAGATTTATCAGAAAGATCTATTCTATAATCATAATCAGAGAGTCATTGTTTACACATACCTTTGTTGACACGGTGCAGAGGAGTGTAAGGCTTCACATCCTGCTGGTGATGCACAAAATTGATGGAACTATGCATTTTGGGGGGCAGATTTCATCGCATATCCTTATGGTTAGGAGAAATACTATTCAGAAGCTGCTTATGAGGAGGAGAGTATAAGGCCATCTTCTCTTCTTTAAGCTTATCAAATTTTTTTCTAAGGGGTAAGTATAAAGGTACCTGATGATGGGATAAATTATGCACTTTGGTCTTCTTTTCATGCTGCTTTGCCCTCTTGACGTTTTGTTTGTGTGCTGGCAGCCATAGATTGTCATGGCCAGGGTTAAGCAATTCCCGTGATGGAGCCCTAGACATGTTTTTGGGGGGAGATTGTTTGTTTTCCCTGGTGTTGTTATGCGTAGAAAAAGATGGAGACCTGGAGCATAGGGCATATTTGGTTTTACCATAGAAATCCAGTTGGGCATCCAAGGAGAAAGTGGAGAATATCTTTGAAAATGCACGTAGCGGCTTTGCCATATTTGCTAAAGTAGAGCAGAGCTTTTTTCAACAACCAAAACAATATTGATATTACTATAGGGTAAAAGTATTAAAATTAAAAATTAACACTTTAATTTTAATACTTTTTCCCTATAGTGAAAATATTGATTATGGGGGTACATTCTTTAGGGCATATGATAAACATATATTTTAATTAAATCTCAGAAATATGTATGAAGTGTCCCTTAAAGAATTTGATTAAATTTTTAAAATGCCCTAAAGAGGATGATTGCATTTTCTATATTATCAATAAAGTTTTAGGGCTATAATCTCTTTTACATTTTGTTATAATGTTTTTTGGCTTATATTAGAACATTAATTTATAAAGAGCATTATGACTAATATTGGATTTATTTCTGCAAGATATATATCCAAATAATTAAAATTATTTTTTAATAAAATTAAAGTTAAATATATATTATACTATAATGTTTTTGCTCTAATGTTAATATTTGAAAATCAATATTAGGGTAGATTTTATATATCATATGAATAATAAATTTTAAATGATTCTTGTAGGAATATATTTATAATTTCTAGAATAAAAAAGAAAGGTTATTTCAACAAAGGCATCAATGGAAGATTTAACCATTACATATATTAATCTTTTGGATGATTAATAAATATACAACAATAAATTTAATAAATATATTACATATATTTAACTACTACAACAATGAACTCGTTTGTACCCATTTTTCA
Organism: Chamaecyparis obtusa; assembly: GCA_027943335.1. NCBI lineage: Eukaryota > Viridiplantae > Streptophyta > Pinopsida > Cupressales > Cupressaceae > Chamaecyparis > Chamaecyparis obtusa. Next base: position 327,003 of record BSBK01001933.1, read on the forward strand.
ACATCAATAAAGATAAGTGCTTTTTCTCTTTATTTGTGGCTATAAGTTATATGCATGCTTTCAATTAGTCTTTCAGATTTATCTATTAAAATAGATTATTTCATTGTGTTATATTCCCTTGACATTATAATTTGAAATCAATATATAGTTTGATCATCAGTTGAAAGGTGTGATTACTAAACTTTCTTCTATTCTATTGGTCTCTTACAATAGATTTAAATACAATAGAACTAGTTATATAATTTGATCTAAATTATTTTTCATGTGGAAGCCTCTGAAATGATGGTCTTGTCTTTTTATTAAGCAAGTTATATAAAATCGTCTCTAATCGTACGTAGGATCGAAAGTATTTTGACTCCATAGCCCAAGTATCTGAAAGACTCTGATCTTATCATTTACTTGAAACTATTATTTTGAGTTATATCTTAGAGTTTACTAATATTAGATTTACTTCTTTTATCATTATACTTTTATTTCAAATATATTTTGATGATTATATTTTGATGTAGGTTTATATAGTATAAATAATTAATCTTTTAAGCAATTTTCATAATTTAGAATAGTTTGAAGTATTTTAGAGATCTTAGATTTGGGCCTACCAACCTTGGTTTACTAACCTAAATTGCAGGGATTCAAATCACAATCATGGTTGAATTCGTTAGTTGGTGAAAACAACTGAATATTAGATCAAACATTTTTGAGCACTAACAGATGGTTCAATGGTTTTGATATGTAAATGTATGTATGCTAAATCATGTGGCTTTTTAACACCTTTAGGTCACATTTTTTATTCATCTTTTACATTTATATTTGTCATTCCCTTAGGTGCATTTCATTTCATAGAGGTCAAAATATGTTTGTTGAAATAAGATTCCAAACTTCTAGAAGACAACATGAACTTAGATTAATTTCTTTTAGAAGTTATATTTGTTGAAATATGTTTGTTGAAACATATTTGTTAGAACTTAGTGTACATAAGAAAATGGTGAGAAATGCTATGTAGAGAATAATATATCACTCACAAAGTTTTCTTATGGGGGGTTGTAGATTCAAGAAAGTAAGTAGGTACCCAAAGGCTCACCCTCAAATAAATCAGATTAGCACAATCCAAGATGGATGTAGGAGTGCTAATTCAAGATCCAAATGTGAGTGGAGGAATTGGGATTTACTTTCCTTAAAGAGATGTGAAATGTGAATGTGTGTGATTGTGATATGTAAATGCATGAAAGAACAAATTGATGCTATGAATAAGGAAATGACTGCTAACAATATCAAATATGACACATAAAATAAAATGGAAAGATATAACTCACCTTAAAAGCTAAGAAGGAACATGTGAACTTCAGATCTGGATTTTACTGTAGCGAAGCTGCCATGAACATAAACTATTTTGGATCTAGAACCCTACCACTTGCATCTTCCAACTATGAAATTTGTAGATTCCTAGGATTATGCCAACTCAAGTCATCGTATTCCAATAAATTTGGCCTTGTCCTGAAGACTCCAAATCAACTAAATTCTATAAGGATCAATCACTAGTTTTGTATCTCTAAAATTATAGATCTGAAACTCCAAAAACTTGTTCCTACACATAAGAAAAAGGGAAAACGGTTGTGGAAAATGGCTTACCTTGGTCAAGTCCCTGTATAGGAATCAACCTTATAATGAAATAGAAATTGCATAAGGAAATATTGTAAACAAAGTAAATGTAAGTATTCACCTTGCATGAATAACTCTCATGGATGGATGTTAGGATCTGATAAACCCACGAAGATATTTTTATGCTTGCTTGAAATGTGTTGTAGAATTGAGGATTTATTCACAAATGCAATGGATATAAACTTTCCAATCCTAGATCTTTAACGTATGTATGCTTGTGGATCTCCTTTCTAGCTTGAGAATTCCTCTACTTAGCCACGAGAGATAAACTTGCATCAACTAGGGAAGATTTCCTTTGCTTGGATCTTGAAGAGATGAAGACTTAGATATCTTCAATGGGTTCCTTCCTTAAAATATTAAGTCCACCACTTCAATTAAATTTATTGTCTTTCTTGCACTCAATCAATTGATTTCTTGCACATAAGTTAGATTGCACAATAATGGATAATAGTGGATGTCAAAATGAGAGGCCTTGATGTCCTTTTATACTCTTTTGGGACTCAAAATTATCAAGCCAACCACAAATGAGATAAGGAAATAAAACACCCTTGCACTAGGCCTAGAGCCCACTAAAAATTAATGCCCAAGTACAAGGTTGACTTAGGTTGACCTAGTCCCGAAAATGCTAATTTCAAAGTGATTATGGGGCTTGGGTAGTGCGCAAAGTCTGAGGGATATAAAATGATAGAAATGGTAAACCAAGCATAAATACAATCGGAACTAGGAATCACTAAAATGGGTTTATTAGGTCCTAAATCCACCAATTAATAGGTGCTAACTATTTAGGATGCTAAATTTAGCCCCCACTTCAATTGGAGTATGAGACAAGCTCATGCTCATGCTAAAGTAGATCAAATGCATAAGATGATCTCATCAAGGTCAAGGAGACAAGGAAACATTAAGCCTCAAAGTGAATTAAGTCCTCATCCAATCCAAAACCAAGGTGAGAGAGAGAGAGAGAGAGGTGATTACCTTATCCTAGTAAGATTGTATGTCTTACTATGAACCAGACCAAAAAAGTGCCACAAAATATGGCATTGAAAGTTCTAGCAAGTTGTGTTATGCTAGTTCAATCCATCAAGAACCTATCGTTGAAGAAAGTGTATCGAATAAGGGGTTCAGAAAAGAGCAACCTATCCTAAGGTAAGGTAAGATTCCTTATGGGTCAAAAAGGAAAGGAGGATTTGTCCTTAAAGAAAGTATATCCATTAAGGGATCCAAAAGGTGATCTCTCCTAAGGGAAGGTAAGCTTCCTTAGGGATCAAAAAAGGAGGATTATCCTTAAGTAAAGTGTATCCATTAAGGGATCCAAAGGGGGAGTCTATCAAAAGACTAAATGCAAAGTAGCATTGAATTAATGTGTGTGTATAAAATGTGAAACATAGAGTGGAGTGTATACCCCCATGTTAAAGTGATTGCAAACACCTTAATGGGAGAAATTACTTTAACAGAGCGTACATGCATCCACAAGAAATGTTTCCACTATGAAATGCCTCCAAGAAAGGACAATCAAGGGAAATGAGCACATGGTAAAAGAGAGCATAGAAGGGATCTACCAAATCTAGGTTCAGTATGATCATATGTGAAATATTACATCAAAATGAAATTTCATCATCCCCCAAAGGTAGTAGAACTACAAACACAATGGAAGAAAAGCACGTAAGAGTTAGGAAGAAGAGTCTTTTTGGGATGGCATCATAGAGACCAAAGAGAATGGGTAGCTATTGTTTCACATCATCCCAAGTAGATAACACAAAGGTATATTTATGAATAGTAGCACAGGTACAAATAGAACAATGTTTACGGCATTGTTATTCCTTTATCACCTTGTGCCAATGGAGCAACAAGGGTTGTTTAAAGAAATATGAACAAAACATGTAACAAGAATAACATCATGGGGGAAGAACATTACAATAGGAAAATGCACAAAATCCATCGCACAAGAGGAGCTAATCAAGTGTATCACCTACCCGCCATCTTCACCTACAATATTTTGGGAAGGTGGAAAAATCGCAAGAGGAGCAACATCAAGCACATTAGATGGAACAATAGTCACTTCCAAACAAGGACCCTACTATGAATATAGGTCGTTGTGTTTGTCACTAGGAGTGATAGATAATTATTGTGAAAGAATAGCTAATATATCATGATCAATATCAATAGTCTCATAGTCATCCAAATCACTAGCATGAATGTCATTGTTAGCATCAAGAATATCATCATCAAGACTACCTTCTTCATCCAAATTAATTGTAATAGAATCTAAGATATGAACAACATTGTCATGTTTGTTCATTTTGATCTTGTTTAAATTCACTTCCTCCATTGGCTCAAGCATGTGTTGATAAAAGTGAAGCAAAGCATAAGGAGGTGTATGAGGCAAAACAATGTTTTGAAAAACATGTTGATGGGCTCTAGCACGACGCTTGCGATGGCAGTCATGGGCATGATGGTTGTGTTTGGTTATTATAGAAATTTGGTTTAGGACAAGATCAATCAACATCAGGTCATTTTCTTCTTTAGGAGGAAGAAAATAAGTAAACACAGTAGGTTGAGAGATGGGTTAAGAAGTATGTGTATAAGCAATAGGAAGAGGACGTGTAGGTGGTGTAGGAAGAAGTCCATGTCCAAGATCATCCTTAGGTTTTCTAAGTTTACAAATCTTGAAAACCTTATAGGCTTGGTATAAGTGAAAGAGATAGTCGGGATGGGTTTGAATTGGTTGACGTGTGGAAGGCCAAAATAAATCAAGGTCAAATAAGTCTCAAGGCATGGAAGGTTGATAAAGACTATGGTTAACAGTCATGATTTATCCCTTATGAGGAAATTTCACACATTTATGAATAGGAGAAAACATGAATTTCATGGAGGCAAGACAAGGAAAAACAAGTTTGATTTGTAATTGATCAGAAGTCTCTATGATAGTGAAGGTAGCATCTATGGTTTTTCCACCAACTTCAATAGGAAATGAAATGGAACTGTTGGAAGGATAAAGAAAATCATTTCAAGTTTGAATCATAATATCATATTTATCATAGAAGGTGATGTGATAGTATACTATAGAGATGTTCTTTAGTTATCACATTCACCATGCAAGTGGGATCAATGAAGACACCACGGGAAGGAAGGCCATTAATCCTTGCGATAATGCATAGGGGGCCATCAAGTGCTTTAATTCTCTCAAAAGAGTCAAAGGTAATACAAGGCTGATGTGAAGGTTTAGGTTTGGGTTTCTCAACTTTATTGACCACATGAGTAGCCTCATCAAATTTTTCATCATAGTCAATGCAAAGAGAAGAAGAAGAATGTAATACCCCCGCTAGGGAACCCAAGAGATATTAACCTAAAACATGTTACTAAGTTTGCAAGAATATTTTTTTTCTTAAATATTTACAAACCACGATGAATAAACAAGTGAAAGTAAAACATAAAGTCCATAAGAACATAAACATAAATATAATCTCCAAAGTAGATTACACATATCAAGGGTTCCTTGAAGTAGAAACTATAAAATACAACTACAACCACATGAATTACATATTACATCACAATTACAACTAAATAATAGAATACACATACTCATCAAACATCCACTACACATGTCGTAGGGTATGTGATTATAATAAATTACAAAGTACACATAGAGATGAACAAGATCAAAAATAGAAATCCAATAAAATAGGAAAGGAAGTAATTGCAACTAGGATCATCCAACACCGAAACAAGGATGTCAGAGTCTCAGATAGTAAAAGAATCACTACCCCCGACCTTGTGGAAACCTGTGGTTCCACTCCTATCATGTCGAGGAGATAATATCAAATCCCATATGGATAATGTTACCATATAATTAGGTAGACTAAGAATGGATCCTAGAAGCTCCTATCTCAAATGTACAACTCATAAGTCAAAGGTACACATAATATCCCAGAGGCAACCAACACATGTAGGAAACCTAGAATGAAATCAGGGAAGTGTCATCACATGAGTCAATTCTAAGGTCACCCGGTAGCCTCTCTGGACTTAGTCTTCTAGTGACTCTATGCAGATCAGTAGTCCTCTCATGTAGACAAGGACAACCAACTATGCCAGACTCACCATCACTACTGGATGGGAAATCATCTTCTCCCACTCCCATCCTTAGCCTATACTAGCACTCAAGGCATGAGTGAGGAATCATTATCTTATTAATTTATTTTAATCCTCATTTAATTTAATATTATCACTTGATTAAAAAACCTAGTAAGGATACCCAGGTAGCCACTTCTGGGCTCCGACGCCTGCAAAGTTAGCCACTTCCCTTCTAACACCTAGATAACCTACCCTAGGTTTAATAATCTCAAATCATGACTCTAAGTCAACATAGTCTCATAATGCTCAAAACTAGTTCTAAGAAGTAACAGGAGAACATTATACAAATTCCACCATAAAAAAACAAGTATGCAAAGCAAACAAACATAATCAATAATTTCTAATCCCGTCTCTAGTAATAGTCGTACTGGGCTGACATGCTAATTCCCTTTACATCTCAAACACATAAGGCAAATAAAAAGACAAACAATAGAATTTAATTCATGAAACTAATTTGTAAATTTCATCATGAAATTAATTTATGCAATAATTACTAATAGACTATAATTACATTAAAAATAATTAAATTCTAACCCTACAAATCAATTTATAACATCCACGAAATAAATTGATTCTAGGAATTAAAATTACTAACCCAATATAATTTCATAGTCTAATTAAATTAATTGATTAAAATGATCATGCCAACCCCATCTAAATAATTTATCTAATTGATCTAAATAATTTATCTAAGTAAATAAACAATAAATAAATGTATAATGTGGCCAACCAGAATACATAAACATACTAGAAAATACATTCCTATCTAATTACATACACAAAATCCATAGACATCTAACTATCATCTTAATACAACAAAACAAAATCTTCCAAATTTAATATTTAATTATCTCATCTATATATCACACACAAACACACACAAAGATACACACACACACACACACACACACACACATATTTTGCTCCATAATATATATACATATTTTTAATAATTAATAAACACCGAAAACACAAAATAATCATTAATAAATAAAACTAAAATAATTTTTTTCTTTTTTTAAAAAAAATCCTAACTTTTTTTGGGGGGGGACCCACGGTCCTCCCCACAGTTGTCGACACGACAGCCCATGGGTAATACCGTGAGGCAGCCCACAGTAAGTCATGAGGCAGCCTACAATAAGCCATGATTTCTTAAACACCTACACAAATAAATCAAAACCAAGAATAAATTTACATATACCTATTTGAAATTGATCAGAATGCGAGTTTTGATATATGCTCATTGCACCTGCATTTAAAAAATCTAAATATACAATTATTGCACTCTTTCATAGAGCAGAAGATTCATATAATTTTTTTCTCATGCATACAATTGATTCTTGGCTAACACAACAACCATCACCCAAGAAGCTAAGAAAAATAATACATTTATATATTTAGTCTTAAGTTATTCCTTCAATCATAGTTAAACATTATCTTTACTTAAAAGTATGATTTCTTGACACCTGTCAAACTGCCAAAATCAAATAGAAAATTACAAACACTTGTTTGAAATTACTTTGTCAAATCTCTGACCTGATCCAATGCTACCATTTTAGAAAATTAAACAACAGTTGTATCTGGATTTAAATAATATATATTCATTTATTGAATCTTTTAGATGGCAAAAGTTCTTGGACCTTGGCCTATACATGCATTTTAATGGGAGCATTGTCGCTAGAAAGGCACTTTGTCAAAATTGAGAATATGCACCTACTTATAAACATCCAATTTAGATGCACCAACAGAAATTCCAAAAACAAATGAACAATTGTGTGTAGGATACACTTCTTAAATAATACTCACTGAATCATGTAAGAATTAAGCTTATACTTGTTTACAAATAATTTATAGTGTTTTAAGGTAAACACTCTTTTTGCCATTTGTGTATAACTCATAGTTCTCTACATGGAAGGTAAACATCATTTTTATGTTGATGAAAAATATCCAAAATAAGCCTAAATTTAATAAATATATGTAATAAAATGATGACATCTTATGGCTTGGCTAGAAGATGCATAAATTGTATAAACAATGGCTTGCATTCTTCTAAACTTTGTAGCTTCTTTTTTAATGGATCCAATATCTTCATTGCCAAAATTTTATCCACACATGACCAACACAACAATATTATTACTTAACCCAACTTGCAAATGAGAAAAAAATCAAATATTAAGGGTGTTTGTCTATCTTTCTACCCGCTCCAAGATAATATATATGTCATGTAACATCATTGAGAAAGTTCAGCCCTGTGTCCTGAAGAATTTCTTGAAACCAAGATGGATCCTTTGATCCATTGGGTGCTACCAACAATAGTTTTTCAAGAGAATGATTGTATATTTCTTTTGAAACTTTACAAAGTTTGATTATATTAAGGCATACAAATTAACATCAACTCTTGCTCCAATACTAGATCCACTCAACTCATTTCCTATCTCCCCAAAAAAACTATCATAATATGTTGTTAAAAATAAATAAAGAAAAATAAAAAGATTCACAACTGGCTAAAATTAGCTACAATTGGGCTAAAATGGGCTTACCAAACTCCAAGGCATATTTCTTATAACCATAATGTGTATTGAATCAAATTTTGGGATTCTCTTGGATCCCAAGCACCCCCCAATGACCCTTAGATATATGATACCTACCATAGAATGCGTTTAAGTCAAACATCACCATATCCCTGCACTATATCAATATGTTGGTAACAAGTTTAGTACATGAGGTACCATACAATTTATATTGTAAAATACAATGCTAGGATATTACCCTATTTTTGCAAATATATGTTCACTTTATCCCATCTAGACATGGTAAGACAACCCTTTGAGAATCCAAACATGAGAGAAGTATTCCACATAAAAGGATGGCAAGATTGTGACAGGGGATAAATATCATATAATTGTTTGTCTTGCAATGTTCCACCCAGCCTAACTTTGAGTGGAACAAAAATCTGCATTCAAACACCATGATTTGATAATGGACGAGACTTCTTTGTAAATAATATATGCATAATGAGTTAAATCCTAAATGATAAATAAATAGAAATCCCTATCCCAACCATGTCTTAAAAAGGCATCATTTTCTACAATGTACTATTGTGCAAATTCTCACAAGCATGAGTACTGTAGAAGATAATGTACGGATATGTAATCATTGAGATCCCAAAATGTAAGGAGGGACAAGTGCATACCTTTTATGGCATTTGCAAAACTTGGATTTTTAAGACCTTGAAAATAATACCACACATAATGCGAGCCTAAATCTATCAATCAATATTTATCATTCATATTTGGCAACAAGTGTCTTAACAACAATAAAATTTGGTACAATTAAAAATATAAAATATGTGTTCCCCTTATAGGAAAGATTAGTAATGGATATGGAACAAACCCAAAAGGCAATTGTCTCTATTGGACTTGTGGTTTCAAGTTTTCTATCATACAACATTAAGTGCTCATTTTTCCAGTGTCAAAAGGGTGCCCACTAAATTCAAAATACAATGGAATAACTAGGGAAAAAGGCAATAAATACTAACCAAATTGATAATGGAAGATTGAATCCAAATGCATCTTCCATAACCGCAATTTTCATGAGGGTGCGAATCAAGTGTAGCACAAATGAAGTTCTCATTTGTTTTAGCAATCTTGGCACTCCCATTAACAACCCCAACTTTGATGAGCATAGGTGGAGGATTCAACACACTCTGCCCATCTTGGGAAAAACTCATGAATTCAGCTGAACAAATCTAAAGATCCATTTGAGAAAATACCCACATGTTGGGGTTCTCTTAGTAAATTTTTTTTATGTGAGATGAACCAAAACCCTTACCATTTTCTTCATTACCTATAAATTCTAAAGCACGGTCATGTCCATTAGCTATAAGTTGAGTAAATTGAAGGACTATAATAACAACAATGATTGGAAATTATGCAACCAATATAATAGAATTACAAAACCTACAAATGTATATGCAAAGGAATAGTAAGAGTAAGAGGGGCTATGAGATATACAACACGAAGATAACAAAAAAATTGCAACTTGTAGAAGAGATGAAGAAGCAGCAACACCTGAAAACCCCAAATGTTGTCCTAGCCGAGCTTTTTTCTAAATGATAGTAAAATGATACAGTGCTTGGTATTTACGTTATTTATGGGCATAGTGAGTAGAAAATGCATAACTATAAATAACTATTGGAAAACATCAGATGTAGCTGAAAATTAAATGCCTCCAGAAGATGTAAAACATGATACCATGATGAAGCAACAGAAAATTCATTGTGTGCACTACTCTGCATTCAGTCATTCTTTGCAAATGCTTTACATTCAGTTTAGGGTTTATGGCTAGAATGCAAGCATGATACAACAAAAATATGATTATAATCAATCTTATTAGCATATTTAAAACAACTGTACATGATCTACAGTAGATTTAAAAATCTCATGAGGATAGTGCATCCTGAAGTACTCTTATCTCAAATGATTTCTTGAAATTTGTACTCTCAAAGATGTGTAGGGTGTGCTACAAGAAAGTCCCATTAATGAGATGTCATGATTATAGCATGAACCAATGGAAAAAACCTACTGTAAATCCTGTACATGTTTAGGAATGACCACTTTCCACTGTCACATATCAATACCAGAGGAATGGAAGTTTTAGGCGTGAGACAAGTTTTGCCTTGGTATGGATGCGAGCAACCTCACAGGGAAAATAGGTCTAGATGTATAACAGAATGGAACTACAATCCTCTAAAACATGTCAGAAGAGGTTCATCATATTTGATCAAACTGGAGGCAGAACAAGGGTAATTTTTCATCCAGCTCTTGTGTAAGAGTTTTCTAACATTTCGCCCAACACTAAAAATACCATGGTTTGAATGGTATGGTAGGTGGAAAAAGAAACTATTCAAAAAATACTATCTACGTGTGCTTCAACTTAATGGGGAGCTAGATTTTTTCCATACAAAGAGTCCACGGCCTTACCCAATCCATCACACCAAACAAACCCTGCAAACTGAAAACTACGTGGCTAGGGCTTTCCGTATGTGAGCTCCCATCCTGTAGAGCATTTTCCTTACCTGTTACATGAATATAACATTTGCATTCAACATGATTTTACCCAATTTTTCATAAGAAGACACACAATATCTGTGTTTCCCACTTTCGTAGTGCAAATCCAAATGTTTACTAGTTTCAACGCGTGAAACTGGAGATGAGGAATCTCAATGTTTTGCAGGATAATAGCATAGATGATATCTAAATACAAAGGGCTAGAAATATCACAAGTAGGAATGTTAAACTTGGATTGAGTTATGAAAGCAATTTGTTTATGCAAAGAAGACACTATTTGAGCCAAGCTATTAATGGTAGAATTGGTAGAAGAAATGATGGGAGGAGAAATGCTAGGAACATTATTTGAAATGGAAGGAATGTTTGAATAGGAAAAATGAATACTATAATAAGTGGACATGGATGAAGGAAATGAAACACATGACACACTTGAAGGAAGAGAATGAATAATAGGATTAGGAAGACTCACATGTGTAGGATTGGAATTTTGAACTGAAGTTGTTATGATAGATGGAGTAAAATTAGACACACTAGGAATGAAACTAGAGATATGAAAAGAGGCTTCAAAACTTGTAGTAGGTGGAGTGAGGCCTAAATATTGAGCACAATCCCTATGAGGTTTGACATTGGAATGAAAAATATGTGAAATTCTACACAAGATGTTAACACTTTTCATTGTTCAAACTTTTCAAAATCATGGGAAAGTTTTTGGACTTGGTCAAGAGGAACCATTAATAATTAATCTTCATCACGAGAATAATAAGAAGACTTATTCTCTGTGATAGAATTCATATAATTAAGATGCATGTTGATCTCATAAAGATTCCTAGGAAAGGAGGGTGCTAATGTAATATCCAAATGAGAGTGGATGAATTGGGGTTTACTTTCTTTGAAGAGATGTGAAATGTGAATGTGTGTGATTTTGATATGTAAATGCATGAAAACAAATTAATTCTACAACTAAGAAAATGACTGCTAATAACATGTAATATTATATCAGATGCATAAAAGTAAATGGAAATAAATAACTCACCTTTAAGTCTAAGAAGGAACAAGTGAACTTCAGATCTGGGTTTTACTATCACGAAGCTGTTAGGAATAGAAACTATTTTGGATTTAGAACCCTGACACCTGTATCTTTCGACTGCAAAATTTGTAGATTCCCAGGACTATGCCAACTTAAGTTAGCCTAGTCTAATAAATTCAACCTTTTCTAAGAGACTACAAATCAGCTAGATTCTACAAAGGACTAGTCACTGGTTTTGTATCTCTAAAATTCTAGATTTGAAACTCTAAAAACCTGTTCCTACACATAAGAAAAAGGGGAAAAGGTTGTGGAAAGGGGAAATCCCCTGTATGGGAATCAACCTTGTAATAAAATGGAAATTTCATAAGGAAATACTATAAATAAAGTAAATGTAAGTATTCATCTTGCATGAAAAACCCTCATGGACGGATGTTAAGATCCAATAAACCCTCAAATATGTTTGTATGATTGTTTGAAATGTATTTTAGAATCAAGAATTTCTTCACAATTGTAATGGATCTATACTTGCTAATTCTAGATCTTGAATGTATGTATGCTTTTGGATCTCCTTGCTAGCTTGAGAATTCCTCTACTTAGCTATGATAGAGAAACTTGCATCAACTAGGGAAGATTTCCTTTGCTTGGATCTTGAAGATATAGAGATTGGGAGATCTTCAATGGGTGCTTGCCTTCAAATCTTAAGTCCACCACTTCAATTGAATTGCTTCTGTTTATTTCACTTGAACAATTGACTACTTGCACATAAGTTGTATTTCATAATAATAGATACTAGTGGTGTGAGGTCCTACCCTGATCCATCTTAGCTCGACTGATGTTTTCACTCATGGACTATCTAGATGATATATTGTTTTGAGATATTAGACCTATTTTGATTATGAATTCTTATCAGTAGACATTATGTGATGATTTTATATGTTTATATGGATGATGACATTAGACGTACCTTTGTATGCTTATGTTAGATTCATACTGACTTTATAATATAAACAGATAATTAAATTCTAAATTCTGCATTTTAATTTATGTTATCTTATGGAATAGGAAATTGAGCTAGTGATGATGTTGATTTCCTAATTAATTCATTTTGCATTTGACTTAGGGTTACTTGTTTAAGTAAAACTGAACTTACATGTGATGCTTATAGAAATAGGATATAATATGGTTTATGTATATGTTGAAAACATGAAATGCAGTTTGTCAATATAATCATATTTGAATTTATTATGGATCATGTTTCTCTTTTGATATGATTATATATGTGACAATTTCATGTGCTACTGATATTTGAATTGAGTGTGTAGGATTATGACCATGGTTTTAAATGTGGGGAAACAAGGATGGATCGATGTGAAAATAGTAAAAGGCCAAGGTCAACTCTAGGAAGAGAATGACCTCATTGTTATGTGTTTTTAATTCGTAAATGTGATGCATGACTGAATTTTATTGTAAATGTTTTTGAGTGCATAATTGGATGTAAATTATATGTGTAAATGTAAATGTGTTTATCCATTTGGCATGCCATGTGTGAAATTTAGTGGTGTGATGTGTACCCTTTTTGTTGTGTTACTTGACACTAGTGCTTATGTGTTGGCATGTCTAAGTGGAATGTTTGACCTTACCTCACCCTTAGGTCACCTCGTGAGTCTCTAGGTATAGTTAATTGGCTAGGGAACCAAGGCACGAGTCACATCACTTCCCATTTTCATGATTTAACTTCACATGGGTTTTAGAGAGGTTAAATTAAGCCCTAGGGAGTGGTTAAGGTTAGTTTTAAGTACCCCAATGAATGTACATAGCTATGAGGGTCAGCTTTTACCTTTTTCATCACCCAAAACTTCCAAAAGGCTTCTTAAAGAGAGCCTTATTTGAGAGTGACGAAATTGGGAATACTTTCAAGGTTAGTTCCTCCCCCCATGTCTTGATTATCCTTCCATTCCTTAGTTAGGGGCACGTGGCAAGAAAACAAGAACCAAGATATCTACTTCACCTTGGGATGAGGGTAGGGAGGAAGGAATGTTTTGGCTATTAGGAAAATGAGACAAGAGAGAGAAATACTTCTACCACTTGCATATTTGGTTTTAGGGGAATTGATCTTAGGAGTAACAAAGGCTTGGAGAGGAAGGAGAAAGGAGGCTTGGATTTTAGAGAAGGAAAAGCTAGGAAGGGAAATTGAGCTCATCATCAAATTGTCCTTGCCTTAGTTTCTTGGTGGAAAGGTTGGTGCATCTATCTTGAAATGAAACCTTGTCTTGTGTATTTGTTTTAGTTGTGTAATTCATGTTGTTGTGTAATGTGTTGATTTCAAAAGTTATTTTATGAAGATATTTTCTTGCTCTTGTTGATTTGTTTATAAATTTTTTTGGAGTGCAAGACTATACTCATCCTTGGGAGGATTTAAGAGTCTTGAGGGTGAAGGGGTTAGTTGGGAAAACATTTTGTGTAGAGCATGGATGTATGGGCATCCATGTAGCCTACTTTGGTTTTACACATTGGGGGTCATAAGGGAAGGAGATTTGTGCTTATTGAGTTGAGTAAGTTTGTTTGAGTTGAGCCTTGTGAAGGCATGTTTTGTAAGAGAAGGAAAACAAAAACTTATTGTTGTTTAAGTATGGCCTCTCCAAAGATTATTTCCACCTTCACCCATTGTTGGATAAAAAATGATCCTTTGTGCAATCCTTGGGAATGTGAGTATTTGTGTTGATTGTAGTTTTATGTTGTTGTGAGTATGTTGTTTGAGTGTTACCTATCCTACCTTATTTCCCCTAGCTCGGGGGTGGCTATGTAATGGCCTTGGCTGGAAGGTGAGCCTCCATGGTCACGTGTTAGCTATTTTTGGTTGCAGGTTTGGTTTGGATAATGAAGAGAAAAAATTGTCAAAGTATGAAGTTATAATTTTCCTTGAAAGAAGGCTTGTGATAGTTAGAGAAAAATGGATTTAAGCTATTTTGTTCTATCTTTGTATAGAAATCTTTTTCATGTATTACTTTGTGGAAAGCTCCATATTTTCATTGTTTACAATTAAAGAAGAATTTGTATCCTTTTATGTTGAAATGAACTAAGAGGTAAATAGTATTGAAAGTCAATGTATTACTATGAGTTGAGGTATTAGATGTTTTAATTGTGAGTATATCAAGAATGTTTCCTCTTTTGCAAAAAAATAAATTAATAACGAAATCATTTGGTAAGAAAGGTGTTATTTGACATGCCTTAGCTAGCTCATAGTTCCCTAGTAGGGAATTTACTATTAAATTTATTTGATGCTTGTAAAAGTTATTTTCAAAAAAAATAAATTGCATAGTTCCATAGATACCTTTGCAAATATATTTTAGTATGTATAGACATGCAACTAAACAAACTCATTTAGGCATTTAGAATTTAATCTTCTATTTATAATTGCATTATAGAAAATTCATGTATATATTTTTTGGGGGGTAAATGTACATACCTTCTTACTTTTCAAAAAATTTCTATTCTCATGATTGAATATATATATATATATATATATATATATATATATATATATATATATATATATATATATATATATATATATATATATATATATATATATATATATATATATATATATATATATATATATATATATATATATATATATATATATATATATATATATATATATATATATATATATATATATATATATATATATATATATATATATATATATAACACACACACACACACACACATATAAATCAAGATAATACAAAAAAAGCTAATCTATCGAAAAACTTATGTTAATTTTTATACAATTTATTGTGCTGCAAACTTTAAACTTTTAATATAAAAAAGGAGAAATATCTATTTTCCCGTGCCCTAAGGGTCGGGTCGAAGCCCTTCCCTTACGATAGGGATGCTTGTAGAATTACCGCATAGCAATGGGGGTGCGGTGGTTGCAGACCCTACCACCATTCCCATGGGGGGTGGTGAACAGGGGGCACCACCGCACCACCATTAGTGGAGCGGTGGAGGCCAAGCCCCCCGCGGTGCAGTGATCGAAGGCCGGTTTGCACGCGGCAACTGATCATCCGACACTTTAATTTTTTTTTTAAAAATTTAAAAATTTAAAATAAGAAATCATTTATCTGGTTTAACACTAATGTTTTTTTTTTTAAATGTAAACCTATAAATTAAAAGGAATGAAACTTTAAATTTAAGTACTTTTAACAAATGAAAATATTTGAATGAACATTTAAAAAAAAGAAAACTTAGAGAACCTACAATCTGAGATTATTGATAAAGTAAAAATCTATGGGAGTATACCAGAACATTACTCTGGGTATCTCCATTTTCATTTTCATAAAAGATTTCTGGGTCTACAACAGAGAACATAAATAGACTATGAATATATTTCTTTTAAACAAAAAAATCATAGATGCAATAAAATTATTATGTTAAAAAAAATCAAAGTGAAAAAAATAGTTAGCCTATTATTTATCAAATAATTTGACCATAACAAAACATTACCCTTTGGGTATTGGTGAAGCCCTAGGAAAAACTAGGAAGATGTATGCTTCTCTATGAATGGTCTTGATTTAAGGACAAATACACCAGCATTTATGGATGTATATACACACCCTTGGTGTGTATATACACCCATGAATGCTACTATGTTTGTAAAAACACATCTCCAACTTTCAACCATTCCTCAGCCCTTCCCTGCACACACAAAATGACCAGATTAGGGTTTTTACAACCTTTTAAAATGGGGCCTAACCCTAAATCTGAATTAGGGTTAGGGTTTCCCATTTTAGAATACTCTTTTCTTTTATTCTTTTATTTTATTTATGTCTCACTATAGACTAATTTTTAGTTTATTTAGTTAAGTGATGTAGTTTGTCACTTTTTATTTCAATGAAATTGAGTGTTGTTTTATTATATTTTCTTTCTAGAGGTTTGTTTATTTCTTTTTATTTAGGAATTTTGAATGGTGGATTTAGTTGGCAAGTGGGAATTAATTCTATTAAATTTGTCTATTAGAACATTATTAAGATGATATTGTCGATTAAATTATTTAATTTAATTTTTATATTATTTTTGTATTGATTTGAGATTAGGGGATAGGAATGGAGATATATTTTTATTTATTTAAAATTTTGGGAATTTTTATTTAATTATTATTTGTTTATTGACCTTATTATCTCCTTTTTAAAAAAAGGATTATAAAGGAATTAGTTTAATATCATATATTGATTCTTTATATAAATCACATTCTTTTCTAGGGGTACGTTCCCTATAATTTAATCTATCTTTTATCGATGACTATATAGTTCCCTTACCCTAGTTTGTGTTAGGAGACTTTCTTTATTACTTAATTGGAATTTGAACTAAGATTAAACCTATTGGATCATTTTATGCCAAACCTAGTTAGGGTTATTCCGTTGGTTAATGTCATCTGGCGAATAAGGGATGTTGGCATGCCAGCGCATGCCATGATTCCCCTTATGAGTCATTTTGCATTAGTCAATATACCTCGAGTTTTTGTATCTAGTAAGCTTGTGTGCAACTTAGATGTTGTTTAGCGTTCTTTTAAAAAAAAAAAATTATTGTTGTGTTTTGTCCTAGTATTTTGGGCATTACAAGTGGATGTCAAAATGAGAGGCCTTGATGTACTTTTATACTCATTTCAGGACTCAAAATTGCTAGGATGACCACAACTCAGATAAGGAAAAGCAACACCCCGACACTGGGCCCGAAGCCCACTCAAAATTAATGCCTAAGGACAAGGCTGACTTAGGTTGGCCTAGTTATAGCAAGACTAACTTCAAAGTGATTATGGGGCTTAGGTAGTGTGCAAAGTCTTAGGGAAAGAAAATGACAGAAGTGGGAAATCAAGCATAGATACGGTCGGATCTAGGAATCACTAAAATGGGTCTAATAGGTCCCAAAGATACTAATTAATGGGTGCTAACTTTTTAGGATGGTACACTTAGATTAATTATTATTCTTGTAAGATATAAATATATATATATATATATATATATATATAAAGGATGGTATATATATATTTATATCTATGAATGTGGAGATGGGTGTGTGGAAAATGTTGTGGACATATATTACCTCCTAATCTAAGACAAGGAGATCCCAATTGATTAACCGAAAGGAGATGATCAATGCAAAGAGGAATCAACTAGTTATGGATAAAGAGGGAAACAAGATCTAATAAAGTAAAACAATAAATCATAAATATTAGGATAAAATAAAACACTTATCTTGAAAGGTAGTAGATCTAGAAATTGCTATTTTTTGGTGTTTGTATTGAGTTTCTGGAAATTCTGCAATCAGATCTGGCTAGGAAACACAAAGATAGAGAAAACCTAGAAATCTTTTGCTTTTTCGAGTCAGGTCGACCTTGACCCCTTTATGTCGACCTTGACCTACGTTGCTCTGACGAAAATTCTGTTCACAGATCCCGAAAGTTTTCCAAAAAGGGTATCCGAATCTACTCTGTAATTCACTATTTCACACCTGTTCCCACAAGAAAAAATGGTTTTTTTGTTTGGATGAGGGGTTTGCCTTGGTCAAACCTTGATTTTGGAATTAACCTTGAAATAGAATTGAAATGGAGAATGCTAGCAAGTAGTAGAAATAGATCTAACAATGAAGCTATGATATTCAATAGATATGCAATTGTATTTGAAATGTAAACAAGTATGTTAGTATGAAAGCTTAGACTCAATGTCAAAAACCATAAATGTAAATCAAAACCTCCATGATTGTATGCTTGGAATCCACCTTGAAGGAAGAATGAATAGATATTGAAGATGCACAAAGGATCTTGAAGGAATATCACACCACCATGATGGATAGATCTAGGGTTTGAATGATGAATCTTGAAATGCTTGAGCCAAATCCCTTCAAAGGCTTGAATTATTGAATCCTTGATCTTCAATGGAGAACTTGAATGCTTGAGAAGAAGACTTAAAAACCTTGATTAAACACTTGGAAGCTTAAAAGCATGAAGACCAATGGATGTTGATGATCCTCCTTAGGTTTCTTGATCTTGCTTGCTTGATGATTGCTTTCGATGGATTGAAATGAGAGGAGAAGGCTTCCTTATATACTAGTCTAGGGCATGAACTTCTAGAGAGGTTGGCATAGGAGAAATAAATTCCCATTAATCCTATACCCTTAGAAGTGGATCTAAATTAAATATCATTTAATATTTACTACTTTTAAACTTGAAATAGCTAACCCAGAAGTGAAAAAATAAACTTTTGAGTTTCCCTCCGCATCCGAAAAGCTTTCCGATGCAAAAGGGGGACCTGGGTCAAGGTCAAGGTTGACCCTGACCTAGGTCAAGGTTGAGGTCGACCCTGACCTAGGTCAAGGTCAAGGTCGACCCTGACCTAGGTCAAGGTCAAGGTCAACCTTGACCCAGGGGGTCAGAACCCCTAGAAAATATGTCAGGTGAGGAAAAAAGTGCTGGGAGAGGCCCAATCTGAGCCCTAAATAGGAACAAAAGATGGAAAAAGGGCAAAAAATAGAGGACAACATGATGATGGCCCAAAACACCCCCTAAGGAGGGCTAAACATTCTTAACATGAAAAAGTGCTTCCATTTTAAGATGATACATTAAGCCCCCACTTTAGTGGGAGTATGGAAATCGAACAAACTCACGGTAAAGTTAGAAGAAAGACTCTAGTGGATTTGCAATGAGGTAGAATATCACTTAGTTAAGGACATGAGCCCCTAGACCAAGGATTCTAACTCAACATACACACACGAGGGTGCAAAAATAAAGAGAAAATAAAGACAAAGCTAAAAGACACAAAAAGAAAGGGTTAGTACATAAACAAACCCAAATCAACTAGAAAAGGAAACCTTGCTAAGAAATGCTTCCTATACTAATATCATATTTGGACATCTATCATAAAATCATAAATTATTACATAAGAAAGACAAGAGAAACACTATAAATAACATAGCTTCATGATCTAATCCTACTAGCATGAAAGAAAAATGAGAGAGAACAGAGAATGATTACCTCACCCAGTAAGATGCCCATCTTACCATGAATTACCAAGGAGGGAGAGCCCAAGAGGTAGCCAAACCTGATAGTTCACCTATAAACTATGCTTTGTAGTTGTAATACACCTTCTGACAGCTTTTGAAATACCCATAGATTCACATTCTTGTATCACTATGGAATATAAAATGCATGTCTCTTCAGGATTTAGCAACTTATTTGCATTACCTTTTGAGGATTTAGCATATTTGAAATTGAAAATGCGTTTCTCTTCAGGATTTAACAACTTATGTGCGTTACCTTATGAGGATTTAACATATTGCAAAATGTAAACTATAGCATAAGGGAGACCCTATATATGCCCCCCTCCTTATCGTGGCTACTTACTAGACATGATAAGGAAGAGAATGGAAGATACCTACTTCACAAAGTAAGGAGATATCCTGTTCACAACAATGTACACTATATTCTTAGCGAAGGGTATTGACCCTTACATTAAAGAGCATAGACAATCGTGAAAAATGATATGTCACTTATGGAAAAAGGATCCTCAAAGAGAAAGAGATCTTATCAACAAGACCTCCACCGTAGAGGAGTGCTTTGCATAAAATATCATCTTTCAAAGAAAATAAAAGAGGGACCAAAGATTCAATCATCAAGCCCCCTGCGATCAAGAGGAAGAGGATTCTTGGAGCTAAGGAAGCCAACTCTAACCCTAAAGCAAGGGAAAGAATTTATAAAGAACATAATTTGCCAAAATAAAGAAGAGGTGACTTAGGAAAACAACCTCTCACATAAAAGGATATCCATAGCCAAAACATCAGTTAGTATAATGAAATAATGTTGTAGAATAAACAAATGCCACTAAGCTAAGGAAAGCAGATCCCTAGACAAAGATAAAGAATGAAAATATTTCTCCCCAGGGATGAAAGCAAGGGATACCTTTGCAAAACAAATGTCTTTAGAAAAGATATCAGGAATACTAGAAGAGAACTATGGATGATTATGAGCAAAAGAAATATATCATAATACAAAACCATAGGGATAAAATATAGAAAGAATAACCAATTAAGCTCAAAACAAAATACATGCTAAGAGCATAA
The DNA here is from genome assembly GCA_027943335.1 of Chamaecyparis obtusa. NCBI lineage: Eukaryota > Viridiplantae > Streptophyta > Pinopsida > Cupressales > Cupressaceae > Chamaecyparis > Chamaecyparis obtusa. Next base: position 348,006 of record BSBK01001933.1, read on the forward strand.
TGGATCCTAGAGAAATGGAAGAAATACCTCTTGCTCCTCAGTCAAGAGACAAGAGGAGAAAATATATACATTATAGAAGAATGAGGGGTATTCCTCGTATCAAAATTATGAAGAAATTTTAAAACCGCATGAGAGTGGGTTATAATTCCTAAAGCAACTCTTTCTCTAACATACATCTTGAAATGCACACAATCAAGAAGTAAATGTGTATTACTATAGTGAAAAGGACATTTGTACTTGGATAGAGAATCTTTCAACATAGGTTTAAAGATTTCTTTTTTAGAATTCATTAAATGAACATACACCTTCTTAGCCACATCTTGAGGAGTATCAGGGTAATTTGAGGAAGGCGTTGGAAGAAGAACATGAAGAGGAGGGCGATGATCAGAATCAACCTCCTTAAATTGAGATAGCGGAAAACCAATACCACACATATCTTTTTTAGGGGATAGATGAACCAAATATTTAATACCGTGTTCATTAACACCAAGCCCTAAACCCTTATAAGCTTGTTTAGCCATCATATTGTATCCTGTAGTGTACATATCTTGTAAAGCTTATGTAGGAGGTGATTGTTTATGGTGATCATGATAAAAGGTTGTATAAGGTGGAATGATAGGTTTAGAAGAAGTTTCTTTTCTCTTCCCTTTAATATAATCATGGATTGGATAAGTAGGGGAAAGTAAATCAAAGAATTCTTGCACATCTGCATCATGAACCATAGTTTGAGCCTCATCATAAGTGTGGGAAGAACTAGGAATATCAGATGGAGAAATGGGAATGGGAATATTAGGAATCAGGTTAGGAAGGATAGGATTAGGATTAGGAAGATTAGGAACTATATTAGGAAGGATAGGATTAGGATTAGAAAGATTAGGAAATGGTGTATCATGTACCAAATTCTTCACATAATCCAAAAGAGCAATAAGTCCGCCACACAAATTCTTAATGAAAGTTTTGAAAGTAGGAAGGCTAGTATTAGTCAATCTCATAATAACATAAGCAAGTGAAACATGAAGAGTGACAAACATAATGAAATGGGTGATACTCTCATAAACATAATAAGTACTATAAAGAGATGCTAAGAGGAGAATACTGAAGAAAATAGCCACACACCAAAGCATCTTAAGGATCTTCATAATGACATGCAAGTTTTTTTTTGTATTTTGTAGAGTATATAGATTTTTTTGTTTTTGAATTTTAAAATGCAAGAGCATAAAAGAAAACTAATCTAAGCTAATCTTAAGGAAAGGAGGCAAAACATCCAACACCAAAAAGAAAGAGTTGTCTATCGCAGGTTCACCAAAATGTAAGATATACAAATATATATATTTTAGGGGTGTATATATTTTTATATCTGTGTGTATGTGGGGGAATGTTGAAAAATTTTGTGGACATATATTACCTCCTAATCCAAGACAAGGAGATCCCAATTGATTAATCAAAAGGAGACGATCAATGCAAAGAGGAATCAATTAGTTATGGATAAAGAGGGAAAGGGGATCTAATAAAGTAAAATAAAAAATAAAAAATATTAGGATAAAATAAAACACTTATCTTGAAAGGTAGCAGATCTAAAAATTGTTGTTTTCTAGTGTCTGTACTGAGCTTCTAGAAATTCTGCAACTGAATATGGCCTGGAAACATAGAGATAGAGAAAACCCAGAAATCTTTTGCTTTTCTGAGTCAGGTTGACCTTGACCCAAATGAAGGTCCACCTTGACTTGCGCTACTCTGACAAAAATTATGTTCATGAATTTTGAAAGTTTTTCGAAAAGGGTATCCAAATTTTCTCTGTAATTTGTTGTTCCACACTTGTTCCTGCAAGAAAAAATGGTTTTGTTGTTTGGATGAGGGGTTTTCCTTGGTCAAACCCCAGTTTTGGAATTAACTTTGAAATAGAATTGAAATGGAGAATGCTAGCAAGTAGTAGAAATAGATCTAACAACGAAGCTATGATATTAAATAGATGCACTTGTATTTGAAATGTAAACAAGTATGTTAATATGAAAGCTTAGATTCAACATCAAAAACCATAAATGTAAATCAAAACCTCCATGATTGTATGCTTGGAATCCACCTTGAAGGAGAATAAATAGATCTTGAAGATACACAAAGGATCTTGAAGGAAGATCACACCACCATGATGGATAGATCTAGGGTTTGAATGATGAATCTTGAAATGCTTGAGCCAAATCCCTTCAAAGGATTGAATGCTTGAATCCTTAATCTTAAATGGAGAAGTTGAATGCTTGAGAAGAAGACTTAAAAACCTTGATTGAACACTTGGAATCTTGAAAGCATGAAGAACAATGGATGCTGATGATCCTCCTTAGGTTTCTTGATCTTTCTTGCTTGATGATTGCTTTTGATGGATTGAAATGAAAGGAGAAGGCTTCCTTATATACTATTCTAGGGCACAAACTTCTAGAGAGGCCGACATAGGAGAAATAAATTCCCATTAAGCCTATACACTTAGAAGTGGACCTAAATTAAATATCATTTAAGAGTCACCACTTTGAAACTTGAAATAGCCAACCCAAAAGTGGAAAAATAAACTTTTGAGTTTCCCCCCGCATCCGACAAACTTTCTAATGAAAAAGGGGGACCTAGGTCAAGGTTGAAATTGACCTTGACCTAGGGGGTTATAACCCCTGGAAAATATGCCGGGTGAGGAAAACAGTGCTCGGAGAGGCCTAATCAGAGCCTAAATAGGCATAGAAGATGGAAAAGGGGTAGAAAATAGAGGACAACATAATGATGGCCCAAAACACCCCCTAAGGAGGGCTAAATGTTCTTAACATGAAAGTGCTTCCATTTTAAGACGATATCATTTTTAACTTATATGTATGTATGTATCCAATTAGTAGAAGTTGTGGATTTCCTTGACAAATACATGAACATGAAATACATAGAGAAAATATGTACACAAAATTAAATAGAGGTCTAAAATATACATGAGCACATACATGCACATAGAATGTATAAAATATGTCTAAAATGAACATAACATGAACATAACACATATCTATAAAACATGTCTAAAATGAACATACCATATATATGAAATGTTTAAAAAATACACAAATATCCATGTTCAATGTCTAAAATAAACATAACACATGAAATGTCTAGAATACATGAATAAAATAAGTCTAGAAAACATATCCATAAAATAAATCTCTAACCCAGGTCTAAAAAGTATTTATCCCTATAGATCTATGTAGTCAACTAGGGTCCTATCCTGATGCATGACCTGATGTTGCTTCACGTCCTTCGAATTCATGTGGATGCACATAATGTATGTCTTAGAGATATACAATTGATACATATGGACATATATATTTAGTTGAACACATGTACATGTGGTAAAAATTAATTAAAAATTATATAAATTGAAAGTTAAATACCTTCTCTTGAACATCTTGATCATGTTCATCTACCCTACGAATTGTAGCTATGAATCGTAGAGGATCGACGGCTAGATGGAGGGGGGACCTACAAATTACATACAAAAAATATACATAAAAAAACTTATATTACTAGACGTCTAAATTTACATGTGCCATGCTGCACAAGATCGTCGAGTGTCTTTGAATCTCCATATGGCATCATACTCTTGGTAACGCCCTAGAATATATACATATATAAATCAAAATTCAAATCAAATTAACTTTATACTAGAAGCTAGATACATGTATGTACTTTTTAAAATCAAATTTTTTATAACCATAGTAACATGTAATGTTGTTTCGATCTCACTCAACTATGAATCATGTAAGGAAATCAAGGTGGGATAAATGAGAGGATCCATAAGCAAGCTTAAATTTTTTTTATGAGTTGGAACTAATGATTCCTGATCAGGGGGAGGAGCATCCTGGTCAACTATTGTCAGCTAAGGAGTTGTGGGATGTGCATAAATATCCTCCTATCTCTATGCACCCTAAGTATTTGATCTAGTGGAGGGTCTATGAAGAACACATGTGATATATGATGACACCTCATAGTAAGGGAACCCACTCAATATCTGTATAACCTGATATGCATAAAGTAGATCACTAGATAAATATGTGTCCATGTGATGAAAAGGGTCCACCTTAGACAAGGTTGCAACATTGAGAGGAGATGCCATCTCCTCTATTTGATAAGGATCATCACTGGAAGATTCATCATATATAGGTATCTCCCCACACAAACACAATATGTATCACCCCACATGATCATATGAAATCTCCTAAACTTGTGTCATGATACTAGGATAGACATCCCTCCTAGTCTCATCTATTTTAATCTTTGTTGCAAGGATGAGTTCTAAATGTTTTAGCATATCAAAAGGTTTGGAGCCACCATTGTCTACTTATTAGTGGGTTATGGTGCATTAGGTCATCTGAATCTATTAGCTAATCACCCCTTCCCCTGCCCAATATGGGAGGGGAAATTTTTATGATCAAATTGATAATATAAATAAAATTCTAAATATAATTGTTTGCAAAAATACAACGGTAACTCATCCATTTGGGGCCACCTATGATGAGCATCCAACCATACATGATACATAGGTGCAACAAGTAGATCATCATACCTAGTAGTAATATATCCTCTCATATGATCTATATCCTGATAATGAGGAAACATAGTCTTCACCATAGATGTAGAAACCTTGCTCTCAATCTGTCTATACTTCACAATGCTAGTAACATTGTGAGCGAGAGATGTATAAAATGCATCAACACTAATACTATCATATGGGTTATATAATTGAACAATGTCAATAATAACATATCAACTCATTTGGAATGCTATTAAACCTATCCCTATTGGGAAGGGTAGTGGATGTCTGAATGGTAACATCAAGGTGCTCAAAGATGCTATAATCTATCAATTGTCTTAGCAAATAATGTTTCCCTATCCTCTCTAGATCTAGTCGATCAATGTGAGGAGTTCTCACTACCACCAACCTATACACTTGGCTCAGAAGAATTTGTGGTTTGTGTGCCTGAGCCCTATACCATGATATATATTTAAATTTTAAATGTTAAGCCAAGTGTAAATTTATAAGATTGCTTTAAAAAAATTGCACATATATGCTTTCATATATATATATATATATGAAAGTATACTCTATCTATATATTTTCACATGCATGTACATTATGTACAATTTTAAAAGAAATCTTATAAATTTACAGTAGGCTTAACATTTAAAATTTAAACTTATATATGTACATGTGTACACAAATGACATTTATACACCTCTTCAATAAAGCATAAAATAAAGTTTAGTTCATATAAATATCAACATGTTTGATAGAAAAATGATAATCATATGCATAGGTCCTGATGAAAAAGAAGAACATGTAATGAATGTAAAATGTAAGAATTGTGTACAAATGGAAAGTGTCAAACTGTAATCATTTCAATTTTAAATAGATAAAATGACATAAATCATGTGCCATCTACTTAAATAGTAAACCATAAGAATACTCATCCATTGTATACCATGTAATTAAATAATCATAAATTATGCATCTAATAAAATACTCACCATTGTACATTATGCAATTAAATATGACTATACTAGTCATGAAAAATAAAATGTTGCTATTATTGAATGAAATATATAGATTTGATGAAGTTTGAAGAATATTTCTTTAGGTTAGGAAAATATAACACGCGGTCTAGATTCTAGAGTTGGATTAGGATTAGAGTTAAGCTTCATTTATGGTTAAACAAGTTAACTAGGTTTCAAGTATGGTTAGGATTAGGGTTACAATTAGGATGTAGTTGATAATTAGAGCTAGGATAAGGTCAAGATTTTATTGCACATATATAGTTATTTATTTTGGGTCCCCTTAAGACATCATAACTATTACTTGATAAATATACTGAGGTTATCTTTAGGGTTACAATTCAATTGCAATTTCTATGTAAGTTAATTATGGATAGGGTTGAATTATGATTAGGGTTAAGCTTCATTTAGAGTTAGACAAGTTAACTAGGTTTCAAGTATGGTTAGGCTTATGATTCCATTAGGATGTAATATACAATTAGAGCTAGGATGAGGTCAAGATTTTATTGCATAGATATAGTTATTTATTTTAGGTCCCCTCATGTCATCCCCTCAATACATTATAAATATTAGTTGATAAACAACCTAGGCTTATCTTTAGGGTTTTAATTCAATTACAATTTCTTTGTAAGTTAATTATGGCTAGGGTTGGATTAGGAATAGGGTTAAGCTTTATTTGTGGTTGGACATGTTAACTAGGATTGAAGTATGGTTAGGCTCAAGGTTACAATTAAGATTAATTGGTTTAATTAAAGCTAGGATAACGTCAAGATTTTACAGTGGAATTTTTCCTAATTAATCCAAGATATTGTATTATGTAGCTACAATAGGAGGATTTGATGTTGTTCAGGTTTGACATGTAACTTTCCTAAGTGTGTAGTAACATTGCATTTAGGCCCTTTATTTTTAATAGTAATATTTGACACATGGTTATTTCCTTCACAAATTATTGGTGGTGTAGTTATAAGAGATGTTTGTATAGTTTATATTTTGGTTTGATTTAAAGGATTTTCCTTTGTCATATTTGGCATTACATAGATTGGACACAAGCACCTCATGTTAAAGTAAGGTCAATAGCCATGATGTTTATTTTGGGTATCACTTTAATTAGGATTAAAGTAAGGTTAGGGTTAAAATTCAATTAATGTTCTAGAGTTCATTTAATATTAGGGTTTAATTTAGGTACACGATAAATGAGTTAGGTTATTAAAGTATATTTCATAGTTTATGATGGTTATAATGTCCTAAATGTTCTGAATGTTGTGTATGAATGTACTTTTTTTAATTTTTTTTTCTACTATTTTTCTAATGTTTTATGATTTTTCTAATGTTTTTGGTTTTTCTAGTTTTTGACAAGAAAATAAAGTAAATAATGTACAAAAAATAAAATTTTCCCTAACTTACAATATAAAGCATTGAAATTATAATATAAACTAACTAAATTACAATAAAAAAACATAATTTTTTTTACAACACCTGATAATTAACATAAAATCATAAAAAATGCATCAAAAGCACAAAATTTTAAAAAAAAAAACTAACCATTTTCGGTCGAAGATCACCTCAGCTCTTCCCTACTCCACAAAATCTGAAAGCAGCTACAATGCAAATGAGTCTCTCAAAGATTTTTTTTGAATTATATAGTTTTTGGGACTTTGGTCAGAACCATTTTGACCAAAACTATTTCAAATGAAACCACGAAGCCACGTTAGTGCTACGTGGTGCCACATGGATGCCACGTTTGTTCAGCTTGGACACTTCTCATCTAACCTGGTTCAGTTGAAACTTGGTTTGATTGAAACTATCTGATTATCCTAAAGTGTGACACAAGTTTGTACTTTCACCCTTAGACAAGGCTTGATTCAAATGATGGATTTTGTCAATAACATGCCTCTTTATTCTCATCTCTCATAGGAAATGATAGAGTCAATGAAGTTGTTAATTTCAAGAGAACCTTGGAAACTTATTTGGTTGTCTCGAGGCAAAATATTAACAAGGTAAAGTCTTCTATTTTTTTATTCAATACTCCTCAAGCTAGTTAGAACATGATTGCTCAAATTATTAGATTTTAGATCAGGTCTCTTCTTGTGGTGTATCTTGGGAATCCCGTTGGTATGGGATCTCAATTAAGAGAGTTTTGGTAGGATATTTTGGATAAATTTTGGAAGAGTCTTAGTCATTGGACATGTAGATGGATTTTTTCTACTGGTATGATTGGATAGGTTCTAGATATGAAGTTATACTAGAGATGGTCTATGTGTTAGGATCAAGATTAGGCTAAAATTCTCACCCAGAAGTGCAGTAGGGGAGATAATAGTGCAGATGGCCCCTGATGTGGTTTGGTGGAGAACAATTCCATGATCTGGAACACTATTAAAAGAGGTGAAAAACTCATCAAAGAGGGTCTCTTAGGGATCTACAATAGAGGTACAAATACTTGTTTTTGGCTTGATTCCTTGGATGGACACCCTCAATCATTTTTTGGCCCAACTTTTATTATCTAGAATTAATGGTTAGAAAGAAATCAAAGAATCTTTCAAGGTTCTAAAATTGGGAGCTTCTTGGTGTGGGGAAAGATTGCCAGGAAACTTTAGGAGACTATTTTAACAAAGTATGACATGTCTTCTCATGTGGAGGCTTGAGATCTAGCTACGGTAAGGAACCTCAATTTAGCTGGTAATGGGATTGCTTCATCTTATAGGAAGATATTGAGACAAACTAAATAAAAATTTTATAGAGAGGGGAGATGGCTCCCTCCTCCTAAGGGAGTTCTGATGGTTAATATTGATGGGTCGTCTAGAGGGAATCTTGGATAGGCATGAATTGGTGGTGTTGGTAGGAGCAGTGATGGGAATGTTGTGTTCTTTTTCTCCATATATAAAGGTCAAAATTCAAATAATTCTATGGAGGCCCTAGCTATTTTAGACGGTGTTAAGAGAGGGTTCTCTTTAGGTTGGAAATGATTATTTGTGAGTCTAATTCACATATTGTGGTTGATATGTTGAATGATCATCAGTTGGATGGATTTTCTTGGCAGTTAGCCTTGGTGGGTAAGCAGATCTTGAATCTTTATGGATCCCTAGATTCAATTTCTTTTTGTCATATTCCTAGGAAGTGGAACAAAGTGGCTAATTACTTGTCAAAGTGGAGTTCTAAGAGCTTTGAGGGATGGGATGTGGATAATTAGGAGGCTCTTCTCTATAAAAGTTAATTAGGGATTATGTAATTTCTCTCTTATGTTGTGTTATTTTAAGAACTTGTTATGCTTGCCTCATTTGGAGGTTCTTGTAGGGATGAGGCCTTTCACTTTGTAATTATTGGTTTCACTTGAATAAAATTTTACCCCTATTTTTTTAAAAAAGGTTAATTTTAATAAAGTTTAAATTTATATTTTAAAATTTAATATATATTCAAAATTATTTATCTACATTATAATTGGTTTAAAACTTTTTGTGTTATTGTAAGCCCAAGGATGCAGGGGGAGTAGGATTACACAATTGGAAGCTCTTAAATGAAGCCGTGGGGGAAAAACTTGTATGGAATATGTACAAATTGTTAATATAACTAGTACAATTTGCACCTATTTTCGATGACCGATTGGTCAAAGTTTCTACCCAAATAAGTCAAATACTTGACCAACTGGTTGGTCACTATTTTTCTCGTTGAATTTTTGACATATCGTTGTGACCATCGAATTTTCTATGCCAAACTTGGTAAAAAATGACATTAGCAAGTGGCGATATATTCGTCAAAAATTTGACCACAGTTGGTTGAAATACTTGGCCCGTCTGACCAGGATGCAAAAATCACGATGGTCATATTTTGTCCAAATTGCGTCACAATTTGGACCAATATTGGTCAAAATATTTGGCTACTCTGACTAGGATGCCAAACCCATGATGCCACATTTCGACACAGAATGGTCGATGTTTAGACCAAACTAGGGTAGAGTTTCGACGTATATTAGTTGAAACGTTGACTACGGCTAGTCAACATTTTGACTAAATATGGAATGTTAAAAAAAAAAAATGAAGATAAATATCCAGACTAATCACCAACGGTATCCTGATCGGTGATTAGTCTAGATATTTATCTTCAGGTATCCACACTCATTCTACTACTTGTTGCCAGTGGGTCCCTACTCATTCTATTTTCCAGACTGCTTTGGGCTCTAGCAATCCATCTGCTCTGCTCTATGTGAAACTGTGGGTTATTTCATTTTATTTGAACTATTTGAGAGATGGATAGTATGACAACCAAGAAACCAGTTGTTGATGGAGATGGATGGTATGACAACCAAGAAAATTGTTTTTATTATTAGTGCTACAAACATACCTGATATCATCGATCCTGCATTGCTAAGGCCTGGCCGACTTAACCAGTTGATTTATATTCCCTTACCTGATTGGTGCAGGAGCACCCTTCTAAGGGCTCCCACCTTGTAGTTTTTGTTGTGTGCACTTCTTGCATGAAGTATGTAATTAGAATAAGAGCTTCAAGCTCATTTTGTGTGTGTCTAGGCCTAGTCTAGGTCCTAGAAGTTCAGATGGTCTTTCCTATGTAAATGGCACATTGATTCAAGGAATGTTGTCATCTTGAAATTAGTGCTTTGATAGGAGGTTTGAAGTCTTAGATTAGTTTGGTAGAATTTGAGCACATGTGAGTGCTTTAGGAGGATTTCATTAGAGGTCATTGGAGAATGGAGGCAAGGTTGTTTTATGCAACAAAAGTTGCTTAAAAGTTGTCAGCAACTTTTTCATTGATGTAACCTAACCTAACCTCAGTGGCTAAGAAGCCCTAACCTCACACACATACTAAGGAGAAGTCTATATTAGGCTTGAAAAACCCTAATGTCAAGGTTGGTATTCCTATTGTACGGTCTTAGTATGGCAAACTAGTCTGAACGCTGCTGGAGCAAAATAGTCACTATTTTAGATTGTTGGAATGTGAATATTTGGAGTTTGGTGTGCAAATTTGTTGGATTTTTTACTTTGTGTGTGTTTTCCCTTCATTTGTATGCATTAGATTAGTTTCTAAAGGTTTTGGGTGTGTTTTAGTTTGTGTTCTTTCATTTTCTGAGTGCTCTGCTAGTTTTGGAGAGCTTTGTACATATGGAGATGTAGCTCTTGATTCCACCATGGAAACACCATGGAACTATGGAGTCTAAGAATATAGACCCAAACCTATAATACTATGAAAGCAGGTCCCCAACAAACAAGAGCAAACAAGAGTTTGACAAAGCCCTAGGCGAGCTTGACATTGCCCGGCTAGGAGCAGTCAGCAGACAAAGTGCTCCAAGTGATAGAGGAAGGAGTTCCAAGACTAATCCTTTTGAGGAAGTGAAGATGAGTGTTTGAAGGTGTAGTATTGTGAATGAGAAGGTTTGAAGAGCCTTGGAAAGGTACTGTTGAAGACCAGGACAGTGAAGAGTCCCCCAAACCCTTAAAACCCTCAAATTTGCCAAGGGTACTGTACGGCCTGTTGGAAGCCTAAGACCCCAAAAATCCTTGAGAATGGGTCATTAGGAGAAAATGTTCTTTAGAACAGGGGTGGTGATTCTTTGTGGAAAGGGTGTCAAATTCCCTATAAAACCGGAAGGAGGGCTAATTAGGCCTCTTCCTTGTAGCCCTAAAATACAAAGCAACCCTCAAATAGGGTGATGACCCAACCAAGACAATGCATTGAAAAGGTGTCAAATGCCTTAAAAACATCTTGGAAATCATAAAATTCACTTTTGGAGTTTGGGAAAGAGTTGGAAGCCTAAAAGACCCTTATGAGCCTATGTAAGGGATAGTAGTTTGAGAGCAAAGCTTGTAATGTTGGTAGATGAGATAGTTTAACTTGGTGGGTAGGTTAGGCAGGTTAGGGGATCCTTGGAGGAATAAGGAATCCTATAGACCATCAGGGGTGTCATAAGAACACTTGGATCCTAGAGAGGATTAGGGGCATAGACTAAGCTAGTCTATCCTAGCCTCCCCATCAGATCAGTACTAGAGCCTCTTAAGGCTTGGGAAGTGAATAGTGGATGTTTCAACCATCAAAAGAATTATTTGGATCATCACACAAGAAGAAAATGGTGACTAATGTAGAGCTTGCTAAGAAGGTGGAAGATTAGGAGGAAGCTAATAGACTCCTGTAGGAAAGATTGATGCAAATGGAGCAACTCTTGGATGATGTCCAAGAAAAAGTAGATAAGGTGAAAGATAGGATGGAGGAGAAAGATGCCAAAGAGAAAGAGAAGACCATTGATGATGATGTACCTACACTTGATCCTCCAACTCAAGATGAGCAATTTCTTAAAGCCCTGAAGGCTATCATAGGCAAGGCACTTGAAGGTGTCCCATTACTGATTGGCAGGATGGATACAGAGCTTATGATGCAATGGATTAAAGGCATGGAGAATCACTTTGAATGTGAAGAGATCTCAGAGGCACAAAAGGTCAAAGTAGCCAAATCTAGGTTGAGAGGACAAGCTTTAACTTGGTGGAACTACTTGCAAGGTGAAAGAGAGAAAGAGGGAAAGAATCCAATCTCTAATTGGAAAGCAATGGTCAATAAAGTGAAGGAAGCATACCTACCAGTAGATTATGAAATCCAACAACATAGGAAGAGATTGAATCTCAAATAGAAGGAGATGGATGTAGCCACCTACACTGAAGAGTTCCACAAGTTGAGCTTGAGATCCAAGATCAAAGAAGAAGAAATCATTAAAGTGGCAAGGTATCTAAGTGGTTTGAAATGGAGAATAGAAAAGGAAATGAGTTTGTTTACTCCCACCACAGTACTTGGATGTCAGCATATGGCACAAAATCTTGAAGATAAACAAAGGAGAAAGCAAGAACCTAATTCCAAGAATAGGGGAAGAGGTAGAGACTCTAGAGGGGGTCAAAGAGGAGGTTCTAATAGAGGTGGTGAATCAAGAAGCCAAGGGGAGAGTAGACTCTTGGAACAAAGTTCAGAAATTAGTACAAGAGGATCTTTTGGTAGAGGAAGAGGTTCTCAAGGAAATAGAGGAAGAGGAGCAGGAAGAGGCAGCTCCTACTTTGCCACTATGAAGTGCTATTAGTGTGGACAACTTGGACACCCTGCCTATAGGTGTCCTGATAAACCATTAGCCTCAAATAATGAGAAGAGGTTAGCCTATACCCAAGAAGACAACAACAACTCATGCACTAATGAAGTCAGCAAGTTAGAATCAGAAATGGGTGAGAACCTAATGTTCAGGAGGGTACTTATAAGGCAGCCTAATCAAGGTGAACCTAAGCAAAGGAGGGCTCTTTTTAGAGTCAGGAGCAAGATACAAGGCAAGGTTTGCAGGGTTATTATGGATTCAGGGTCGACTGATAACATTATAGCAGAGGAAGCAACAAAGAAGCTTAAACTCACAAAGGTTCCCCATGCAAATCCATACAAGGTGACTTGGTTGAACCAGGAGAAAAGTGTGTTAGTGAATGAGCAAACATGGGTAGAGTTTTCCATTGGAGGATATAAAGACAAAGTTCTTTGTGACATCTTACCCATGGATGCATGCCATCTTCTATTGGGAAGACCCTGGCAATTTGATAGGAAGGTGATCTATGATGGAGAGGAAAACTCCATTGCTTTCAAGAAGGATGGGAGGACTTTCAAAATTCAGTCCTTAATAGAGAATGAAGAGGGAACTTCTAAGACACCTAGTGTGTTGCTTAGCAGTGGTAAAGAGTTCCTACAAGCCTTGCATGATGAGGAGACCATAGGATGTGCTATCATGGTGAAGCCAAAGGAGGAGGACAAGAAGTTGTAGGTAGAAACACCACTGGAAGTGCAACAAATGCTGAAAGAATTTAGAGATATAGTGAGTGATGGAACCCCTACAACACTACCTCCAAGAAGGACCATAAGTCATCAAATAGAATTTGTACCCAGTGCATCTCTACCTAACAAAGTAGCTTAAAAGCTTACCCCAGATCAGAATAAAGAAGTAGAAAGACAAGTGCAAGAGTTATTGGATCAAGGGCTGATCAAGAAGAGCATTAGTCCATGTGCAGTCCCAATGGTCTTAGCATCCAAGAAAGGAGGAAAATGGAGACTTTTCACAGACTCAAGGGCTATCAATAGGATCACTATCAGGTATAGGTTCCCAATTCCAAGATTAGAAGATTTGATGGATTTCTTAGGTGGTGCTATGTACTTCACTAAGCTGGATTTAAAGAGTGGGTATCACCAAATTAGAATCAAGGAGGGTGATGAGTGGAAGACCACTTTTAAAACCACAGATGTATTGTATGAATGGCTTGTAATTCCATTTGGGATTACTAATGCCCCAAGCACCTTCATGAGGTTAATGAATGAGGTCTTGAAGGACTTCACAGGTAGGTTTGTAGTGGTGTATCTAGATGATATACTCATCTATATCAAAACAAAAGCAGAGCATCTTGAGCACTTAAGGTTGGTTATGAAGAAGCTACATGAAGAGAAATTAGCCATCAATCAAGCAAAGTGTGAGTTCATACAACAAGAGCTGGTTTACTTAGGCTTTGTGGTGTCCAAGGGTACTCTGAAAATGGACCCAAGCAAGGTGGAGGCAATCTTGAATTGGCCTGCCCCTAAAATAGGGACCGAAGTTAGAAGTTTTCATGGCTTGGCACAATTTTATAGAAAGTTTGTGAGGAACTTTAGTGGGATATGTGCACCAGTGCTTGACACCATCAAAGGAGGACTAAAAAAAAAGTTCAAATGGACTGAGGCAGCTGAGAAAGCATTCCAAACATTGAAGCAAGAGGTAGCTACCAAACCAATTCTACTCTTACCTACTTTTGATAAGTTGTTCACCATTGAATGTGATGCAAGTGGTGTAGTAGTAGGGGGTGTATTTAGTCAAGAAGGAAGGCCTATGGCATTCTTTAGTGAAAAACTCAATGAGGCAAAGAAGAAGTATTCAGCTTATGACTTGGAGTTGTATGCATTGGTACAATCTCTCAAGAAGTGGAGGCATTACCTTTTGCCAAAAGAATTTGTGGTGTTTACTGATAATTAGGCTTTAAGATACATAAACACTTAGGAGAATCTTAGTAATAGGCACTTGAAGTGGATGGAGTATCTCCAATCCTTTACCTTCACAATCAAGCACAAGAAAGGGCAGCTCAACAAGGTAGCAGATGCCTTGAGTAGGAAGTTATTGACTGTCCAAGAGGTACAAATGCAAAGCATTGGAATATCAAGTTTTAAAGACTTATATGAGGAGGATGAAGACTTCTCACAAGCCTACAAGGTGTGCCTAGAGTTTGAGAACCATTTTCATGGAGATTTTGAAGATTACACCCTTCAAAATGGTTTGTTGTTTAAAGGTAATTAGCTTTGTGTACCTAGAGGATCCATGAGGGAAAATCTAATCCAAGAGAAGCATAATGGTAGCCTAAGTGGACATTTTGGCATAAACAAGACATTGGAGTTAGTTCAGAGATACTACTTTTTGCCTAAGCTAGCAAGGGATGTTAGGAGGTATGTAGAGCAATGTGGAGTATGTCAAAGAGCTAAAGGAGGTTCAAGCAATGTAGGACTATATCAACCTCTACCAATTCCAAATAGGCCCTGGGAGTGTGTAAGTATGGACTTTGTGGTTGGACTCCCTAAAACCAAATTAGGTATGGATAGCATCTATGTTGTTGTTGATAGGTTCTCTAAGATGAGTCATTTCATTCCATGTAGAACTACTCATGATGCAAGCTATGTAGCACATCTCTTCTTTAAGGAGATAGTTAGGATCCATGGACTCCCTTTGAGTATTGTGTCAGATAGGGATAGAAAGTTCATGGGTCATTTTTGGAAAACCTTATGGAAAAGGTTGGGAACTAATCTCTCTTTTAGTTCAGCATACCATCCTCAAATTGATGGTCAAACTGAGGTCATCAACAAGGTGCTTGGCAACTTATTAAGGTGTTTAACAAAGGAGTATGGGCAGACTTGGGATCTTGTGATATCTCAGGCTGAATATGCTTACAATGACAGTGTAAACATGACCACATGAAGAAGTCCTTTTGAGATAGTCTATGGAAGACACCCTAGAGGAGTGTGTAAGTTGAGAGACTTAGATTCTATGGAGTTGAAGAGTGGACAAGCTGAAGATTTCACTCAAACTATCAAGGAGGTTCAAGAGCAAGTGAAGGAAACCATTTTGGAGTCTACTCAAAGAATCAAGGCTAAAGTGGATGAAAAGAGGAAAGAAGTACAGTTTCAAATTAGGGACTATGTTATGGTCCATCTTAGCAAAGCAAGGATGCAAAAAGCCTTTCCCACCAAGCTATAGATGAGGAGAGTAGGCCCATGCAAGATTCTAGCCAAATATGGAGAGAATGCCTACAAAGTGGACTTGCCATCAGACTTAGCCATCTCACCAGTGTTTAATGTTGTAGACCTAATTAGATTCAAAGGAGATATCAGTCAGCAAAGTACATCTCCACCAAAGGTACTACAAGACATTGACACCAATGCAATGCCTAAGAAGAAGCCAGCCAAGGCAGAGAAGGTTTTGGAATCTAGAGTGAAGAAGACCACAAGGCAACATGTTTACATGGAGCACATGATTAAATGGAAGGATTAGCCTAAATCTAAAGCCACCTAGATTGAGGAAGGACAGTTCAAGAATTTTGGTATTGATTTGGCTCTTCTTGACCCCAAAGTGCCTTAGTTGTGCTGAGGGGGAGTATGGTGCAGGAGCACCCTTCTAAGGGCTCCCACCTTGTAGTTTTTGTTGTGTGCACTTCTTGCATGAAGTATGTAATTAGAATAAGAGCTTCAAGCTCATTTTGTGTGTGTCTAGGCCTAGTCTAGGTCCTAGAAGTTTAGATGGTCTTTCCTATGTAAATGGCACATTGATTCAAGGAATGTTGTCATCTTGAAATCAGTGCTTTGATAGGAGGCTTGAAGTCTTAGGTTAGTTTGGTAGAATTTGAGCACATGTGAGTGCTTTAGGAGGATTTCATTAGAGGTCATTAGAGAATGGAGGCAAGGTTGTTTTAGGCAACAAAAGTTGCTTAAAAGTTGTCAGCAACTTTTAAAAGTTGCTAAGTAACTTTTTCAGTGATGTAACCTAACCTAACCTCAGCGACTAAGAAGCCCTAACCTCACACACATATTGAGGATAAGTCTATATTAGGCTTGAAAAACCCCAATGTCAAGGTTGGTATTCCTATTGTACAATCTTAGTATGGCAGACCAGTATGAATGCTGCTGGAGCAAAATAGTCACTATTTTAGACTGTTGGAATGTGAATATTTGGAGTTTGGTGTGAAAATTTGTTGGATTTTTTACTTTGTGTGTGTTTTCCCTTCATTTTTATGCATTAGATTAGTTTCTAAAGGTTTTGGGTGTGTTTTAGTTTGTGTTGTTTCATTTTCTGAGTGCTCTGCCTTTTTTGGAGAGCTTTGTACATATGGGCTTGTAGCTCTTGATTCCACCATGGAAACACCATGGAACTATGGAGTCTAAGAATATAGACCCCAACCTATAATACTATGAAAGCAGGTCCCCAACAAACAAGAGCAAACAAGAGTTTGAAAAAGCCCTAGGTGAGCTTGACATTGCCCTGCTAGGAGCAGTCAACAGACAAAGTGCTCCAGGTGACAGAGGAAGGAGTTCCAAGACTAATCCTTTTGAGGAAGTAAAGAGGAGTGTTTGAAGGTGTATTATTGTGAAGGAGAAGGTTTGAAGAGCCTTGGAATAGTACTATTGAAGACCAAGACAGTGAAGAGTCCCCCAAACCCTTAAAACCCTCAAATTTGCCAAAGGTATTGAACAGCCTATTGGAAGCCTGAGACCCCAAAAATACTTGAGAATGGGTCATTAGGAGCAAGTTTTCTTTAGAAAAGGGGTGGTGATTCTTTGTGGAAAGTGTCATGCCCAGGTTTATGTTGGACATGAACACTATTTTTTTTTGAAATGTTTTTAGTTAAACTGACTAAGTCTCTTTACTCTTCCATACAAATGTTACAACAGCAATAGTACATGACTAAAATCTTCTTTATTTTTAAGTTAGAGTACATGCATAGATAGGTTTTCTTAAAAGATATTAATCATAAAGAAGTGTTACAACTACAAACAAAGTGAAAACACCCATACAATGCCTCTTTTCTTTAAGGACTATAATATATATAGTTTGTTAAAGATACAAAAATAGGGAAACCCATCATTTCTTCCAAACATTCACATTTCTTCCACACATTTGCATCACATGGGATTTCATAATTTCTAGCATGCCTTCAAGACATTAAGACACCAAAACCTGCATATCCAAAAAAAAATCAGCATAACCATGGGTGCTCTCCACCCTACCATATGGCATCATGAGGCCTTTTGCATGCCCTAGCCAACCCCCGAGCCTGGGGAACCTTGCTAAGGTAAGAAACATACATAGGACATAGGGCACATACAGTCAAACATATATATTTCATCACATATGAATACACAACAACTTACCCAAAACATATTTCACCACAACCATCTTCACAAGATCACAAAACAGTACATGGGGAAGGAAAAAGCTGTCAACCCATGAACATACACAAACACATATATATAAAAATGAACAAAGTTAGAGCACCAACCTCTCCTCCAAGCTTGCATAAAATGAAGCTCTTCCCCCTCTCTCTCTCTAGCCATTCCTCCTACTTAGTTTCCAAACTTTTTTTTTTGTCTCCCAAAGATGGAGAGTGGGTGAACAACCCCAAATTTTCTCCATACTCTCCTCTAATCTAGTCTCCCCTCAAAAACCCCCAAAATTCCTAGGGAAAGAGGCCCTATCCTATTGGCTGACCTTCCCAAGACTTTTTTTCTTCCTTTTTTTTTTTTTTGAGAAGAGGAAATGTTACTTTCCTCTTTCCCCAAATTCGTCACACTCTTCCCAAGCATTTTTGGAAGGTGAAAAATCAGTTTGAAAGGCTCAAGGTAGCCTAGAAATACCCCCAACCCCAAAGTATACCTTTGGGGCAAGTCAAATCTAGCCTAAACTACTCCCTAGGGTCAATTTTAACCCTCCAAAAGCCCACTACAAGGTGACTCACGAAAATGAGTGATGGGACTACTCACAAGACATCCAAACCAAGGAAACTCACCTAGGGATTCTTAAAGGTCACTCATGGTTACAATAACTCAACCCCAAACCACATTGACATGCCAACAAGGAAATAACATATAACATCACAAATTATTTACAGAACATAAATAACAATAAAAACACTTTTACATTCAAGGTTATTCCCTTCTTAGGGTTGACCTTGGTTCCACAAGGGTTCTAACAACAATTCCTTAGCAATGGTTCTCCGTAGTGTCCATGGTTACCCACCTGCACACTTGTATAGTATCTGTAGTCCAAGATAGGTTATACATGTAATCCAATTAAAACATCATATAAATCAACCTCTAAATTTAGAGAAAATAGATCAACATATTGCAACATCTCATAATAACCTTCACATATTTAAATCCACATCTTCCATATTTGAAATAGATCAATCATCATGTATCTAGTAATTAAACATATATCCTATCTCATTACATTACTCAGATCCACATAATCCATATTACTTATTATATCCTCTATCCTTAATGCATAGCATAATTCATTATTTTAAATTTACTGCAAATCAAGTCACAAATATCAGAATATGATTTGGGTTCTCAATTTTATATATCTTTTCATTTAAATCATAACCAGAGGTAAGTAAAACATAACCTAATATTATTTGATATCAACCCACTTAAGACTTTCATACAAACATGCAAGAATGTATCCTATTACAATAACCTTATCTAAGTTTAACACAAGGTACACAGCTAAAATATCCTATCCAAGAATACACTAATCTAGCTTATACCAAGATGGTCCTTGGACTATGTTAATCATCGATCCTAATATCAAATTACTATTATACCACTATGCAATTCCCACATAATGAAATCTATCATAGGTTCTTCTTCTATTAAGTCAGAGTATAATTCAAGAAGACAAGACACAAGGATGGTCATCTCATAGCTATATTTGATTCATCCAATATTTAATTGTGTGGTCCTATTAGATCTTTAAATTTTTACAATCTCACTAATTCATAAACAAATCCAATTGATTACTTGTGTATCCATGTTCAACTAAATAGGTTTATTCACATCCTTAAGATTATCTTAATCTTGTTTATGTTAGTGTACTCAAACCATTAGCACTATATTGTCGTACAATCAATTATTTTCCATTGTTTTGATGACTATATAGCATTTCTAGAAATCATTATATTTACCTACTAACTTCATACTTCCAACATGCCTTACTTTCAGATATTTAGTATGTGGCGGTTTACATAATCATTTTTTTTTTAACGTGAATTATCAACCAGAATCATCTACGAATCATGCATCATCCCATCTTGAGTCAAATTGTCATAACATATAACAATGCCAAGTAACTTATAGATTCTATTAGGTTGTTCTTTTCTACACACTTGTTTAATTACCATTGATCATTTTTTTACTTTAAAACGGGTCTTAAAACTATGTATGCTAAATTGCCAAATTCTATTATTCATTAGGGAATATTCTAATCCTCTAAGGCTTCCTGATTATAATTTAGATGTTTATGTCAACATTTTCCAAGCATCCTAGAATATCATTAATACCATCATGTAAATGCATGTAAACATCTTCATGATCTAATACTATGATAGTTTTCGAAAAGTAATATTACTTCAAAACTGTCTTAAATTACATATTCCATGAATTTACTTGAAAATGAGATCTATTTAATTAAGATGACAATTATAGCTAAGATTCCTAAGAATTCCATATGCAATCTAAGGAGATTTTTTTTTGCAAGAAATATTAATGTTGCTTACCGAAGTGCTTCTTACCAAGATGAGAAACAGAGGGGTCCTACAGAAAGGGTGTCAAATTCCCTATAAAACCGGAAGGAGGGCTAATTAGGCCTCTTCCTTGTAGCCCTAAAATACAATGCAACCCTCAAATTGGGTGATGACCCAACCAAGACAATGCATTGAAAAGGTGTCAAATGCCTTAAAAACATCTTGGAACTCATAAAATTCACTGTTGGAGTTTGGGAAAGAGTTGGAAGCCTAAAAGACCCTTATGAGCCTATGTAAGGGATAGTAGTCTGAGAGCAAAGCTTGTAATGTTGGTAGATGAGATAGTTTAACTTGGTGGGTAGGTTAGGTAGGTCAGGGGATCCTTGGAGGAATAAGGAATCCTATAGATTATCAGGGGTGTCAGAAGAACACTTGGATCCTAGAGAGGATTAGGGGCATAGACTAAGCTAGTCTATCCTAGCCTCCCCATCACTGATGAGTCCTCACGTTATCAAATTTTCAGTTCTTGCTTGAGAAAATCACCCATCTCAAAGGATGTGGACCTAATGGTACTGGCTCGTTATACCCAAGCATTCAATGGAGTTGATATTACAGAGATTTGTTAGTGGGATTGCAAGTATGCTATTAGAGAAAATATTGAGAAGGTGAGTTTCAATTGTGGTGGCTTTTACAAACTAGATTTGGTTATGAATTTCTTAATGGTTTTTTTTGAACTCATGTGTTAGAATTTTACATTTTTTGATTCAATTTTCCTCAACTTGTATCTTATTATTTCAATTTGTCATGTTCTCCTTCCTTTGCACTTTTACAGGATATTGAATGTGAAAGAAAAAGAAGTGAGAACCCCGAGGCAATGGATGAGGATGATAGTGATGAGGTAGCTGAAATAAAGGCTGCTCATTTTGAGGAGTCAATGAAATATGCCCGAAGAAGTGTCAGTGATGCTGATATTCAGAAGTATCAAGCCTTTGCACAAACACTACAACAATCTCGAGGCTTTGGTTCTGAATTTTTATTTCCAGATATACCTGCTGGTGCTTCTGCTGGTGCTTCAGATGTATTTGTTACAATAAATAATAAAGATGATAATGACTTATACAGTTAGGAAACTTAGTACACAATTGTCATCTTAATGAAGTGATAAATGTGTCTATTCTAGCAGGGACCTTCCGTTGATAAATAGCCAATGCTATTCAATTTGGGTCCGTCTTTTGCTTGTATGAGTTTTATCTATTCATATGTTTGAAACTTTATTTAGTCTATCAACCCTTTAGCCGAGGACTTACTAACTTGTAAGTCTTTAGAGCAATATTAACTTTTTGGCAATGAAATTTAGCTATGGAAATTTTTTCTCAAGTGGTAGATAATGCTATAAAAACCTTTCTTTTTTTTTAAAAATCCTATTGGAAAATATTCTATACTAAATCAATTCTACAACAAAGAAAGTCTAGTTCAACTAAGTTTGGCTTACCTCAAATAGGTGAGGTAGCATATGGCTAATCTAAGTCAGTTTTTAAGAGGGCAACGACAAGTGGGCATGTGGAGTGGATAGACAATCAATGTGTTTCATTTTGGTATTTCTCATGAGAAATTTGTTAGTTTTAGACCAAAGTGAATTGTCATAAACATTAGGAGCTTAAAAAAAAAAATTCCAACCAAAATAGAAAATTTGATATGCTAATAGACAAACTCATTTTTCTGAAAATAAGAACAAGAAACAATCACATATCTAAAATTGCATGACTACATATATCGTCTATTAACAATGAAACAAAATTCATTGCACTAGATTAAATTTTTAGTAAAGACACTTTAAATTTATCAATTTTTTTGCATTATAACCCAAGTCAGACACTTAGGAACTGCACACAATGACATTAAGCATGGATTTTGGTTTACATGTGGTACATCAATTCCTTCATCGAAGACATTATCTATTACATTTGTAATTGTTTATTTAGGTTCCATAACACTAGCATATACACAAAAAATAATCTATATTAAAAAAAAATATGGACATTACATATATATAAAAATAACCAGTTAAAAAAAAGAGGCCACTGAGGACAATTACACAGGTCTCCAAAAACAACATTACCCAACTCTTTCTCTCAAGCCAAAGACTCGGTGTGTTCAATTTCCCAGACTAGCAGTCAATTCTATGTTGAGTATATCTGGAAGGCCCTCCTGTAGTTTGAATGAATTAAGAATAGAAGATAGGAACTGATTTAACTACTCAAAAACACAAACCAATGAAATAATCCACATTAGGCCAAGAGAGGTTGATGCATTCAATACGAGAATACTTACACAAAATGAAGCCGAATCATGCCAGACAATGACAATGAGAAGTTGACTATTGGCCCTTTTAGTTTTTTATTTGATAGTTGCCTGACAATGACACATTCAAAATGCACTTATGAGCAAAGACCTAGAATGAATGAAATTGATTAAATAATGAACGTATGTTAGTTTGAGCTTCACTTGGTTTTGAGAATACTTTAATATTCTCTACTTAATAAGGCCAACCACGTGAAGGTGGAAGCTCATCTAGCCTCACCCCCCCTCCCCATAACATCAATCTAAATTCCCCATTAACATCTAATTAAACACTTCATTCATCCATTTATGAACTATAACATTCAATCAATACAATCACATAACATTCATTAATATGATATAACATTCATTAATATGCAACACTATTCAAGAATTCATTAACACATAACAATATTCATTAACATGACATATAATTCAATATTAATACACAACATTCATAGATAATTACTTAAAACAACATTCTTTCATTATCCAACAAAGTTAATCAAACAAGTTTTATCAAAGAGCATTTTTAAGAAATCATTTCTTTTTTGGGTTTTTCTTAGATTTCTTCCTTAGGTAAAGGATGAGAGGAGCATCAATATTATCTTCCTCCTCTTGTGGTTTTGATCTCAAATTATGATGCTTCCTGATGTCTCAAGGAGCACAAGGCTGCTGCACTAAAGGGGGGTCTGCTGCAATAACAAGTAAATGGGTTAAATTCACATACCTTTTTTTACTGTTACATGTATTTCATTAACCAGTAGAACATAACATGCATTTTTATTTACCTAAAAATGCCACATCATCATGTATAATAACATTTTGATCTTTTGCCACCTCAACATGCTCAACATGCTCTAAAATATTCAAAAAAAGGTTACACGACCAATTGCAATTAAAGATGTTAAATTCTATTAATAATTACATAATTTATTTCCAATAGAAAATTAATACCTCCACCACTGTGATGCACATCATGGCCTTCATCACGCCCAGGTTTTGTGATAGGATTTGAATGATGTAGTGAAATGTCATGCACATTGTTATCATGAAATAGTCAATTAATGTTTGAAATTAACTATTCAATTTGATTTACTTTTCATTTGACCAATTTACCCATGTCTCATCTGGTGCAACTGATTCTTCGTTATGTCTTTCAAATTCTTGGCATAGGCGTGGAGCCAAGAATTTATAGCTTTCCTTCAAAGCTATTCTTTTGTCTTCATTCATGGGCTCTACATTGAATTTCGTGCCCTATATTTTTTGTCTAATACCATCACTTTTACATGTATGATTTGATTAAACAGAATTGTTTGCAACCTTATATATAAAAATTTGATATGAAATTCCAATGCTTCTACTTACAAGTCGAGAGTGAGGTTTCATATAGCCACCAGAGCCAAGTTTGTGTTGGCCAACCTTTGTTAATCTCTCTTGTGTGGCTTTTGATGTGTCTTGCAGTCTATGAAAAGTTTGAAACATGTTAGATTATATATTTACAAAGATCACTAATTAGTGCATGATTACATTCTACTTAATACTATCACGACATACCTTCTTTTACCATCTTCTGGTTGAATTCCAATACCCTTTAGCCTTTTCTCTTTTGCATCTTCCATTATTTCATTCCACTCCATTGGTGGAATCATAGGAGGACGCTTGTACTTTGGGTTACCCTTGAGAGCCCTTCTATATTTGTCCCTCACAGTCTTTATATGTTTGGATGTTTTTTTAAGAATCATGACAATGTCAAAAGTTTTATTTCCAAAGAGGTCCTCTAAAGATTTAATGAGCTGATTTTTTAAGTCAACATCCTGTTCATTCCACCTTTTTTGAAAAAACAAAATTGTTAGATATCATAACTTTAATATAGTACAATAAATGGAAGATAAGAAAAATATTGTACTGATATTATGAAGCTACGTACCTTTTACGTATGGTGGACCCAAATAGCTTCAATGTCATTTCAAAAGATGATCATAAAAAACATCATTACCTACAAAAATATTATGGGATTATCAGTCCAAAATGAGTTATGTATAAGTAAACTACAATTACACTATAAATAATAACAATTTTAAAGCACTTGGAAGCTTTGGTACTTTTAATGGAAACATATTGTTCTTGTTCAACAACAATGTCCCCACAAATGAACCAGTACTAGTAACACAGGTTGATCCAGGAAATGGTTGATCTTCACTAATATTGGTTTGATCTATTCTTGTACCTGGTGTAGGTGTATCTATTAGTGCATAAAATAGGTCCATGCAGTGTATAAAATTCACACAAGAAAAATAATCAATGCATGATTAGCACATAACAAAATATAGAAAAATAAGGTTTTACCAGTTGTAGCTGGTACAGAGGAAGATGTCTGCAAGCACCTTGTTGCGGATAATGCAGCCATTGATAGCAAAATGTTTATCAAAGGAGGCATCTGCACTTCATCATGAGCTGAAGAATACATTGTTAGCAAAGACATTTGTAATGGATAAAGGATAAATGGGGTACTAGAAGCATCCCAAACATAAGTTGAGTCAATGATGCATACAAAGGTTAAATGAATGGTTAAAGGTTTAAGGATTATTTACATGAAGGCTGTGTGGTGCTACAACCCTCACCATATTGACCATGATTCACAGGTGTCAAAAAATCCTTTAAGAAGAACACATCATATTTTAGATCACGATCCATAAGATAGTATAAAATATAAACATCTATTGAACTTTAATTATTGCTTAAGATTAATTACTTCTTACATTAATATAATTGACTCTACGTATCAATTCTTCTTGGAGTTCCTCTGTCTCCTCAGTTTTGTTTTCTTCCATTATAAGGTTAAGAATTTATTTACTATATTTAGTTTTTATTTGAGTAGCCATGAATACATGGTTAGAGTTAGATGCAATGTCATCTATAAATGCCGCCTCAACTTCAGATTGCAATTGATCTGCTACCATTTTTGCTTTTCCCTATCAATAAGTATCAAGTTATGACATCAATATCAATAAAATTCTATCAAAATAACTCCAAATCCATAAAGAAAAGAGCATAATAATATGACATTTATTTGTATATAATTTTTAGAATTACACTAATTAAGGTTTACCTTTGCTGAAGAAGTTGTACTATGAGGAACATCCCCGCTTGTATCTTGAGGTGGATCCATGTCGCCCTGTGACAAAGATTAGTAATTCTTAGCAATCATAAGCGAAATGAAAGTAATAAACTTACCAAAAAAATTATTAATAAAATAGTAGATTGTACATTGGAGTTAATATTAATTGGAGGCAATTGGTTTAAATGTTATACTTACAAGTCCCATGATAGGGAATTTTTTTGTATCTACATGATTCAAATTGTAATCTATCAAAAGCTCTTCCCCTGCACTTATTGATTTTATCGCACATACAAATACACGATTTCCCTCGCATGCCTCAAATATACAATTCGATCACTTATTAGTTGACACAGGTCGAGAACTATTTATAAAACCTACAATAATCCCTATTGCTTTTGGCCTTCCATCAATATACATAGCGAGCCTTTTAGTTTGATCATTTGCTTTGCATTGTATATAATTTTCTGACAATGCATACCTACGCATAATTTTTTTATATTGCACAATCCGCATCCAATTATTGTAATTGTAACAAGGTCCTACATAATCCATCAATTCAACAACTTGATTATAATTGACCTTTATGCTATCCATGGAAAATAAGCCCAAACCATGTAATGAAGATGGAGCTATGGAATATATCCTTTTATTAACAGAAAAATCAGTGTTAACTGGAGGTAGTTCCTTGGGTACCCATCTTTCTGAAGATGTGTGTACCTTAAGGGAACCTTCCTGTCACCTTTGGTCTCATTATCATAAGAACATGACCCCCCCTTAGTAAGGAAAAATTGCATTCATTTATCAAATTTTCTTCTAATCTTTTGACCTCTAGTTGATCTCCCTATTTTAGACCTACTAGATGTCTCACTTTTGTCTTCTATTCTCGCATTTTCCTCACTTGAGGAAGACAAATCAGACAAATACCTATTTGGTGATACCTGCAATCCATCAAATGAGAGACATAGGAGGATCTAGATATTATTGTGAAGGAGAAGGTTTGAAGAGCCTTGGAATAGTACTATTGAAGACCAAGACAGTGAAGAGTCCCCCAAACCCTTAAAACCCTCAAATTTGCCAAAGGTATTGAACAGCCTATTGGAAGCCTGAGACCCCAAAAATACTTGAGAATGGGTCATTAGGAGCAAGTTTTCTTTAGAAAAGGGGTGGTGATTCTTTGTGGAAAGTGTCATGCCCAGGTTTATGTTGGACATGAACACTATTTTTTTTTGAAATGTTTTTAGTTAAACTGACTAAGTCTCTTTACTCTTCCATACAAATGTTACAACAGCAATAGTACATGACTAAAATCTTCTTTATTTTTAAGTTAGAGTACATGCATAGATAGGTTTTCTTAAAAGATATTAATCATAAAGAAGTGTTACAACTACAAACAAAGTGAAAACACCCATACAATGCCTCTTTTCTTTAAGGACTATAATATATATAGTTTGTTAAAGATACAAAAATAGGGAAACCCATCATTTCTTCCAAACATTCACATTTCTTCCACACATTTGCATCACATGGGATTTCATAATTTCTAGCATGCCTTCAAGACATTAAGACACCAAAACCTGCATATCCAAAAAAAAATCAGCATAACCATGGGTGCTCTCCACCCTACCATATGGCATCATGAGGCCTTTTGCATGCCCTAGCCAACCCCCGAGCCTGGGGAACCTTGCTAAGGTAAGAAACATACATAGGACATAGGGCACATACAGTCAAACATATATATTTCATCACATATGAATACACAACAACTTACCCAAAACATATTTCACCACAACCATCTTCACAAGATCACAAAACAGTACATGGGGAAGGAAAAAGCTGTCAACCCATGAACATACACAAACACATATATATAAAAATGAACAAAGTTAGAGCACCAACCTCTCCTCCAAGCTTGCATAAAATGAAGCTCTTCCCCCTCTCTCTCTCTAGCCATTCCTCCTACTTAGTTTCCAAACTTTTTTTTTTGTCTCCCAAAGATGGAGAGTGGGTGAACAACCCCAAATTTTCTCCATACTCTCCTCTAATCTAGTCTCCCCTCAAAAACCCCCAAAATTCCTAGGGAAAGAGGCCCTATCCTATTGGCTGACCTTCCCAAGACTTTTTTTCTTCCTTTTTTTTTTTTTTGAGAAGAGGAAATGTTACTTTCCTCTTTCCCCAAATTCGTCACACTCTTCCCAAGCATTTTTGGAAGGTGAAAAATCAGTTTGAAAGGCTCAAGGTAGCCTAGAAATACCCCCAACCCCAAAGTATACCTTTGGGGCAAGTCAAATCTAGCCTAAACTACTCCCTAGGGTCAATTTTAACCCTCCAAAAGCCCACTACAAGGTGACTCACGAAAATGAGTGATGGGACTACTCACAAGACATCCAAACCAAGGAAACTCACCTAGGGATTCTTAAAGGTCACTCATGGTTACAATAACTCAACCCCAAACCACATTGACATGCCAACAAGGAAATAACATATAACATCACAAATTATTTACAGAACATAAATAACAATAAAAACACTTTTACATTCAAGGTTATTCCCTTCTTAGGGTTGACCTTGGTTCCACAAGGGTTCTAACAACAATTCCTTAGCAATGGTTCTCCGTAGTGTCCATGGTTACCCACCTGCACACTTGTATAGTATCTGTAGTCCAAGATAGGTTATACATGTAATCCAATTAAAACATCATATAAATCAACCTCTAAATTTAGAGAAAATAGATCAACATATTGCAACATCTCATAATAACCTTCACATATTTAAATCCACATCTTCCATATTTGAAATAGATCAATCATCATGTATCTAGTAATTAAACATATATCCTATCTCATTACATTACTCAGATCCACATAATCCATATTACTTATTATATCCTCTATCCTTAATGCATAGCATAATTCATTATTTTAAATTTACTGCAAATCAAGTCACAAATATCAGAATATGATTTGGGTTCTCAATTTTATATATCTTTTCATTTAAATCATAACCAGAGGTAAGTAAAACATAACCTAATATTATTTGATATCAACCCACTTAAGACTTTCATACAAACATGCAAGAATGTATCCTATTACAATAACCTTATCTAAGTTTAACACAAGGTACACAGCTAAAATATCCTATCCAAGAATACACTAATCTAGCTTATACCAAGATGGTCCTTGGACTATGTTAATCATCGATCCTAATATCAAATTACTATTATACCACTATGCAATTCCCACATAATGAAATCTATCATAGGTTCTTCTTCTATTAAGTCAGAGTATAATTCAAGAAGACAAGACACAAGGATGGTCATCTCATAGCTATATTTGATTCATCCAATATTTAATTGTGTGGTCCTATTAGATCTTTAAATTTTTACAATCTCACTAATTCATAAACAAATCCAATTGATTACTTGTGTATCCATGTTCAACTAAATAGGTTTATTCACATCCTTAAGATTATCTTAATCTTGTTTATGTTAGTGTACTCAAACCATTAGCACTATATTGTCGTACAATCAATTATTTTCCATTGTTTTGATGACTATATAGCATTTCTAGAAATCATTATATTTACCTACTAACTTCATACTTCCAACATGCCTTACTTTCAGATATTTAGTATGTGGCGGTTTACATAATCATTTTTTTTTTAACGTGAATTATCAACCAGAATCATCTACGAATCATGCATCATCCCATCTTGAGTCAAATTGTCATAACATATAACAATGCCAAGTAACTTATAGATTCTATTAGGTTGTTCTTTTCTACACACTTGTTTAATTACCATTGATCATTTTTTTACTTTAAAACGGGTCTTAAAACTATGTATGCTAAATTGCCAAATTCTATTATTCATTAGGGAATATTCTAATCCTCTAAGGCTTCCTGATTATAATTTAGATGTTTATGTCAACATTTTCCAAGCATCCTAGAATATCATTAATACCATCATGTAAATGCATGTAAACATCTTCATGATCTAATACTATGATAGTTTTCGAAAAGTAATATTACTTCAAAACTGTCTTAAATTACATATTCCATGAATTTACTTGAAAATGAGATCTATTTAATTAAGATGACAATTATAGCTAAGATTCCTAAGAATTCCATATGCAATCTAAGGAGATTTTTTTTTGCAAGAAATATTAATGTTGCTTACCGAAGTGCTTCTTACCAAGATGAGAAACAGAGGGGTCCTACAGAAAGGGTGTCAAATTCCCTATAAAACCGGAAGGAGGGCTAATTAGGCCTCTTCCTTGTAGCCCTAAAATACAATGCAACCCTCAAATTGGGTGATGACCCAACCAAGACAATGCATTGAAAAGGTGTCAAATGCCTTAAAAACATCTTGGAACTCATAAAATTCACTGTTGGAGTTTGGGAAAGAGTTGGAAGCCTAAAAGACCCTTATGAGCCTATGTAAGGGATAGTAGTCTGAGAGCAAAGCTTGTAATGTTGGTAGATGAGATAGTTTAACTTGGTGGGTAGGTTAGGTAGGTCAGGGGATCCTTGGAGGAATAAGGAATCCTATAGATTATCAGGGGTGTCAGAAGAACACTTGGATCCTAGAGAGGATTAGGGGCATAGACTAAGCTAGTCTATCCTAGCCTCCCCATCACTGATGAGTCCTCACGTTATCAAATTTTCAGTTCTTGCTTGAGAAAATCACCCATCTCAAAGGATGTGGACCTAATGGTACTGGCTCGTTATACCCAAGCATTCAATGGAGTTGATATTACAGAGATTTGTTAGTGGGATTGCAAGTATGCTATTAGAGAAAATATTGAGAAGGTGAGTTTCAATTGTGGTGGCTTTTACAAACTAGATTTGGTTATGAATTTCTTAATGGTTTTTTTTGAACTCATGTGTTAGAATTTTACATTTTTTGATTCAATTTTCCTCAACTTGTATCTTATTATTTCAATTTGTCATGTTCTCCTTCCTTTGCACTTTTACAGGATATTGAATGTGAAAGAAAAAGAAGTGAGAACCCCGAGGCAATGGATGAGGATGATAGTGATGAGGTAGCTGAAATAAAGGCTGCTCATTTTGAGGAGTCAATGAAATATGCCCGAAGAAGTGTCAGTGATGCTGATATTCAGAAGTATCAAGCCTTTGCACAAACACTACAACAATCTCGAGGCTTTGGTTCTGAATTTTTATTTCCAGATATACCTGCTGGTGCTTCTGCTGGTGCTTCAGATGTATTTGTTACAATAAATAATAAAGATGATAATGACTTATACAGTTAGGAAACTTAGTACACAATTGTCATCTTAATGAAGTGATAAATGTGTCTATTCTAGCAGGGACCTTCCGTTGATAAATAGCCAATGCTATTCAATTTGGGTCCGTCTTTTGCTTGTATGAGTTTTATCTATTCATATGTTTGAAACTTTATTTAGTCTATCAACCCTTTAGCCGAGGACTTACTAACTTGTAAGTCTTTAGAGCAATATTAACTTTTTGGCAATGAAATTTAGCTATGGAAATTTTTTCTCAAGTGGTAGATAATGCTATAAAAACCTTTCTTTTTTTTTAAAAATCCTATTGGAAAATATTCTATACTAAATCAATTCTACAACAAAGAAAGTCTAGTTCAACTAAGTTTGGCTTACCTCAAATAGGTGAGGTAGCATATGGCTAATCTAAGTCAGTTTTTAAGAGGGCAACGACAAGTGGGCATGTGGAGTGGATAGACAATCAATGTGTTTCATTTTGGTATTTCTCATGAGAAATTTGTTAGTTTTAGACCAAAGTGAATTGTCATAAACATTAGGAGCTTAAAAAAAAAAATTCCAACCAAAATAGAAAATTTGATATGCTAATAGACAAACTCATTTTTCTGAAAATAAGAACAAGAAACAATCACATATCTAAAATTGCATGACTACATATATCGTCTATTAACAATGAAACAAAATTCATTGCACTAGATTAAATTTTTAGTAAAGACACTTTAAATTTATCAATTTTTTTGCATTATAACCCAAGTCAGACACTTAGGAACTGCACACAATGACATTAAGCATGGATTTTGGTTTACATGTGGTACATCAATTCCTTCATCGAAGACATTATCTATTACATTTGTAATTGTTTATTTAGGTTCCATAACACTAGCATATACACAAAAAATAATCTATATTAAAAAAAAATATGGACATTACATATATATAAAAATAACCAGTTAAAAAAAAGAGGCCACTGAGGACAATTACACAGGTCTCCAAAAACAACATTACCCAACTCTTTCTCTCAAGCCAAAGACTCGGTGTGTTCAATTTCCCAGACTAGCAGTCAATTCTATGTTGAGTATATCTGGAAGGCCCTCCTGTAGTTTGAATGAATTAAGAATAGAAGATAGGAACTGATTTAACTACTCAAAAACACAAACCAATGAAATAATCCACATTAGGCCAAGAGAGGTTGATGCATTCAATACGAGAATACTTACACAAAATGAAGCCGAATCATGCCAGACAATGACAATGAGAAGTTGACTATTGGCCCTTTTAGTTTTTTATTTGATAGTTGCCTGACAATGACACATTCAAAATGCACTTATGAGCAAAGACCTAGAATGAATGAAATTGATTAAATAATGAACGTATGTTAGTTTGAGCTTCACTTGGTTTTGAGAATACTTTAATATTCTCTACTTAATAAGGCCAACCACGTGAAGGTGGAAGCTCATCTAGCCTCACCCCCCCTCCCCATAACATCAATCTAAATTCCCCATTAACATCTAATTAAACACTTCATTCATCCATTTATGAACTATAACATTCAATCAATACAATCACATAACATTCATTAATATGATATAACATTCATTAATATGCAACACTATTCAAGAATTCATTAACACATAACAATATTCATTAACATGACATATAATTCAATATTAATACACAACATTCATAGATAATTACTTAAAACAACATTCTTTCATTATCCAACAAAGTTAATCAAACAAGTTTTATCAAAGAGCATTTTTAAGAAATCATTTCTTTTTTGGGTTTTTCTTAGATTTCTTCCTTAGGTAAAGGATGAGAGGAGCATCAATATTATCTTCCTCCTCTTGTGGTTTTGATCTCAAATTATGATGCTTCCTGATGTCTCAAGGAGCACAAGGCTGCTGCACTAAAGGGGGGTCTGCTGCAATAACAAGTAAATGGGTTAAATTCACATACCTTTTTTTACTGTTACATGTATTTCATTAACCAGTAGAACATAACATGCATTTTTATTTACCTAAAAATGCCACATCATCATGTATAATAACATTTTGATCTTTTGCCACCTCAACATGCTCAACATGCTCTAAAATATTCAAAAAAAGGTTACACGACCAATTGCAATTAAAGATGTTAAATTCTATTAATAATTACATAATTTATTTCCAATAGAAAATTAATACCTCCACCACTGTGATGCACATCATGGCCTTCATCACGCCCAGGTTTTGTGATAGGATTTGAATGATGTAGTGAAATGTCATGCACATTGTTATCATGAAATAGTCAATTAATGTTTGAAATTAACTATTCAATTTGATTTACTTTTCATTTGACCAATTTACCCATGTCTCATCTGGTGCAACTGATTCTTCGTTATGTCTTTCAAATTCTTGGCATAGGCGTGGAGCCAAGAATTTATAGCTTTCCTTCAAAGCTATTCTTTTGTCTTCATTCATGGGCTCTACATTGAATTTCGTGCC
The DNA here is from genome assembly GCA_027943335.1 of Chamaecyparis obtusa. Classification (NCBI taxonomy): domain Eukaryota; kingdom Viridiplantae; phylum Streptophyta; class Pinopsida; order Cupressales; family Cupressaceae; genus Chamaecyparis; species Chamaecyparis obtusa. The sequence goes on from BSBK01001933.1 coordinate 381,600, forward strand.
CTATATTTTTTGTCTAATACCATCACTTTTACATGTATGATTTGATTAAACAGAATTGTTTGCAACCTTATATATAAAAATTTGATATGAAATTCCAATGCTTCTACTTACAAGTCGAGAGTGAGGTTTCATATAGCCACCAGAGCCAAGTTTGTGTTGGCCAACCTTTGTTAATCTCTCTTGTGTGGCTTTTGATGTGTCTTGCAGTCTATGAAAAGTTTGAAACATGTTAGATTATATATTTACAAAGATCACTAATTAGTGCATGATTACATTCTACTTAATACTATCACGACATACCTTCTTTTACCATCTTCTGGTTGAATTCCAATACCCTTTAGCCTTTTCTCTTTTGCATCTTCCATTATTTCATTCCACTCCATTGGTGGAATCATAGGAGGACGCTTGTACTTTGGGTTACCCTTGAGAGCCCTTCTATATTTGTCCCTCACAGTCTTTATATGTTTGGATGTTTTTTTAAGAATCATGACAATGTCAAAAGTTTTATTTCCAAAGAGGTCCTCTAAAGATTTAATGAGCTGATTTTTTAAGTCAACATCCTGTTCATTCCACCTTTTTTGAAAAAACAAAATTGTTAGATATCATAACTTTAATATAGTACAATAAATGGAAGATAAGAAAAATATTGTACTGATATTATGAAGCTACGTACCTTTTACGTATGGTGGACCCAAATAGCTTCAATGTCATTTCAAAAGATGATCATAAAAAACATCATTACCTACAAAAATATTATGGGATTATCAGTCCAAAATGAGTTATGTATAAGTAAACTACAATTACACTATAAATAATAACAATTTTAAAGCACTTGGAAGCTTTGGTACTTTTAATGGAAACATATTGTTCTTGTTCAACAACAATGTCCCCACAAATGAACCAGTACTAGTAACACAGGTTGATCCAGGAAATGGTTGATCTTCACTAATATTGGTTTGATCTATTCTTGTACCTGGTGTAGGTGTATCTATTAGTGCATAAAATAGGTCCATGCAGTGTATAAAATTCACACAAGAAAAATAATCAATGCATGATTAGCACATAACAAAATATAGAAAAATAAGGTTTTACCAGTTGTAGCTGGTACAGAGGAAGATGTCTGCAAGCACCTTGTTGCGGATAATGCAGCCATTGATAGCAAAATGTTTATCAAAGGAGGCATCTGCACTTCATCATGAGCTGAAGAATACATTGTTAGCAAAGACATTTGTAATGGATAAAGGATAAATGGGGTACTAGAAGCATCCCAAACATAAGTTGAGTCAATGATGCATACAAAGGTTAAATGAATGGTTAAAGGTTTAAGGATTATTTACATGAAGGCTGTGTGGTGCTACAACCCTCACCATATTGACCATGATTCACAGGTGTCAAAAAATCCTTTAAGAAGAACACATCATATTTTAGATCACGATCCATAAGATAGTATAAAATATAAACATCTATTGAACTTTAATTATTGCTTAAGATTAATTACTTCTTACATTAATATAATTGACTCTACGTATCAATTCTTCTTGGAGTTCCTCTGTCTCCTCAGTTTTGTTTTCTTCCATTATAAGGTTAAGAATTTATTTACTATATTTAGTTTTTATTTGAGTAGCCATGAATACATGGTTAGAGTTAGATGCAATGTCATCTATAAATGCCGCCTCAACTTCAGATTGCAATTGATCTGCTACCATTTTTGCTTTTCCCTATCAATAAGTATCAAGTTATGACATCAATATCAATAAAATTCTATCAAAATAACTCCAAATCCATAAAGAAAAGAGCATAATAATATGACATTTATTTGTATATAATTTTTAGAATTACACTAATTAAGGTTTACCTTTGCTGAAGAAGTTGTACTATGAGGAACATCCCCGCTTGTATCTTGAGGTGGATCCATGTCGCCCTGTGACAAAGATTAGTAATTCTTAGCAATCATAAGCGAAATGAAAGTAATAAACTTACCAAAAAAATTATTAATAAAATAGTAGATTGTACATTGGAGTTAATATTAATTGGAGGCAATTGGTTTAAATGTTATACTTACAAGTCCCATGATAGGGAATTTTTTTGTATCTACATGATTCAAATTGTAATCTATCAAAAGCTCTTCCCCTGCACTTATTGATTTTATCGCACATACAAATACACGATTTCCCTCGCATGCCTCAAATATACAATTCGATCACTTATTAGTTGACACAGGTCGAGAACTATTTATAAAACCTACAATAATCCCTATTGCTTTTGGCCTTCCATCAATATACATAGCGAGCCTTTTAGTTTGATCATTTGCTTTGCATTGTATATAATTTTCTGACAATGCATACCTACGCATAATTTTTTTATATTGCACAATCCGCATCCAATTATTGTAATTGTAACAAGGTCCTACATAATCCATCAATTCAACAACTTGATTATAATTGACCTTTATGCTATCCATGGAAAATAAGCCCAAACCATGTAATGAAGATGGAGCTATGGAATATATCCTTTTATTAACAGAAAAATCAGTGTTAACTGGAGGTAGTTCCTTGGGTACCCATCTTTCTGAAGATGTGTGTACCTTAAGGGAACCTTCCTGTCACCTTTGGTCTCATTATCATAAGAACATGACCCCCCCTTAGTAAGGAAAAATTGCATTCATTTATCAAATTTTCTTCTAATCTTTTGACCTCTAGTTGATCTCCCTATTTTAGACCTACTAGATGTCTCACTTTTGTCTTCTATTCTCGCATTTTCCTCACTTGAGGAAGACAAATCAGACAAATACCTATTTGGTGATACCTGCAATCCATCAAATGAGAGACATAGGAGGATCTAGATATTTTTCTAACTAAAGAGAAGGAAACCAAATAATAAATTATACCTGTTGATTCATGTCAAAGGTGTTAAATTTCCTGCATATGTAAATCATTTATCTTAAGTTAGCCAAAAATTACATGATATGTAAGCTACAAATTACATAGAAGACAAAATTTACATGATGAAAAATATACTCCATGACTATAGAGCTCAACACATAATAACTTAATTCAAATTTATATGAATAAATCAATACCTCATATGTGACATTGATCATACCTTGACATACATTTCATTGATCATGTTATTGATCATCCTCCTCATGCATGTCATCATCATGACTATCATCATCATCATCATGACTATCATCATCATCACAATCACCATCATCATCATCATCATCATCATCATCATCATCATCATGACTATCATCATCATCATGACCATCATCACCTTGATCAACACCATCTTCATCACCATGATCATGATCATCACCATCATCACCATCATCATCAGCATCACCATCATCATCATCATTTTCTTCTTCTTCTTCTTCTTCTTCTTCATTGTGTAATAGTCATTCGTGATCATCATTTACTTCATCTTCTGATTCTTCAGTATCTTCTTCTTCCATCACATTATACTTTACCGATCTTCCTCTTGGATCATGTCTAACAACAAATGACCAACCTGGTTTATGTGGAACAACAAAGTAAAATATTGGCTCACATTGGCTTGGAAGAACATAGGGCTCATATCTAACTGGCTCAAATGACCTTGTATTAATCATTGTAAATCCACTGTCATGTTCAGTAATAGTCCTATTAGGATCATTTTGATTCAGTCGTAGCCTTTACCATTTGATGAAAAATAGAACTAATTTGAATGAATTAAAGTCACACTCAAGTATATCATCCAAAATGCCATAGTATCAATTTCCAAATTGTTGAGGATGTATGTCATTTCTAGATGAAATATTAGTGACCTTGAGGACTACACTTATCCCAGAATCACAAGTTTTCTTCGTGTCGTCTAACTTTTTAATGCAAAATTTACGGCCATGGTAGTACATAGCTTTGTGGTGTTTGATATGAAATTATTCAAATATGTCAAGATTATTTTCATCGATCTGTGAGTTGATATTAAACTTATGGGTCAGGGTTAGTAAACTTATACATACCTTTCTACCTCTTAAACCATATGCTAGATCAAGTACCATTGGCATAACATTGGGATCTCCATTACAATGAGCTTCTTTAACCAATGATGCAACACCATCCCATGTTAATGAGTGACCATTTTCTTGAGATTGTTGAATCCATACCGTCATCCAATCGATATTGTTTGTAATATACAAATGTAGTGAATCTCACTCATAACCAATTGTAAAGAAAATAAATAGAACGCTTAGAAACAACTTATATTGAAGATCTATAAGAATTAATAAACTACAATAACATCGTATAATTACCTCTCACTTTCCTCAATCTACCTTTCCCCATCAAGTACTCCCCTTTGAATTTGTTAATAGAGTTGAGATCCCAAATGCGATCTACATGGATATTTGCTACAAACTTGGGAATATATTCACTAATATACACCATGGTCTGGTATACCATATATCCCTCCACCATAGAACCCTCAGGATGTGCTCTTTGTCGAACCAATTCCTTCATGAATTTCAAGTGCCTCTCAACCATACACATTGACCTAGTTTGTACAGGTCCACACAATTCAATCTCCTCAACTTGATGTATGAGGTAGTGTTCTTGAGCATTGAAAAAAGGTGGAGGTAGACACTTTTGCATTTCACATATAAGCTGAGGAATTTTTCTCTTCCAATATTTTATATTTTTTTTATCAATTTCTTTAGATGATAACCACCTAAAAGAGATTCAACTCGCAAGAACATATAAACAAGATTTTAGAAAAAAATATATAATAAATTACATAAAAAGTAAAGCAAGTCATAAATATAATATCTGTACAAGTCTAAGAAATAACACTTCTAACCTCATGTATTCTCCAAGATCGTATATAACTTGTTTAACACTATTGTCAAATTGGTGTGGGAGGGTTAGAGGTAGGATGTACTGCAATGATTAAAAAATGATCTTTTCAATATATTATAAAATAATACAATAAAAAGTACATGCAATTTTACAAATATATTGTAAATAGAGATCATGACTTACCTTGACGAAGGTATTCCAATCATGTGTTTTCAAACTGGGCCCAAAATCACCTTTCTTTGATACAAGACTACTTATATTTGCAGCAAATCCTATTGGAATTTTTGTTTTTTTTATGACTTCTTTTAATGCATCACTTTGCTCCTCAGTTAATAACCAAGGAAGGGAAATTGTATTTATGTGGTCTCCATTCCTATTTGATTCAATGAAATTTTTTAGTGCATGATTGGATTCATGAATGTCATTAAAAATTTTGGTAATTTTTTCTTTGTCACGCCTTCCATCCAATATTTTTCATAGTATCACAGTTACATTCTTTCCAATATGCATAGCATCAAACAAATGCACGATTGGGAGATCCTTGTAGTATGAAAACCTACTAAATTGACTAGGATAACTTTTTATTCCTCTAGGAAGTTGGTCATTGATGCCTTGACGACCTTCATGAGCATCAATAACATCATTAGTAAATAAAAGACAATATCAAAATATAAATTTCAAACAAAAATCATTAGATGGAATGACATTACCTCGATGATTTAGTCTATTGTATTGCAACTTCCATAGATGAGGTGTCATTCTTCGTGGCCTTGATGTTGTCTCTTCTTTCCCATTAAAAAGATGTTTTTTGATAATTTGATATTTATGATTATTGTGGAGAAAGTGCCTAAACTCATTGAACACCTGCTTTCCTAAACTTCTTGAATGACAAGATTTCATCTTCGGACCACAAACTAGACATGCAAATTTACCCTTTGTCTGAAGACCTAAAAGATACCATACAATTGGATCATGTACAATGATCATGCTCAACTTAAACATACAACAATAATGTGTAAGCACTATAACATACCAAAAATACGTGACCTTAACATGAATATATAACATACCGCAAAAATGAGTTATCCTAGGGGCATCATGTATTGTCCATACAAGCATTGCATGGAATTGAAATTGTCTTTGTCCTATTGGTCTAGAGATGTCATACATAGTGACCCCATTCCATAAAATCAACAACTCGTCAATAAGGGGCTCAATATACACTTTCCTATCTTTAACTTGGTACTTACCTAGTTGAATGAGAAAAAAATTACATAATTATTATGACCATCTTGATGCGGTGTTTATAAATTAATTTTCATAACTATTAAATGAAAAAATACCTGGTACAATCATTGATGACATTATGTGCTCCCTCTTTATGGACATCCAAGGAGGAATGTTATTGTTAATAACAAAAGCATGCCACACTGAGTAAACAGATCTCATATCTCCAAATGGATTTACATCGTCCTGCTGCCACTAAAAGCTTGAGATTACAAGGTTCTTCTTTAAAGTGTGGCCATATTGTTTCTATGTCTTTAAATGCAGAACCATCCGTAGGCATTCACATAATGTCATCTTAACTTCTATTATGTGCATGGTAATCCATAAATTGTGCCAAGCTATTGCACCTGAATAATCATTGAAGACATGGAATAATGGGAATATACCGAAGAACCTTATGAGGCACCTTTTTTGTTATTTGATCTGACCAATATCTACTGATATGACAATCAGGGTATTCTATTGCAAATTCATGTTGTTTATGATATAGAATGTGATCATTGGGACATGCATGTATTGTCTGATACTTCATTCCAATTTGATTCATAATGGTAGATAATTCTCAGTATGAATGAGGAAGAATGTTTGATGGTGGTAACAAAAATGCACCTATCAACCTACAACAACAAATATGAATTGTTGATATAATGAATCGTAATGGTATGCTAACATTGAAGATGAAAAAAATGGCATACCTTAGTATACGTGACATGTCTACATTGGATAAACCATTCATAACCCTCAAGTTCACCAACAACACTATAACATAGAGAAGAGTTGTTTGGGAGCCTTGATATAGGGGCTCGTATGCCTTCTCAAGTATAGCTATATCAAGACCATCTTCATCATCATTATTAGATGCACTAGTACCATCATCATGATCATCTTGATCAGCTACGCCAATACCATCTTCTTCAATCATGTCCTCTGGCACATTATTAGCTACACCAATACCATCATCTTTAATTGTGTTCTCTGCCACATGATCATCTTCTTCCATGAGAGCATTATTGTTGGCTTGGATATTCACACCTCCATGTTCCTCCAATTGGAAATCCACATTCACCAATTGAAGAAAATTATGCCCCCCTTCAATGTGACCATGTTGCCTACAATGACTCTGGGTTGTTGTGATTAGAATTCTTTGATTCTTTAAGCCCTTACACTTTTTGCAAGGACAATTACATTTATCAATGTCTTTTCTTTGGAATTGAGACCACAATCTAGCAATTGTCTCGTTATTTTGTTCTGGATTCATATTACCAGGTATGGACTTTCTTCACAGGCTATAAATATACAAAATGTAAACATACAAACATTAGTAGTATCTTGTATATAATAACAAAAATAAAATATTATAAGATTATACAAGATTTACAAATACACACATAAATCATGCTCACTAGACCACGAAATATTCAAAAGGATAAGTATTTTGGGAGTTATTATTATTTTTGGAGTTACACAAATCTCCTCACTAGACTACTGAATATGTGGATATTATTCTTGATGTTGAAGTAAATCAAGAATGTGAAGTTGAAGCAATTACATCAAGCTACAAATTATCAAGGCTGGAATTTTGAAATTCTTCATTAATCAAGCATCACAAGGAGGTTGAATTATCTCCTTTAATGGTAGATTGTGTTATTTGAAGGCTGTGAACTATTAAAGAATAGCAGCGATTTGTTTTTAAGGGATTGTGTTTCATTGTGGAGGTCACGTTTCGACCAAGGTTGCATTTTAAACAAAGGAGGCTCACACCACCCTTTTTCATTCTTCACGTTGCAATTTGGGAGCTGACTAGCTTCAACCAACTCCTAACTTGACCACCTGGTTGTGTGTGTTTCATGTATGGTGAAGATTTGACATCCCAAGGATATGTGTGGTTACTGTTGGATAGCTGGTGAAGTTTTCAAAAATTTGAGAAATGTTATTGTTATGGGAGCAACTAACCAACCAAATAGTATTGATCCAACACTCAGAAGGTTTGGAAGGTTTGACAGGGAGATTGATATTGGGTTTTTGGATGAAGTAGGCAGGTTGGAAGTACTTCACATCCATACAAAGAATATGAAGCTCTCTGATGATGTGCATATATTGGGGCCTTATTTTTTGTACTTCTATATCTAATGTTAAATAGTTCTTGGATTTTGAAATCATTTATTAATCAAGTGCAATAACATGATCAAGAGATTGTTTTATCATTAAGAGTCACAATTACCAAGAAATAGAGCATCATGATTACATATAGAGAAGCCATCAAAAGTGTGTTGGCAAGTTGACTACACTGGTGTATATGACTTAATATAGTGTTTTCATTATGGCAACAATGTCATATAGTATTTTGGAGTCAGCACACTTGATGAGAAGATTAGAAATTAGCCAAGTGTTGAAGACTGGACAATGTATAGAGTACTTGAAGATCAGAGCATCAGCGCATGTGCATACAATAGAATTATGGTATGCACCCTAAAAGTTAAGCTGGTAACATCATATTCATGCTAAGTCTAAGAGCACATGATCAGAAGGTTTAGTATGAGGAGGATACAGAGAGTTCAAGTTGCACATACATTAAATAACAGAGAAGAACAGTGCAAGCAGCCGACTGTTGGCATTTTGATTTGTGGTTATATTATTATGTTGTAAAGGCTATGCACCTATTGTAATTAGGTTTTCAACATGTAATTATGTTTTTTTGTAAACACGCTTGAGCCAATTCAATTGGAAGTGTTGTATGTAATCGGTTAAAGGGCCGACCTAGTTATTTGTTTTGTATGTGCATATAAATATGAGATGCACCCATTGTAGTTGGCATGAGAGTTTTTATAGAGTTGAGACAAGAAGAGAAGAAGTATGTGAAGAGTTGATAATATGTATTAGATCTTTGCAAGAGGTCAAAGCATCAACGCATCAAAGGAACTGATTAGACAAGCACTGTCACAGTGACAGTTCATCCATCAGATATAGTGTGTATCTGAGATCAAAAGGTTGTAGCCTTCACCACTTGAGCAGTGATCTCTAGGATAGTGTGTCCACACCCCTAACATGGTTTATTGTAAAAGACTCCTAACAGGGTCTGACCCTTGACAAGGTCTACTATACTAAACATATTGTAAAGCAACTCCTAACAAGGTTAAGGATCTTCTAACAAGGATCATAAAACACTAGTACATAATATTAGTGGGTGTCAATTCCCATCAGGGTTTTTACCTATTTGGGTTTCCCTGTAACCATATTGGTGTTATGTGTTGATTTCATGTTTCATGTTTATGTGGATGTTCATTTTAGTATTTAAGTATTCAAGTTCAGTTTAAGATTAAGTAAAAAGATAAATTACAGTGAACACTGATTCACTTGCCCACCCCCTCTTAGTTTTCCTATTCCTAACAAAGTGCACTATAAATGAACAAAAAAAACTAGAGGATAAAAGAGATGTTACAGGTTTGCATCACACATGCTTGAGGAAAAAGTTCCTAATACAACTGAAGAGAGTAATTAATATGGAAATTGAATCAAATGTAAGCAACATATGGCATTAATTTTCAAAGATAGTGACAATTTAAAAGAATTGGAAAAATACAGTGTACAAGAAATGATAGTGCGCCATGGGAAGTCACAATAAGTATGAACCCATAAAGGATTTTCATTTTTTCCTAAAAGAAGATCATTTTCAGAGTGAGATTTAGCTACATAGAGGTGAAGCCGTGACATACAAAAGGTAAGAGAACCTCAAAGTTTCTGACATATAATGCTATCATGTCAAAAGGACAACAAAGTGTAGTTTTTAGAACAATGGAACAACCATCTCTCTTAAAAGGAACAACCATCATGTTATAGAGTTATTGAATATGGCCATTATCATGAGATCAGAGGGCAAAACACATCTATCTACTATTAATGAACAATTTCTTCTATAGAGGCAATTTTGAATTCTATGCTCATGTGAAAAGGAAATGTCTCTCAGTTTGAAGTCCTAATAGAATAAATACAATAAGAAGACATTGACATATCGTGCCTTAAATCAGCATCAATCACAATAAGAAGATGGAACAACCACAAGGTACAAGCATGCACAAGTCATTGTAATCATTGGAGATGTGTTAAAGGTTAAGTACAATAGTAGAGCACAACCATGATACAATTAATGAAAGTTCCATAAAACACCATGATATTTATAATCAATCATAGAGAAAAGAGATAGTGACACAAATGATTTGTATTTTAGTGCCACCAAATACTTTCAAAATAGTCATCAATGTATTAAAGAATTCCAAAGTATAGGATGGCAAGGTGCTTCAATACATAGCTACAGTGATCAAAATAGTATTTTACAATATCATGAAGTAAACAAATGCAATGTTTCAAAAAAAGGAAAACTAAAACAACAAATGACAAGCATTGTCATTAAACACAACATAAAAGGCATCTTTGACATTGAGCCCTCAAAGAACAGGTTTGATTTTTTCATATTTTGAAAGTTAACAAGGTTTATATTTTCATTATGAATACATGAAAACAAGCACAAAGGATCACAATAAGTAATCTCTAATATAAAGAAACACAATGAGTAATCTCTAGTATAAAGAAACACAATAAGTAATCTCTAATATAAAGAAACACAATTTGAAGCTTTATTCTTTAGGACTCCTACCTTCACATACCTATTGTACACTGGCTCCCCTAAAACATTCATCCACCTTTAGGAAGTTCCTACGGTTAGATTTCATGGGGGAGCCATAGAAATTCAAACTACTCTAAACTGGACAGTAGACTCCCTTGTTACTAAACAATTTATTAATGCCACTAATCTACCTCTACAATACTTGCACAAAGAATGAAAAAGTCTTAAATCTAACCTACTAACATAGATCTAATTCTATTTAAAAGTATTCAATCCATCTAAAGGAATTGCCACATAAAAATGCTCGAATATATCTTCAAACTAGAATTATAGAGCTTCCTTTCTATGTAAAAAAATTCCTTACACTCACACTACTCTGAGAAATGAGCCATAAGGTATTATAAGATACTACTGTAGGTTTTGGGGTGGACCAAGAACTAATCCTGCAAACATACCTCTTTCTCTATTTAGGGAAAGAAGAATATGATTTTCACCTGTTATGAAATATCTTCCAACAAACAGTCATATGGCACACTTCTTCTAACAAACAATCATATGGAACACTTGATGAATGAAGTATTGTCTATGGAACCCAAAAGAATTAGTGCATGAGAAAAGAGGAACTCCTATCAAATCTCCTCTCCATCAACACTTTGTTCATAATCAGCCTAGTAGCCACAGGGCTATTAGTTAGAAGAAACTCTATAACAACTGAAAACTAATAGTAGGAACCAATCATTGTTCATCATGTTCCTTTCATACTTTCTGTAATACAGTCCAAAGAAAAATTCTCTGTCTATTCTTATTCATGAATTTGAAAGAGGTAGATGTTCTAAATAAAATATTAGCAAGATATTTGTTTCAGTAGTTTGAGTTTTTGTATGGAACCCATATTCTTCATTCATTACCATGGGATATTTTCTAACAGAGGATATAATAGATGGATTAATATCTCTTATATTTTTTTCTAATGGGACATGTAAAGTGAAATCTTAAAATGCAATAAAAAATATCCCCTGTGATAGGACTGGTCACCAGTCAATTCTGGCATGGTTTGGGTCTTTGTGTTTAAACTTCCCAAAGGAATCATTAAGACAATCACCTTGACTTAATTTAAATTCTTGGACAGAGTATCCCTCAAAGGCATAGGTCTTGGGTCCTATTCAAACTCCCAATATTCATAAAACTCCTCCAAAAGCCAATAGGCCTAATACTCAGTTTTGTATAGTAGGTGCATCTTAGGCTTTGTTCTTTTCCAAACCAATGATGGATTCTTTTAGTGGTGAGTAACTCAAGCCTAAATCCATGACTTCATGTTCTAATTTAAAGCCAAACAAAAGTTATGGGGTCAGGTTCCTTCTAGCTATTCCTCTGTATCGATCACATAGGGATGCCAGGTTAGGTTTTCAACAAGAACTCTCTACAAACAAAACCATCCAATCCAAGACCACATTCAATTGAAACTAGACTCACATACCTCTCATTCAAGCCTAGAATCAAAATTTCTCCATGGTTGAAATGATAGTTATGGGCCACAAAAGTTGACAGCCCTAGTTCTACACCCAAACCTGCCTGAAATCGACTGTCAGTCGATTTCTTCCAAATTTCTCAACCAATGAATCTCAGACTTGTTACAAAAGGAAGATATGAGGACTAAAAATATTCCTATGGTGTTCAATCAGTCATTCCAATCCACACGGGTACAGGAAAATTCAAACACCAGTAAAAAAATGTTAAAATACAGTTTTCTTCAATTTCCTTTTGCAATATTTCTTAAATTTGTTACAACCAACCTCTGCAAGATTCCTTCTAGCTATTCCTCTCTACTGATCACAGGAAACCCTCATAGGTGGTCCTCCTTTGTGCACATTGCAAGCTTATCTAATAATGAAATGAGGTTTGAAATCTTTTAAAAAAAAAGTTATGCCCATGTTGGTCAAAATTTTGACCTACACAGTATTTGTCGAACTTTCAACCAACACGGGGATGGATTAAAAAAAATAAAAGTTTTCCTTCTATAATCCAACCAACCTAAACCTTTTTATTTGATCGTCAAAAATTTTGGTATAAAAACTAGGTCAAATGTACTAGTGTATGATTTAGAACAACAAAGAGGGGGGGGGGGGGGGGGTGAATCAGTTGTTCTCAAGTCCAGATGTATCAATTGAACTTTTAAACACTTCAATGATCTCATATCTAATCACCAACACTACTCGATCATTAAAGAATGTATGCTAGAAACATATAACAATGCAGTCCACTATCCAATAGTATTTAACTTGCAAAACATAGAAATGTTCACACCAAAACATTCACACAAGTATGACACCAGGATTTATAGTGGAAACCCAATTTGGGAAAAACCACTTTGTAACATGTTACTGATATTTTCACTCTTTTGAATTGAGCTCTGTGAAAAGCCAACCCTGTCAAAGGTTTACAAACACACTGCTAGGTGTGACCCTGTTAAAGGATTTCAACCACCTTGTTAGGAGCGAGCCTTGTTAGAGGACTTAAGTACATTCCATCAGAATGCAACCTTGATTAAAGGATTTAAAAAATGACTGTTAGGTCAACCTTGATTAAAGGATTTAGACTGATACAATGGTTAGAAAGTAGCAGTAGTATCTGATCTGAAAAACATACAATTCACTTTGCGAATAATAGATCTAATTCACATATATATGCTAGCTTACTGACTGAGTTCCATTTCCATCTCCATCACTGTTCTGCTTAGAAATCCCTTCAAGAAATCACAACTCTAATCAACTCCTTCACCTTTAGCCTTTCTACTTAGACTTATTAGTCAATAACATCAACAACTCCAGCATAGTACTTTAACATCACACTTAGGTTTTCCTTTATACCTCTTCAATAGGTAGATCCATCTTTTGACGCTTAATCTCCTCCATAGATCTTAGGTTTAGGTTGGATTCATCTAATCCTTCCAACATTCATGTTCTTCATCCATCCTTCTAGAAACATCTTCAATCTCTTTATTGAAATCACAATAAAAATAGTTTACCGTGCATTAAATTCTCCATACACTCAATTAATAAAGTCAACATGATTTACATAATCCAAGAATTTAACTAAGTCAACTAGGAATCTGAATTCTTTCTCAAATGTAAATTACTGACACTCGGTCAATACTGTGTTCAACTCCTCGGCCATCACTGCATAGCTCGGTCATCTCTTCAAACTATCTCCCTCGGCTAATGCTATCACTTGGCAATAAACTAATGTTCGGTCAACACTGAATTTACTCAGCATATACTGGCTCTCGGTCGACACTAACATCACTCAGCTTAAACTAGATTTCTTCACTTTTTCTCAGTTAAACCTACTTGTTCAGTCTTGCTTCTTACTTAGATAAAAAATACATTATCTTATCTTTGTGCCACATAATCAAGTACTCATTGAAGTATCAAATAACTCAACCTTTCTCTAGGTTCTATTGTTATCACCCTTTCCCTAATCCTTCTCATCAATCAATAGATATAGTACTTTCTTAGATAGCAACTATCTTACCAGTTAAGGTTTGATGTCAATGACAATACAATAATTTCTTCAATTGTAGTTTCCAACAATCTCCCTCTTTGGCATTGATGGCAACACCATATGAATAACACATGATTCACCAACCAATCCAAAACTTTTTCATTTGATTAGAAACATTTGTAATATCCTTAGCTTCATTTTGATTTTGAATCACTTAGCCTAGCTTGCTTGACCGTCCACACAGTTACTCCCTCTGAATCTTTTACGTGTCTCTTTTCCTCTGATTCTCTGAATTACTTCCTCTTTTATGTGTTTTCATATGAATATCTCCCTCTTTGACAATACTGCCAAAGAAATATCTAGAACTTGCATCTTTCAGATGTAGATGTCATCTTTTTAGTTCAATAACAATATTTCTCCCTCTGTCATCTTTCTTATGACTGATTATCAGCTTTGCTAGACTTTTCACAACTCTAGGCCACTCCTAAAGTGTGACCTTTTCTGCATCAATTTGTCAGATACTCTATGCAACACATTTGATGCAGTGCTCTTAGCATTCCTAGGTAGCCTTAGTTAGGGGAAGCACCCCTAATTTAACTCTAAGATATTCATGAGAATCCTTAGGTAAAGGTTTTTTGAATATGTCTGCTAGTTGTTCCTTTGTATTCACATATTCCATTCTCACCTCTTTATCTTGTACCAATTCCCTCAAGTAATGATACTTGATAGCAATATGTTTGGTCTTTGTGTGCATCACTGGATTCTTTGATATGTTGATAGCACTTGTGTTGTCATAGTATATGACAACTGGTTTAGTGATATCCTCTTTCATGCCTTTCAACAATTGCTTAATCCATACCAGATTTGAATAGTTCACTGTAGCTGCTACATACTCGGCTTCAACTGTAGATTGTGAAATGCAATTTTGTTTCTTGCTTGTCTAGGAAACTAATCTCTGTCCAAGAAAGAAAGCTCCACCACTAGTAATTTTTCTGTCATCAAAATTTCTTGCCCAATCTGCATCAATGTAGACTCTCAGTTCAAATTTCTAATGCTTCTTGTAATACAGTCCATAGTCCTCTATCCCTTTCAAATATCTCAATATTCTCTTCACAGCCATCATATGACTTTCCTTAAGATTGTCAGAGAACCTTGCCACAATCCCAACTGCTAGAGCTATATCTGATCTACTATGAACAACATATTGCAACTTTCCAATCATGGATCTATACAGAGTTTGGTTTACTTCAACAGTATCATCATTTTTAGATAGTTTCTATCTAGTAGCCATGGGAGTACTTACTAGCCTTGAATCCTCCATACCAAAGGTTTTCAGTATCTCTTTGACATATTTAGATTGTGTGATAAAAATACCTTTTTCCATTTGATAGAATTGCAAACCAACAAAGAATTTTATCTCACCAAACA
Organism: Chamaecyparis obtusa; assembly: GCA_027943335.1. Lineage (NCBI taxonomy): Eukaryota > Viridiplantae > Streptophyta > Pinopsida > Cupressales > Cupressaceae > Chamaecyparis > Chamaecyparis obtusa. The sequence goes on from BSBK01001933.1 coordinate 397,272, forward strand.
TAGACATCTCAAACTTAGTTTGCATCTCATTTGAAAATTTCTTACATAGGGCATCTTGTCCTCCAAATATGATATCATCTACAAAAAATTTAGCTAACAAAATCCCTTTACCTTCTTCATCTTTCATGTATAGATTGTTGTTGTCATTTTTCCTTGAAAATCTAATCTGTATCAAGTAATTGTGCAACCTCTCATACCATGCTCTAGGGGCTTGCTTCAATCCATACAATGCCTTGTTTAGCTTGCAAACCATATTTCTCTTGTTTGGATCAAAAAATCCTTCAGGTTTCTCAATGTACACTTCTTCTTCTAATATACCATTCAAAATTGCAGACTTGACATCCATTTGGTATACCTTGAAATCTCTGTAAGAAGCATATGCAAGTAGAGTTCTCACTCCTAATCTTTTTATAGGGGCAAATGTCTCCCCATAGTCTATTCCTTCTTCTTGTCCATAACCCTTGCATACTAGCCTTGCTTTGTTCCTCATGATTTGTCCATGTTCATTAAACTTGTCTCTGAATACCCATTTTGTTCCAATGACATTTTTATTTTCTGGTCTTGGCACTAGAGTCTAGGTATCATTCTTTTCTATTTGGTCTATTTCCTCATTCATAGCTTGAATCCAGTCTTCATTTTCTAATGCCTCCCTTGTTGTCTTAGGCTCAAACTCACACAATAAACATGTAGGATCTTTCAACTTGCTTCTGGTCAGAACTCTAGTTTCTTTATCTCCAATGATTTTCTCAGGCTTGTGATATCTTCTTACATAGTGTGCCAAAGTAGGTTCAGATTTATTTTCTCCTTGCTCTTCAAGTTCATCAATAAGATTATTAGATTCAACCTCTGATTGCTTGACAACCTCTTCTTGATGTTCGGTAGCATCCTCTTGATGCTCGACAATATCTTCCTGATGCTCGACATTGCTTACCCATGACTCTGCATCAGGTGCAAGTGTGTTACTCACCTCTCCTTCTTCTATATAGACAAAAGATCTATAATCTTCAGGTTCTCTTTTGCTTTCCTATTCATTTTTCTCTTCATATTCATCAACTTTCACATTTACACTTTCCACAATTTTGTTAGTGTTAGTGTTCAAACACTTGTAAGCTTTACTCTTTGTGGAATAACCTAGGAATATGCCCTCATCACTTTTTGCATCAAAATTTCCATTCCTATTATATTTTAATATATAGCCTTTGCTCCCAAAGATTCTAAAGTATTTTACATTAGGTGCATAACCGTGCCATAATTCATAAGGTGTAACATTTATACCTTTTTTGATTTGTATTCAGTTTAAGGTATAAACAGTTGTACTTACAGCTTCTTTCTAGTACTTTTATGCAACATTTTTCTCAATCATTAGTGTCCTTGCACAATCCATGATAGATCTATTTCTTCTCTTAGCTATACCATTCTATGGAGGTGTTCTAGGTGTAGACATCTGTCTCTTGATTCCTCTATCATTGTAGAATAGATTGAACTCATTTGATATAAACTCTCTACCTCGGTCAAATCTCAGACATTTCAGGTTTTTACCTGTTTCTTTTTCAACCTTAGCTAAATACCACTTAAACAATTGAAATGCATCATATTTTTCTTTTAAAAATACTATACTCATCATCCTAGTGTAATCATCAACAAACAAAATAAAGTATTTAGCACCACAATAGCTTTGTACACCCATAGGTCCATAAAGGTCAGTATGAACCAGATCTAAAGCATTTTTAGAAGTAAAAGTCTTGCTCTTGAAACTAGACTTTGTCATTTTACCCAACTGGCATTGTTTGCACATCACATTATCAGGTTTCTTCAATCTCGACAAACTTCTAACTTTCTTCTTTTTACTAATATTTACAAGATTGTCAAAGTTAACATGACATAGCCTCTTATGCCATAATCATACATCATCAAATTGTGCAATCAAGCATGTCTCTTTAGATAGATCTAGATAGAATAAATTACCTCTAGTTTGTTCTCCACTTCCAATTAGTTGACTAGTGGCATCAAATATTTTATCCTTTCTGTGATGAAAATCCACTTGGTAACTAGTGCTATTAAGCTGTGCAACACTCAGCAAAGTATAGTTAAGACCTTAATCAACCCACTAAGCATTTTCACAAGTGATCTTATCAGTTATCTTAATTAATCCTTTACCCTTTACAGGACATGGTGCATCATTACCAAAATTAACACTTCTACCTTTATAATGATCTAAGGTTTCAAATTTACTTTTGTCACCAGTCATGTGATGTGAGCAACCACTATCAATAATCCATTTATCACCTTTGCTCACATAAGAAACAAGTGCAGTTTTCTCATCTTCATCACAATCATCTTTCATAGCAACATAAACTACTTCAATTTCAAAATCATCATTATTAGTGTCAATTTCTACTTCAGCAATATAACAAGATTTCTTACCTTTATCCTTGTAGTCCTTGTACCTTTGGTAACCTCTATTTTCTCTCTTATCCTTGTACTTTCTTTCTCTTTCCTCATCCTTGTCATTCCTATCAGGACATCTTGCAGCTATATGGCCAACTTTGTTACATGAAAAATATATGATAGGAAGTTTACCTTTATATTTGCATTTTCCTCTTTTCAATCTTCTAGCCATAAGAGATTCAAGATCCTCTAGTTCCTCATCAGAAGTGTCACTATCATTTTCACTATCACTTATACATTTTTATTTTTCCCTCTTAGACTTATGCAAAACCATTTGTGACTTGAATGCAGATTCAAAATTAGCAACAGTGTAGTTATCATAGTTAGAAAGCTTAAAAGCAGTAAGCTTACCAACAAGACTTTCTAGTGTTAGAACATTACCAGGGTTACATCTAGATTCTTGAATTGCTAAAATTCTGATGGCATACATAAGAAGCAAAGTGCTTAATACATTTCCAATAATAGTTTCATCATCAATAGTTCTATTAGCTCCTCTAATAGCATTTACTACCTCCTTGATTCTACCACAATATTGAACAATATTTTCACCTTCTTGTATTTTCATTTCATTAAACTTACATCTCAAGCTTTTAGATTTTGCCCTTAGTACATTTGTATCACCACCATACATATTTGCAAGAGTGTCCCACATTTTCTTTGCATTTGTGCAATATTTAACGTCTTCAAATTAAGGATAGCTTAAGGTAGATGCAATCTCCAACATTTGTTTGGTTGTGTTCCTATTTAGCTCTAATCTTCTCGGTAGTCAAAGGTATAGCATGTGTAACATAGTCATGTTCTGTGAGGCCTCACCCCAACCCATCATAGTATTATTGACCCATTCGCATTTTGATACTTTATGTTTTGATACTTTGATACACTTTCTCATCATTCTGACATAGACTCATGATATTATGTTTTATGATGATGACTAAATTATGTGGAGTATATTTTGATGCAGATTAGAACCTAGAACATATGGTTGATTTTGGTTATACCTGCTTAGATATGTGATTTGATGAGAAAGATTTAATCATGATTAGATTTGATTATTTCATGGATTATGCTTTAAGTTAGGAAGTAGCATGGATAATATGTCATGATGATTTATAAAGATACCATGTTTAAACATTACTGAATGAAAATTGTAATCAAGAATTGAATTCTGCATATTGATTAATGTTGCTAATTATGAATTATATATATATATATTTGCATGTGATTTTATTTCCTTGGACTACTGATGCTCGAGTTTAGTGTGCAGGAAAGAGAACCATGGAATTAGTTAGAGAATCAGGGCTACACACATGTGAATTAAGTAAGCCAAGGTTTAATCCAATAAGGGATTGAAACCTTGTTGTAATGTGATATTTGTTGTAAATGTAATTTAAATGTGTGTTAATAGTTTAAATTCATGTTGTTAATTGGGCATGTCATTGTCAAATGTGATGTGTATTTTTTTTGTGTCACTTGACACTTGTATTGTCCATGTGGATGGTGACATGTCAATTAGGGCTTGGGAAAGAATCACCTAACCTTTTTGGGTATTATGTTAATCCCACTTGCATGTAGATGTCTTGTAGGGATCACATCAAGTTGGAACTCGGATTTTAACTTTAGGGGTACTTTAGAGGGGTCAAAAGTGACCCTAGAGTGCATTTTTGGCCAAAATTAGTTAACCCTAAGGGGGTACCTTGGGTTGGGGGCTAGTTTTTATCTATGGGAAAGCCTAGATCACCATTATGGCCCTCCAAAAAGGCCACTTTTCAAAAGTGGAAAAAATGGAGATGGCCACATGCATTCTAACTTGTCACACACCCCTTACTAAACCCACAATTAAGAGGGGGACAAGAGGGAAGGCCAAGGACTAGGGGTCAGGTCTCATTAATTGCTTGATCATGAATAGGTTTTTGGGAGGTCTTTTTAGAGGGATTTGAGAGACTTAGGGGGTGTTCACCCACTCTCTAATTTTAGAGACACTTAGGGTTGGAGAAAGGAAAAAGGAAAGGGAGAAAGGATAAGGACTGTTCTCAACTACCTTCTTCCCATTTGCTTTGGACAAAGGTTGGTGATTCTTGCTATGAAGGAATGCTTTTTGCATTGCATTGTTGATGTTTTGTAGTGTAGAATGTATATGTGAAATCTTGCATGTAATGGTTATTGTGAATCTTGTTATTGTTGTGTTGGGTTGGGATGTATTTGGATTTTGAATCATTCTTTGTTCATTATTTTTGGGTTGTTTGTTCATGGGAGTTTAAGGCATCACTCACCCTTTGGGAAGGGAAGAAGTGGCCTTGGGTGAAGGGGTTAGTTGGGCTCTTCATTGTCGTGAGAGCCTCTTCTCTTGGAGAAGAGGGAGAAATTCATGGGGTATGGGCTCCATGAAGCCATGATGTAAATCTTTGTATTTTTGGAATGGAAATGACAAGAAAGGTATATGGAAGGAATGATAATGTAGCCTTGGAAAGGCATGGAAATTTTTTTGTTAGAAATGTAAATTTGTATGTCATTCTCCTCCTTGGAAAAGCCCACCTTCACCCTATTTCAATGGGTTTGGAAAATCCATTTGTGAAGCCATGGTTGGGAGTTTAATGTAGTTTTGTTCATATATGTATTTTGTGAGCTATGTGTTTGTATGTACCCGTTTGGCCTTGATTCTCCAAGCTCTGGGGTGGTCTCCTTGAGACCTTGGATGGGAGGTGAGCTCTCCATGGTTTTCTCTCTCATTTGAAGGTTTTTGGAGACTATGCTCATGTGAATAGATTTGGGAAGAATCCTCCATTGTGTTGTTATTGTGAAAATGATTCTTAGTGTTACATTTGTGAAACCCTTGCAAGGGGAAAAGCTCTCCATTGTAGAAATGCATACTTGTAGTGTTGTAAAATGATACTCTTTCTTCATTTAGTTATTGTGAAATTGTATATTGAAAGATGTAATGGAGAGAATCTTGTTCATTCTCTTGTAACTCATATTGTGGGATGCTACAAAATTTGTATTTCATTATTGTAATTTTGCAAGTTGGAAATCAATGAAAGAGATAGATTCATGGTTGAAATAAAAACAATGTATTTTAGTTCTTAAAATGTAAAGATCTTAGTGGAAAATTAATTAAGGATGAAGAGATTATGTTACATCCTCTTATTGTTGTTGCATGCTATTGTTCACTCTTACTAAATAAAGATTATATTAACATTCCTTCAATAGAAATCCTCAAAATTGATATTACATGTGAAGTTATCCCATGTTGAAAGAAACAAAAAGTTTAAAATTTTAGAAGTTTTAGTTGTTTCATTTGATATCAAATTTATGTTAAAATCATATTTGGTCCTATGGATTTCAGAGGAATTCATCCTATCTTTTGAGTGCAAACTAAATTAAAAAAAAACCTCTTGACAACTAGCAAAAAAAAAGAGAGAACAAACACAAGAGACCAAAAGCAATATAAAGAAAAAAAAGGGACAAATAGAGACCTACAGGTCTCTGGAAAATGTATGGGAAAAAAATCCCATACATTTCCAAAACACATAGTCAATAAATAAAATACTATTTCCTCATCCACTTGAAAACAAAGAATAAATTGACTATAGCCCAATCAGACTATAAATAAGTCTACTTGGGTGGGACCCACCTGGGTCACCACCCAAGAAGCCCAAGAGAAAAAGAAGGGCCTTATAAAAAAGGAATTTATTATACATCAATCTCATCCAAAAAAAATATATTAATAAAAAATTTTACTTGCCTTTAAAAAGGCACCTATGCGTTGGTTAAGAAAATTTTTAATCCCCTCGGACCCCGGCCCCTGCACGAGCTTTGCCGTGGCAAGGCCCTGCCACGACACCGTGATAGGCGGTACCTGCCACGAAAGGGTACCCTGCCGACGACGGGCCTGCTAGTCCCCTTTGGGGACTTTAAACTTGTTTTTTTAAATTATTATTTAATGATTTTTTTAAAAAAGGTTTCTTTTTATTTAATTTCATTTTCATTTATTATTAATATAATTTATTTTGTTAGTAAATTATATTTAGTTTATTTTAGATTATATGTAATTTAATAATATGTTTAATAAAATTTGTTTAGTTATTATTTAGTTTTAATTAAATTCATTTATAATATATAATTATTATGTTTAATAAACGATTTTAAATAGTTTAATGAATTTATAATGTTGTTATTATGCTTAAATAAATGATATTAGTATAGTTAAAATTCATTTATAATTTTGTTATTATAATGAATTGTTCAGTTTAAGTTTAATTTAGCTATAAATTTTATCATTATGATTTGGTAAAATTAGTTCATTTAAGTTAAGCTTAACTGTTAGTAAAAGTCATAGACTACTTTATTTAATTATAAAGTAGATTGGGTTTTAGCTTGTGGTTTGAACTACACCCTCCCCTATGGAGGTTAGATTTTAAATAACTTAACATATAATTCAGGTTTACTATTGGTCGATTCTAATAATTAACCTTTTGGAACATTGCTTAAATATATAATCTTATGTAGCACCTCTAGGTTTTGGAGGAACGAATCTTGGTCGGTAATTTATAAAAGTTGCTATAGTAAGAATCTAAATAGGAATCAATGAAATATTAGCATTAACATGTTAATGAGTCCACAACAAAACTATACCTTAAGGATTAAACTTTTTCATACAAATCCAATTATATAACTATGGTCATGAATTAGACCCATTAGATCAACGTCAATATACTACACTCCTAAGAATCCATTTAGGGGTTTAACGATAATGAAATTTCATCATTAACATACCCCATGGAAGTAACACCCTTCCATAATTAAATTCTTCACACGAAGGAGACAAATGCACACCATACTCCTTTCGTGTCATACCTCACTAATAGAACAAGGAACTAAGGATTAACGCTTCAGATAACTAAGCCTAGGTTAGGGTTGGCTTAACTACAGTCAACTTATCCCCTGAACTGATGAACTTTATCACCAAACATCTAGTTTAAAAAAAAAATTGTTGCATTTTTGTTTGATTTATTTTGGGCATGACATTTGGTATCAGAGCAAAGTTTCAACATTGGACCCTAAACCCATTATGTTTCAACTCATCTAAACTTAAACTATTGTGTAGGATACCTATCGTCACACGAGCTAGCCAACGAGGCAGGGGTTGTAGAGCTGCACATGTTGGGGCAGGACATGGGGGTGGACCACCTCCACCACCTCCACCACCTTAGAAACCTAACAAAGATATCCTAGACGTCCTCCATAATCTGATTGGGGTGATTCAGTAGAGACTACCACCCATAGTCCCATAGCCAGAGCAATAGATTCCTGGAAGGGAAGCATAGATCCCAGGAGATGATAGAGCAGTTGGTAGAGAGAGGAGTAGGATTCCTCAACCCAAGCTTGTTGAGGGTCATGGTGATTATGAGGGTGAGTTAGCTCATCAATTAGGAGTACCACCTGAGCATGAGATACATGTCAGAGAGAGACCCCCTAGGGATGTTGGAGATGAGATCTGAGAGTTATTGTGACTCTAGCCACCCTTGTTTTTGGGATCCACTGATGGGTTAGTAGTAGGGGCCTAGTTATAGAGATTACAATGATGCTTTGGATTGCAGCCTTATGAGAGTAATCTAAAGGCATGACTTGCAGTCCATCTTCTATGGGAGAAAGCCTCCACTTGGTGGTAGCAGGAGGAGTCCATAGGAGGAGTGGATATTGACACACTCACTTGGGAGTCTATTGTGGTCTATTTTTGAGAGAGGTACCTCTCTGAGAATTTTAGACAAAGGCAAATAGAGGAGTTCCATGATCTCCAGTAGAGAGGTCTCACAGTGACCCACTATGAGAGTCAGTTTCTTGAGCTCCTTCCATACGTGGATTATATGAAGGATGAGAAACTACATATTCATCATTTCATTAAGGGAATTAATATGTCTGGCCTTTCCTACCACATTTAGAGAGATAGTTGAGATGACACTTGTAGCTGAGGATATCTGTACTAGACAGGAGTCTCAGGATTGGTCTCAGCACCGAAACCCCTCTTCACAATAGTTAAGACAACAAAGACCCCATTGGAAGGGGAAATAGAATCATTCAGTGGGATCCTTTAAGGGTCAACAGTCTCAGCAGCAGGGATCTTAGCAAGATTCTAGACAGAGGCCTTCACAGGGTTATCAGGGCTCTAAGCCCAAACAATGGCAGTCTCAGGGCCCTAAATAGGATCAGAGGACATAGACCCCTCAGGCACAGTCAGCTAGGACTCAACAGTCCTCTAGGGGAGGATACAATGGTTCCAATAGGACTAGAGGATCACAATAGCCTAGGACATAGGGAGTGTAGATTCAGACCTGAGGGCCATGTTACACTTGCGGTAGCATGGGTCATATAGTGAGAGAGTGCCCACAGGGATAGTCAATCGATGGTCAGAGAGGAGCTACCTCAGAGCCTACAGTTGGAGATATGGGTAGATCCCATAGATTATTTGTAGCGGTTGATAACCAATAGGCCGAGCATCAGGCCATGGTCATAGAGGCCATAGGTATGATTCGAGGCATCGGTACTTCTATCTTATTTAATTCAAGAGCCACAAAATCCTTTATATCTCCATATGTAGTGGAGCATTGTGGGCTGGTGGTAGTTAGTCAGGATGTCAGTTGGGAGGTCAAGTTAGCCTCAGGAGCTAGAGTGTCAGTTAGTTCCTTAGTTCACCGCTATCAGATTCAGATTGGTGACATGATCACAATGTCTGATCTCTACATTAACCCTCTAGGTTCTTATGATGTAGTCCTTGGCATGGATTGGCTATATGCCTATAATGCCAAGATGGATTGTCAACGGAAGAGGGTTGAGTGCGTTGATGATCATGGTACTTCTATGGTAATATTTGGGGTATAGAGACCCGTATCTCTTCACATGATTTCCGCTATGCAGCTAAGGAAGTGCGTGCAGAGGGGATGTCAGTTATTCACCATCACCATTAGTGATAGAGAGGAGGATTTAGAGGGGGAGCCTTCACTTAAGGATTATCCTATTCTTCAGAAGTTTGCAGATGTATTTCCTTTTGAGCTACCTAGTATGCTGCCACCTAGGGCAGTTGATTTTCATATAGACCTTGTGCCAGGAGCTGAGCCCATATCTAGGGTACCTTATAGGATGACCACACATGAGCTCAGTGAGCCCAAGATTCAATTAGAAGAGCTCTTGGAGAAAGGGCATATTTGACCTGGTGTATCACCTTGGGGTGCACCCATGATTTTTTTGAAGAAGGATGGATCACTTAGATTGTGCATTGATTATTGACAGTTGAATAAAGTAACAATTAAGAACCAATACCCACTCCCCAGGATCAATGATTTGTTTGACCAGTTGCAGGGTGCCCGAGTATTCTTGAAGATAGATCTGAAGTTGGGGTACCATCAGTTGTAGATAGTGGAGAGTGATATCCAAAAGACTTCTTTTTGTATGAGGTATGGTCACTATGAGTTTGCAGTAGTGCCATTTGGCTTCATGAATGCTCCAGCTGTGTTCATGAGCCTCATGAACGGAGTATTTTGTACATTCTTGGATAAGTTTGTGGTAGTGTTCCTTGATGATTTTTTGATATATTCTCATGATGAGAAGGAGCATGAGGAGCATCTGAGATAGTTTTTGCAGTGCTTGAGAGAGAATCAGTTATATGGTAGCTTGTCAAAGTGTTCTTTCTTTAGACCCAATGTGCATTATCTTGGTCATGTTATATCTGATGATGGGATCTCTGTGGACCCATCGAAGATTAGATCCATTATAGACTGGTCAGCACACACCAGTGTCATTGAGGTTAGAAGTTTTATGGGCTTAGCAGGTTATTACAAATGCTTTGTTGTAGGATTTTCTAAAGTAGCTCATCCCATCACTTCCCTTCAGAGAAAGGGGAAAAAGTATGAGTGGACAGGGAAGTGTGAGAGAGCTTTCAAGTAGCTCAAGAGAGTTCTCACTAGTGCACCAATTTTAGCAGTGCCAGATCCTTCGACAAATTTTGTTGTATGCACAGATGCTTCATTGGATGGTTTAGGAGTAGTCCTTATACAGGATGGTCGACCCATAAATTTCAAGTCTAAGAAGCTAAAGACTCAGGAGCTTAATTACCCTACTCATGACCTAGAGCTCACAGTGGTGGTTCATGCCTTAGTGAGATGGTGACACTTTCCTCTAGGTCACTAATTCAAGATTCATTTAGATCACCAGAGCCTACAATATATCTTTACACAGCCTAATCTTGATGCTAGGCAGAGGAGATGGATGGAGTTCTTGTGTGAGTATGATTTTGATGTTCATTACATCAAGGGGAAAGAGAATGTTGTTGCAGATGCCTTGAGTAGGAGGTGACATGAGGTCTTGTCTATGACTTCTAGTACAAATCTGAGAGAGCATATTTTGCATCATTTTCTAGAGGATGGATTATATGTGGAGGTTTGTCAATTTATCCATTCTCAGAAACCTCTTGAGGGGAGGTTTGCAGACTACTCATTGGAGTCCGATGGCCTACTACGCCATAGGGGGCACATCTATGTACCTTCTACGGGTGACTTGCGAGAGTTGATTGTGCTTGAGGCTCACAAAGAACCTTATGTAGCTCATTTGGGAGTTAAGAAGTTGCATGCCGATTTGAGATAGTTGTATCATTGGCCAGGCATGAGACTGTAGATTGCTAGTATATTTTCTAGATGCCTAGAGTGTTAGAGGGTGAAGGTAGAGCATAGTCATCTAGGTGGGCTCCTGCAGCCACATGAGATACTGGAGTATGTTACAAGTAGTGTTTACCATTGCACCAAAAGATCAACCTATTAATGCCTGATAAAATCACTAGAATTATAGAAGACATAGGAGGCAATTAAGCCATGTCACGAATCCTGAGGGGAGCGCTGACCATTTTGCCAACAATCTCCCCCTCAGCATTACCCGAGGGGATTCAAACCTATGACCAAGAGCTGATACCACTTGTTACAAGTAGTGGTTGCCATTGCACCAAAAGATCAACCTATTAATGCCTGATACAACCACTAGACTTATAGAAGACACATGAGGTGGTTAAGTCATGTCACGAATCCCAAGGGGAGCACTGACCATTTTGCCAACAGAGTAGAAGTGGGATACTATCTCCATGGACTTCATTGTTGGTCTCCCTATGTCCTCTCATCGTCATGATGCTATCATGGTGATAGTTGACACATTGACCAAGGTCACCCACTTCTACCCCTTCGTACCACATTCATAGCGCCAGTAGTGGCACAATTGTTCTTGTGGGACATTGTCATACTTCATGGAATTCCTTGTAAGATCATCTCAGATAGAGATTCACTTCTTACATCCTCTTTTTGGAGAGAGCTTCAGACAACATTGGGCACTAGGCTGAATTTCAGTACAACATACCACCCTCAGACTGATGGATAGACATAGAGGGTTAATATGGTTTTAGAGGACATGTTGCGCATGTATGTGATGGACCATCAGGTCAAGTGGGAGGAGTACCTTCATCTGGTCGAGTTTGTCTATAATAATGGGCATCATTCCTCTATAGGTATGCCGCCATATCAGGCCTTGTACTGTAGACCATGTAGGACACCATTGAGTTGGGACAGGATTGAGGATAGAGTATCTATTGGACCTTAGTTGGTTAGAGATATGGAGTAGTAGGTGGTTTTGATTAGACATCATCTTAGAGAGGCTCAGCATAGACATAAGAAGTATGCAGATGCAAAGAGGGTTGATCGAGAGTATATGGTCGGAGATAGAGTTTTCTTGAGAGTGCACCCGCATAGGAGTCCAATCCATTTTGGAAAGGGCTCTAATCTAGCGCCTCACTTTGTTGGACCTTTCAAGATCTTGGAGAGGATAGGACTAGTTTCTTATCATATAGCATTGCCACCCAACTTGTCATGCATCCACGATGTGTTTCATATATCTGTGTTAGAAAAATATATTTATGATGAGTCTCACATTATAGATTGGGATGCCTTGCAGGTGGAGTCAAATAGACAATTATTCTTGGAGCCCATTCACATTTTAGCCTGATGGACCCTAGCACTTCAAGGCAAAGAGATGGACCGGGTTAGGGTCTAGTGGGATTATTATGATGAGGTCACCACTTCATGGGAGGATACAACACATATGAGATCACAATACCCATATCTTTTTGATGAACTCCAGGAGGAAGTTCATGCCTAGAGGGGGAGGATGTGAGGCCTCACCCTGACCCATCATAACATTATTGATCCATTTGAATTTTGATACTTTATGTTTTGATACTTTGATACACTTTCTGATTATTTTGACAAAGACTCATGATATTATGTTTTATGATAATGACTACATTATGTGGAGTATATTTTGATGCGGATTAGAACCTAGAACATATGGCTGATTTTGGTTATACCTGCTTAGATATGTGATTTGATGAGAAAGATTTAATCATGATTAGATTTGATTATTTCATGGATTATGATTTAAGTTAGGAAGTAGCATGAATAATATGTCATGATGATTTATGAAGATACTATGTTTAAACATTACTGAATGAAAATTGTAATTAGGAATTGAATTCTGCATATTGATTAATGTTGCTAATTATGAATTGTATATATATATTTGCATGTGATTTTATTGCCTTGCACTACTGATGCTTGAGTTTAGTGTGTAGGAAAGAGAACCATGGAATTATTCAAAGAATCAAGGCTAAACACATGTGAATTTAGTAAGCCAAGGTTTAATCCAATAAGGGATTGAAACCTCATTGTAATGTGATCTTTTTTGTAAACGTAATTTGAATGTGTGTTAATAGTTTAAATTCATGTTGTTAATTGGACATGACATTGTGAATGTGATGTGTATTTTTTTGGTGTCACTTGACACTTGTATTGTCCACGTGGATGGTGACATGTCAATTAGGGCTTGGGAAAGAATCACCTAACCTTTTTGGGTATTATATTAATCCCACTTGCATGTAGATGTCTTGTAGGTATCACATCAAGTTGGAACTCGGATTTGAACTTTAGGGTTACTTTAGAGGGGTCAAAAGTGACCCTAGAGTGTAGTTTTGGACAAAATTAGTTAACCCCAAAGGGGTACCTTGGGTTGGGGGCTAGTTTTTACCTATGGGAAAGCCTAGATCACCATTATGGCCCTCCAAAAAAGCTACTTTTCAAAAGTGGCGAAAATGGAGATGGCCACATGCATTCTAACTTGTCCCACACTCCTTACTAAACCCACAATTAAGAGGGGGGACAAGAGGGAAGGCCAAAGACTAGGGGTCATGTCTCATTAATTGCTTGATCATGAGTAGGTTATTGGGAGGTCTTTTTAGAGGGATTTGAGAGACTTAGGGGGTGTTCAACCACTCTCTAATTTTAGAGACACTTAGGGTTGGAGAAAGGAAAAAGGCAAGGGAGAAAGGATAAGGACTATTTCAACTACCTTCTTACCATTTGATTTGGACAAAGGTCGGTGATTCTTTCTATGAAGGAATTCTTTTTGCATTGCATTGTTGATGTTTTGTAGTGTAGAATGTATATGTGAAATCTTGCATGTAATGGTTATTGTGAATCTTGTTATTGTTGTGTTGGGTTGGGATGTATTTGGATTTTGAATCATTCTTTGTTCATTATTTTTGGGTTGTTTGTTCATGGGAGTTTAAGGCATCACTCACCCTTTAGGAAGGGAAGAAGTGGCCTTGGGTGAATGGGTCAGTTGGACTCTCCATTGTAGCTGGAGAAGAGGGAGAAATTCATGGGGTATGGGCTCCATGAAGCCATGATGTAAATCCTTGTATTTTTGGAATGAAAATGATAAGAAAGGTATATGGAAGGAATGATAATGTAGCCTTGGAAAGACATGGAAACACTTTTGTTGGAAATGTAAATTTGTATGGCATTCTCCTGCTTGGAAAATCCCACCTTCACCCTATTTCAATGGGTTTGGAAAATCCATTTGTGAAGCCATGGTTGGGAGTTTAATGTAGTTTTGTTCATATATGTATTTTGTGAACTATGTGTTTGTATGTACCCGTTTGGCCTTGATTCTCCAAGCTCGGGGGTGGTCTCCTTGAGACCTTGGATGAGAGGTGAGCTCTCCATGGTTTTCTCTCTCATTTGTAGGTTTTTGGAGACTATGCTCATGTGGATAGCTTTGGGAAGAATCCTTCATTGTGTTGTTATTGTGCAAATGATTATTAGTGTTACATTTGTGAAACCCTTGCAAGGGGAAAAGCTCTCCATTGTAGAAATGCATACTTGTAGTGTTGTAAAATGATACTCTCTCTTCATTTAGTTATTGTGAAATTGTATATTGAAAGATGTAATGGAGAGAATCTTGTTCATTCCTCTTGTAACTCATATTGTGGGGTGCTACTAAATTTGTATTTCATTATTGTAATTTTGCAAGTTGGAAATCAATGAAAGAGATAGATTCATGGTTGAAATGAAAAAAATGTATTTTAGTTCTTAAAATGTAAAGATCTTAGTGGAAAATTAATTAAGGATGAAGAGATTATGTTGCATCCTCTTATTTTTGTTGCATGCTATTGTTCACTCTTACTAAATAAAGATTATATTAACATTCCTTCAATAGAAATCCTCAAAATTGATATTACATGTGAAGTTATCCCATGTTGAAAGAAACAGAAAGTTTAAAATTTTAGAAGTTTTAGTTGTTTCATTTGATATCAAATTTATGTTAAAATCATATTTGGTCCTATGGATTTCAGAGGAATTCATCCCATCTTTTGAGTGCAAACTAAATTTAAAAAATACCTCTTGACAACTAGCAAAAAAAAAGAGAGAACAAACACAAGAGACCAAAAGCAATATAAAGAAAAAAAAAGGACAAATAGAGACCTACAAGTCTCTGGAAAATGTATGGGAAAAAAATCCCATACATTTCTAAAACACACAGTCAATAAAAAAATACTATTTCCTCATCCACTTGAAAACAAAGAATAAATTAACTATAGCCCAATCAGACTATAAATAAGTCTACTTGGGTGGGACCCACTTGGGTCACCACCCAAGAAGCCCAAGAGAAAAAAAGGGCCTTATAAAAAAGGAATTTATTATAGATCAATCTCGTCCAAAAAACTATATTAATCAAAAAATTTACTTGCCTTTAAAAAGGCACCTATGCGTTGGATAAGAAAAAGTTTGTTTGTTTATTAAAAAAAATAATTATTAATTTTTTTTTTTTATTAAATTAATTTGGGGGGACCTGCGGGCCTCACTCCCCTCGGACCCTAACCCCTGTGCGAGCTCCGCTGTGACAGGGCCCTGCCACGGAAGGGTACCATCCTGCCACGGCAGGTGGACATGCCGTGACGGGCGGTACCTACCACGAGAGGGTACCCTGCTGACGGTGGGCCCGCTAGTTCCCTTTGGGGACTTTAAACTTGTTTTTTTATATTATTATTTAATGATTTTTTTAAAAAAGGTTTCTTTTTATTTAATTTCATTTTCATTTATTATTAATATAATTTATTTTTTTAGTAAATTATATTTAGTTTATTTTAGATTATATGTAATTAATAATATGTTTAATAAAATTTGTTTAGTTATTATTTAGTTTTAATTAAATTCATTTATAATATATAATTATTATGTTTAATAAATGATTTTAAATAGTTTAATGAATTTATAATGTTGTTATTATGCTTAAATATATGATATTAGTATAGTTAAAATTCATTTATAATTTTGTTATTATAATGAATTGTTTAGTTTAAGTTTAATTTAGCTATAAATTTTATCATTATGATTTGGTAAAGTCCATTTAAGTTAAGCTTAACTGTTAGTAAATGTCATAGACTACTTTATTTTTTATAAAGTAGATTGGGTTTTAGCTTGTGGTTTGAACTACACCCTCCCCTATGGAGGTCAGATTTTAAATAACTTAACATATAATTCAGGTTTACTATTGGTCGATTCTAATAATTTACCTTTTGGAACATTGCTTAAATATATAATCTTATGTAGCACCTCTAGGTTTTGGAGGAACGAATCTTGGTCGGTGATTTATAAAAGTTGTTATAGTAAGAATCTAAATAGGAATCAATGAAATATTAGCATTAACATGTTAATGAGTCCACAACAAAACTATACCTTAAGGATTAAACTTTTTCATACGAATCCAATTATATAGCTATGGTCATGAATTAGACCCATTAGATCAACGTCAATATACTACTCTCCTAAGAACCCATTTAGGGGTTTAACGATAATGAAATTTCATCATTAACATACCCCACGGAAGTAACACCCTTCCATAATTAAATTCTTTGCATGAAGGAGACGAATGCACACCATACTCCTTTCGTGTCATACCTCACTAACAGAACAAGGAACTAAGGATTAATGCTTCAGATAACTAACCCTAGGTTAGGGTTGGCTTAACTAAAGTCGACTTATCCCCTGAATCGATGAACTTTATCACCAAACATCTAGTTAAAAAAACTATTGTTGCATTTTTGTTCGATTTATTTTGGGCATGACATGCTCAACATAATATTTCGCTTAGTCACCAATACTAGCTAGATGCAGTTTCATCAGACTCTTCCATGCAGGGAAGTTCTCCTTATTCAACTTTGATACCTCCTTTTTATACATGTTGATCATTTGCTTCAAGTACCTTTAAACTTGTTCTGTGTAAGCACCAATAGCTTTGATACCAATTGTTAATATAATTTAGAACAATAGAGAGGGGGGGTGAATCAGTTGTTCTCAGGTTCAGATGTGTCAATTGGACTTTTAAACACTTCAAAAATCTTAGATCTAATCACCAACACTACTTGGTCATTAAAGAATGTATGCCAGAAAGATATAATAATGCAGTCCACTATCCAATAGTATTTAACTTGCAAAACATAGAAATGTTCACACTAAAACATTCACACAAGTATGACACTAGGATTTATAGTGGAAACCCAATTTGGGAAAAACCACTTTGTAACATGTTACTGATATTTTCACTATTCTAAAGTGAGCTCTGTGAAAAGCCAACCATGTCAAAGGTTTACAAACACACTACTAGGTGTGACCTTGTTGAAGGATTTCAACCACCCTGTTAGGAATGAGCCTTGTTAGAGGACTTAAGTACATTCCATCAGAATGCAACCTTGATTAAAGGATTTAAACAATGACTATCAGGTCAACCTTGATTAAAAGATTTAGACTGATAGAATGGTTAGAAAGTAGCAGTAGTATTTGATCTGAAAAACATACAACTCACTTTGCAAATAATAGATCCAATTCACACATATATGCTGGCTTACTAACTGAGTTCCATTTCTATCTCCATCACTGATCTGATCGGAAATCCCTTCAAGCAATCAAAAATTTGATCAACTCCTTGACCTTCAACATTTTTGCTTAGACTTATCAATCAATAACATCAACAACTCCAGCAGACTACTTTAACCTCATACTTAGGTTTTCCTTTATACCTCTTCAATAGGTAGATCCATCTTGTGCCACTTAATCCCCTCCATAGATCTTAGGTTTAGGTCAGATTCATCTAATCCTTCCAACATTCATGTTCTTCATCCATCCTTCTAGAAACATCTTCAATCTCTTTATTGAAATCACAATAAAATGGTTTACCATGCATTAAATTCTCCATACACTCAATTAATAAAGTCAACATGATTTACATAATCCAAGAATTCAACTAAGTCCGCTAGGAATATAAATTCTTCCTCAAATGTAAATTACTGACGCTCGGTCAATACTGTGTTCAACTCCTCGGTCATCACTGCGTAGCTCAGTCATCTCTTCAAACTGTCTCCCTTAGCTAATGCTATCACTCGGCAATAAACTGATGTTTGGTCAACACTAAATTTACTCGACATGTACTGGCTTTCGGTTGACACTAACATCACTCAGCTTAAACTAGATTTCTTCACTTTTTCTCAATTAAGCCTACTTGTTTAGTCTTGCTTCTTACTTAGATATACAATACATTATTTTATCATTGTGCCACATAATCAAGTACTCATTGAAGTATCAAATAACTCAACCTTTCTCTAGGTTCTATTGTTATCACCCTTGCCCTAATCCTTCTCATCAATCAATAGATATATTACTTTCTTAGATAGCAACCGTGTTACCAATTAAGGTTTGACATCAATGACAATACAACAATTTCTTCAATTGCAGTTTTCAACACAAATATCCAAGTCAAAAGTGGGTATAGATTTTAAAGGCTAAGTAATTAGATAACAATGAGAGAACTAGAATATTTATAGTGTAATTCCCTTCACATAGTTTGACTTTATGGAATTTTATTATCAATTGTAGACCAATAATCATAGACCACATATCTTGGTAGATTGGAGATGGGAAGAAGGCCAAATTTTGTGTAGGATCTTGGAATGGGAAGCTTGTGCTCAAGGATAATTATTAATTTAATCAGATAAGAGCTATCAATAAGAATAGGTGGGGTGAGAAAGTATTCAACTTTATAGAAGAAAGGAACAATTCCATAGGATCAGATTAGAAGTGGAAATATATGGAGGATCTCAATTTGATGTAGCTAGTGCATCATTATTAAAAAGGATCTTTGAATCTAAGACAATGGTTGTGATAGGAACAAATGATGAATTCATTAGGTGTGACTCTTAGAAAGATGAATATTCAGTGAAGCTAGGATATAAGTTTCCCAAAAATGAGGCAAGGAAGGAGTGGTTAGGGAATCTATGCCTGGGGAAACATTGTTTGCCAAAGGTGGGAGCCTTTGCATGGTTGTCCTTTAGAGGAATAATTTCAATGGGAGATAGAGTAAAGAAAATTGGTTTTTCTAGTCCCTTTAAGTGTATATTGTGCAACAGTGTAGATGAAACTTTGGATCATGTACTCTTGAATTGGGATTTTTCTCAATATTGCTAGAAGTTTATTTTAAACTAGTTGGGTTAGTAGTGGCCTTTACCAAAAACTCTTCTTGAGCTTGGGTAGAGTTGGTTTATACTACATAAGAAATATTCCCTCTCTAGTATTTATAAGAGACACTCTTTGACAATAATATGGGAAGATTGAGACCAAACGAAGCATCCCTACAATATTTAGACCAAAACTGAAGGTACAAAACAAGTTCAAAGATTTCTACCCTCTAGATCCAACTTAGATTTGGAAAGGAGTTAGATTATACTATTTTGGTCTCAGATTTGAATTTACAAGTATTTTCAACATATTGTCTATTTGATATTCAGATCCAAATCAATATACTTCCTATTTTGATCTTAGGTGCACTCAAATCCTCTCTAATTTATCTCCACATTTACCTTTTAGTTCAATTCATTCACTTCCTAGTTTGATAAATTATCTTGTCTATCTCATTCTCAATTCTTTGAAATAAAGGATTAGAAACCCTGAAAGCATTGATATTGTATTGACATCCTTTTTACTAAGTGGTGTCAATCATATTTCTCTTAAGGTGGTTTTGTACTCCAATGTGACTTCTGAATTGGGGAAATTAGACCTTTTATATGATCTCGATTTCATATTGTACATTTAAGACCTTTTAGCAAGGTCTCTTCAACTAGTTGACTTGGAACCTTGGTAAGCTATAGGCTCTTTTTATTTATTTATGTGTCCATGCATATGTATGTACAAGTTAAGATCCTTGGTTTGGGGGCTTATGTCCCTAAATTTAGTTATATCTTATCTCCTTGTAGTTTTTCCATGATCTTCATCTCTTTCTCTCTCTTTCTTCTACTTTATCATGAGTGTGAGGTGAACTCATACTCTCGCTAAAGTGAGGGCTAAATTTACCATCCTTAAAAGTAAGAACACTTAATTTGGTACTCATTTTAGCCCCATTTTACTATGTATGGGTTCCCACATTGATTTCATGCTCTCTTAGTGCTCATTGGACCTTCAAATTAATATTATAAGTCCTGTATTGATTCAATTTCTTAAAAAAATTAAGGTTAGCCCTTATTTATAAGTGTCATCCTTTATTTTTCCTCCAATCAAATAATTCATTTAATCACCTAGGCCCTATATAACTATTTGTGGCCTTCGTGACATGTCCAAAGCTCAAAATGAGTTGTACCTGAAAGCCTTGCATCTTTTCACCTATCCTCACACCTTGCCCAAATTTTAGCTCATCCTCTAGGGTAGAGAATGCCAATGGGGTTGTGGCCCAAATTTGGCCAGTGGCCCTATGTCAAGGTATTAGCAAGAAATTTGATCTTGTGGTTAACCCAGATTAGTTTTGAATCTCAAAATGATGGATTGAGTATATAAACACCTTATCTCTCCTCATTTTGGTGAACATTCATGATCTGAAACTTTGAAATCAAGTTTGATGAGGCATCCAAGCATTCTCAAGGTCTTGAAGCATTTAATTCTTCAAGTATTAAAGACAATCTTCTTCTTCATCAAGCATTATGATAAACTACAACAATCATCATTCAAGGCTTATCTTTCATGATTTCCTTTTGATTTTTTATGGAGTTCAAGATATTGCATTAACATTTATGGTCACATCCAAAGAAGCAAAGGTTAGAGATAGTGTAGGATATACCTAGGAGGCCAGATGTTAACAAATCAAGAGTGGATTTGATGAGATAGTGTAGAATTAACATTTATTGTCACATCTAAAGAAGCAATGGGTGGATTTGATGAGCTAGTGTAGGATATACCTGGGAGGTCAGATGTTAGTTCAGGAGGATATGGATTTGATATAGATACTATAGATATTGATAGTCTAAGATATAATTGTTGAGATCTACATGATAGATTGGTAGGGTCTGGAGGAGGGTGACACATGTAGAGGCTAGAGCTATTGAGACATATGGTAGGGCTACAATGATAGATTCACAAATCCATTGGTGTGTCCCAAGGGTGACCACTTGAGAGAGGAGGATAGGGAGAATGGAGAGGGAGATGGATACAAAGAGAGACAACATGAAGGAAGAGATACAAGAAACTAAGGCTAGGGATCAGACGATAGAGAGTAGAGCTCAAGAAGAAGAGACTGAGATGAGAGATTTCATTGTTGATGTACAGGATGCTACCACCCAATAGTTGATTGATATACTTCTCTTGGTAGGTACATATGCCAGTAGACAATCCTGAAATATGTCGAGGGAGAGATTATTAGTAGGAGGCTTATGAGAAGCTTGTACCCATTTCATAGAGGATTCCTAGCTACACTATCTCTCATCGGTCTCAATGGATAGAGAGATCTCAGGAAAGTGGTGCAATGATGTAGCCTGGTAGAGCATCATCATTAGTGACAGGTGTTTCTCCAGGACATACCAGAGTAGGGAGTTCAACTTCAGTACCACCTAGGTTTGATGGAACGAAGGGCAGAGGTAGTACTAGTTGACTTATATAGACATATTTTTCCTTATATTTTGCAAGATTATGAGCTCTTCTTATGACTTTGTATCATGACACATTTTGATATATATATATATATATATATATATATATATTGTAATCACCTAAAAATGGACAAAGACTAATTCAAAGAAAATTGAGTCAAATCAAGGACATAATTGAATCAATTGAATCACAATGCACAATTAGCCAATCAAAATGAAAATCAAGTCCTAATTCAATCAAAATCAAAACTGAGAGCACTTTAATCAAGTGCAATCAAATCAAAATACAATTAATTCAATTAATTGTATAGTCTTGGATTAAATTAAATTCAACCCATTCAAGGGGTACATGGCTAAAATAAATCAATTAAATCAATTACTCTCAACAAACCAAAAGGAGAGAAAATCAATCAACCAATGAGATTTGAGGAAAGGCATTCACATGGATCAAGCCAAATTGAATCTCATTCACTCAAAGTGAAAAGGAATCTTAACCATCCATCTTGTCTACTTGTTCCAAGATTTGAGGACACAAACTTTGCTTTGTCTTCAAAGGGTGGAACCAAAGACTTAACCCCAACTCAAACATGATTAAACACAACTACACCCCCTACCATTGGAAAATCTATAAAAGGAAGGCCAAAATCCTTCATTATTATCAACCACCTATCTGAGAATTGCATCAAACCTCTTGTAATTTGAGTTTAAAAAGGCATTTAAGAGCAATTTTAGCATTCATCTTGATAATTGTTAGCTTTAGCATATTGTTTTATCTCTATCATTCTCATACTAGGACTGTCATTAGTGAGAGCTTGCTAAGAGCTCATTCATTAACATCTTAGTTAGAGAGCCATAGGATGCTCAATTAGTCATTGATTTTGTTAAATAGTTGCTCAATTATGGTTGTATTTAGTTATTATTTCACTTATTGTTGATGATTAACCCTAATTCTATGAAGATACTTCTATTAGTATACATACATACATACATACATACATACATATATATATATATATATATGATGTAGTTTTGGTGGCTTTATATGATCCTATATATATATATATATATATATATATATATATATATATATATATATATATATATATATATATATATATATATATATATTGGTGGCTTTATATGATCCTTGTGGGCTTATGTTTATGATGTTTATTTTCTGTGATGTTTATGAGATGCAAAGTTATGATATATTTCTATGTTATACATGCATGCATTTTCTATATGATGTGATGTCATGCTTATGTACTTCTATTTTTGTATTTTTTTATATGTACTTTTTATGATGTGACTAGATGTGATGGAGATTAGATGAAAATGCTAAATGAATTTTATATTTTAAGTGCATTTATATGATGGATGGATGCATTATGGTATGTATGTGTACTAATATGCTATGGATGCAAGTTGTTGTGTTTTGTATCATGTTACTCTATCACAAGGATTTATTAGGACCAAAAAAGAGAATCGTTGGTAATGATAGTTATGAGATATGAGAAAGATGAGAATGAACCCTAATCGAAACCTTTCAGATTCTATTAAACATGTTTGAATTCTAACTAATTTGAGAATTTTTTCATCATTGAGCCACTTTATTATAGCAAAAATGAATACCATCCTACCTAGATATGAAAGATCTAGGTATGATTTATCCTCTTGCATTAAAACATGCACTCTTAACAGACAAGAAATGTGGGCTAATCCATCTAGGTCAAGCATTTAGAGTTGAGGTATGTGCGATGTATCACAACCAAAGTATCCATTGCAATTTTGTAATTGGATATTGTATATGGATGTGAAGACGCTTATCATAGACATCTGGATTTCTCTTTTGAGACTTCATAGAAAATATCCCATAGACAGAAGAAAAATAAAATAAGTCATGAACCATCATGAAATATATAATCTCTTGTGGATATCCCAAAGATGCATAAGAAAATGACTTGTGAAAAATCAAGACATAATAAGATCAACTTCACTCAACAAGTTACAACCATACAAATTATGTCTATGTGTTTTTGTAGTAGTTTGGACATTGAATTTTGACATTTTGCTGATGTTGTCTAGTTTAAAGAATAAGGTACCCCATATAAGACTGACCTGTCTGGTTTTGAGTATTCCCTCCCTTGTCTAAGACAACATTATTTTTGTTAAAAGACTTTGTTGTGGCACTTAGTTGATAGATGAGACAATTTAGTCAGTTTGACTAAAGACCTATTGACTAGTTTGAATGTTTTGGCTTTGTTCTGCTGAAGCTCATACTTGTTGTATGATGTCATTCAATGCCTATTGAAAATTCTAAATACTTGGTTTATGTACAAAGGAGATTTATTGCATAATTTTCTTGGTTATTTTTATTTTTTTAATTTGTCTTCGATAATTTTTTCAGGACTTTTTGCAAATGTTTTCAGTGTTTTCTTAAGATGATTTTGTGCTATTATTGTTGTTTTTGAAGGACTTTTCCAATTTTTAGATTTTTTAGGATATTTTTTTATGTTTTTGGTATTTTTTCAAGACTTTTTGCATTTTTTTTAGTGTTTTTTTTGGGTTGTCTTTGATAGTTTTCTCAAAAAATTTTGTAAATGTTTTTGTTGTTTTCTTAGGATGACTTTGTGTTTTTTTTGAAGGACTTTTCCAATTTTTAGTATTTGTAGGACATTTTTTGATGTTTTTGGTATTTTTCAAGACTTTTTGCAATTTTTTTAAATTGTTTTAGGACTTAATGGATCATGACATTGGGGTGCCCTTAGTCAAAATAGAATGAACAATTTATTGTGGAATGGCCATGATGGGCTAACTTGGTGTGAAATGTGACAAGATGTGCTAAGACAAAGGTAATTGACAAATCTCAAGCCATGATAGTGATGATCATTGATTTTTATTACAAAGAATGAGGTGTAATGAGATGTGATATCAGATTGGAGCAATGATAGATGAGGGAGAAATGATCCCTACACATGGTGCCAAATTGCTTTATTTTCATTATGGTACTTTACCAAGGTGCCATTGAAGTTGTTTTTACCATAGGAAAAATTTATTTCTCTTGAATTTCTTTTTTTGTGTCACCAAAGACATCCAATTGCCAGTTTTTCATCAAGGTAACATTTTTTGCATTTTTTATATTTTTGAAATGGGTTTACTCTGAGAGTTATGAATAGTACTTGCACAAATTTAAGATGTTGATGGATCTGATAGAGGCTAGCCCTTTGATGTGGATATCTGATATGCTTAAGATATGTAGACTGATGTGATGATGTAGGGACCCAACCTGTTTGGCTTAAACTTTCCCTGATTTTTCATTAGTACCAAGTCACCAACTTCAAAAGACCACGGTATGACCTTTTTATTATAAATTCTCCTAAGATGTTGTTAATATTCGTGCAAGTGTGTTAGTGAATTTTGTCTCTTTTAATCTAGTAACTCTAGCTCATGTAGTCGAGATACTTGGTGTTCCTCATATAAAATGATGTGCTAAAGGGATACTCGTAGTGAATTGGGCTTGACCTCTATTGGCAAGATTTATTCAATACCATATACTAGTGTGTATGGAGTGGCTCTTGTGGGGGTACATAAACTATTGTGTTATGCCCATAAGGCATGGTTGAGTTAAAGGTTTTGATCCTGACCAACTTCATTAACCATCTTTTTCAATACTTTTATGATGGTTTTATTCATAGCCTTAGCCTAGCCATTACCTTGGGGGGAGAAGTGTGAAGAAAAGCTATGGAGGATGTGGAATTTTGCACACAAATCATCCATTTTTTTAAGTTTTGAAGGGGGAGCTATTGTCGATGATAATGTTTTGTGGGACTCCATACCAACTTATGATATAGTTCAAAAGGAACTTAGAAATCTATTTGCCAATAGTATAGGTCATTGGAATTGCTTTGAACCACTTTGTGAAATAATCAGTGGCCATGATGATGTACCTATGATTGTCAAAGGATAATGGATGGATCTTTCCAATGATATCAAACCCCCATTGTGAGAATGGCCATAGTGAAGTGAGTGGTTGTATCTACTAAGATGGTGCATGGATGAGGTTCCCATGAATTTGACATTTTCTGCATTTTTGGAAAAATAAGCAAATATTTGTTAATATAGTGGGCCAATAATATCCAATTCTTAGAAGCTTCTTGACTAAGGTCACACCATTAGAGTAGGGACTGCAAATACCCTCTTGTAATTCTAATATCATTATTTGTGCTTCCGCTAAGTTGAGACATCTTAAGAGTGTACTATCTAGACTTTATGTGTAGAGTGTATTGACAATGATAGTGTAACAAGAGGCCTACCTTATCAAGGACTTATTTTAGTTGTGGGAGAGTTCTAGGGGGATAATTTGGATAGTAAGGTAGGCATATATGTCTTGGTACCAAGGGGAATTGGGACCAATAATTTCTCACACAACCTTAGACATGGGGACTTCAAAAGAAGGGAGCATGCGTTGTTCAACCATGAACTCACAGTTTGTCACATTAGGTGGAATTTCCAAGAAGGATCCTACAGTAGTCATAGCATCTGCTTCCTTGTTCCTAATCCTAGGGAGTTTTTCAAATGATATCTATTTGAAGTGTATCTTGATAACTTCTATCATGACTTTATATGTAATGAGTTTTTCATCTTTGGTGTCATAGTTTCCATTGACTTGGTTGAAATTAGTTTAGAATCCTTATATGCATGTAACTATTGGATATTCCATTGGACATATATCTTGAGACCTATGAGCAGTGCTTCATACTTGGCTATGTTGTTGGTACAATCAAACTTCAGTCTGTAAGATCTAGGAATAGAGTCTCCTTGTGGGGTGATGAATACTATGATGAGGCCTGATCCTTTTAGTGTGTGAGAGCCATCAAAGTATAGTTTATACTATTTAAACTCTTATATAGAAAATATTCCTTCATCATGGAATTCTATTAGCATTGGATAACTAGAAGGTAAAGGCGTATCTGGCAATTGATCAACAATTTCTTGACCTTTTATTTATTTTCTATCTATGTAGTCTATGTCAAAATTACTTAGTATCATGACCTACTTGGATAGGTACCCTATCAATGTTTCTTTTATCAACATATACTTCAATGGGTCTATTTTAGCAATTAGTATTGTCTTGTGGCTCAACATGTAGTGTTTGAGTTTTTGTGAAGCAAAAACTACAACCAAACATGCTCTCTCAATAGCAGTATAGTTTAGTTCATAAGACACAAGTGTCCCATTAATGTAGTAAATGGACCTTTCCTTTCCTTATGAGTCATTCTGTGTGAATAATGCCTCTTGCAAGTGTTATGTTGGTGAGATATACAATAGTAAAGATTGATCTGGAATGGGTGCCACTAAGACTAGTGTTGACAATAATTAGTCTTTCAGTATTTGGAAGGCCTTTTGACAATCCTTTGTCCACTCAAATTTTATGTCCTTGTGTAATAGGTATTGGAATGGGTGGCACTTGTTTGCCAACTATGAGATAAACCTTTTTACTGACTGTAATCTACCTTGTAAGTTTATTAAATTCTTTAGAGTTATTTGGGGAGGCATTGTAATTATGGCTTGGAACTTTTTGGGGTCGATTGTTATTCCTCTATGGGAGATAATAAATCCCAACAAATTTCCTGATGTGACTCTAAAGACACATTTATTTGGGTTTACCCAGACCTTTTATTTTTTAAGCCTATTAAATACTGGCTCTATTATTGATAAATGTAAAATTATTTCTAGGGATTTTTCCAATACGTTGTCAACATAATCTTCTATGGTAATATGCATCATGTCATGAAAAATGGTTATCATTTCTCTTTTATATGTATCATTGACTTTTTTTAGACCAAAAGTCATGGCACACCAACAATAAGTGCCCCATGCACAAGTGAATGTAGTTTTATGTTGATCCTCTAGTTCAATTTTGATTTGATTATACTTGGAGAAACCATCCATGAGTGACAACATCTTGTCTTTGAAAGTGAGGTCAATAATCATGTCAATGTTTGGAAAGGTAAATAATTCTTTGGGCATGCCCAATTCAAGTCCTAAAAGTTAGTAAAGGTTCATATAGCTCCACTTGATTTGGATACTGGTACTGTTACCTAATTTAACCTACCCAACTCAATCAGGTAGAGCCTCACATTCTAAATGTTGAGGTACATTTGAACTTTTATGTTTTGCATATAATTATTGCTTTGAATTTGATTCAAATTATATGTTGCATTTGATAAAGAAAAGTAAAGTACCTAGCATGAATAATAAAATAATATCATATATCTTTTCTGAAAATGTAATATATTTATTAATCCAAGTAATGATTTCTTCACACATGCCATGAAACTAGCAAGGGAAAATATTACATTTCCTAATCAAGAAAATATTCAAAAGTACATAAACATGGGAATGAAAAAATCCAATCATTTCTTGAATGACTGGAAGCTTGAAGCATGTCTTTGCAACAAATCTTCATCTGCTAAACTTCTACTTTCCCCCTCCATGCTTGCTGCTCTAACCTACAAAAATGTTAAAGAAATGATGTTAGAAATTTGAAAGTTCTAAGGAATGACTTAAGACTATTCCATCTGCCTGCCTATGCAATATCAAATGCTCTCCAAACTAGAAAGATCCAATGTTTTACCTAACTAGATGTGTTATGTGTAGAAACATATATGATCCAGACAAGTGGAGTAAAATGACGCTCCCACAAGGGTCGAGCCCAACTTTTTAGGGTGAAATCTAGGAGTTATGATAGTTATATCTTAGTTCTACTAAGTGATAAATCCAAAGTAAGTTATTGGTCTTTAATTTGTTGCTGAGTATTCTCATAAGTTGTAGGTCATTTATACCCATGCAAGCATACGTGTAAGTTTTGTAAGCATAAATGATTGCATGGGTAAAACAACTTGCAGTGTATGGGAATACTAGGTTCTCAAATGATGGAGGTATGAAACAATCCTATGGTGGTGGTTTAGAGAAAAGAAAAATAGGCAGTTGCATCATAAACCTAAGACATATTAAATGCAAAAGAGTCAATAAATATTAAAGGGACATGTAATCAACATACATGAAACCTTTTATTTCATCTCATAAAAAAAATGCAGAACCAAAGTGGTAGTGATAAATGTTTATTCAAGTGCAATTATCTTCTCAGAAAGCATACTTTGAGGTGTATTTCATTACCCATCAGACATTTTCAAGGTAAAAGGGTGAAAGGAGAAGCATATAGAAAAGTTCCAGCTACATCGTCTTGAAGGCAATAAGTATCTAGATTTCATTTATTCCTTTGATTTATAAACTCGTGATCTAGTAATAAATAGAATAAAGGCTCATGAAGAGACATGTAAAGCCACAACAAGTATGGAGATATGCAAACAAATAGGCAAAGTGCCAAAACCCAACATGAAAGCTATAAGTTTGGAATGCATAAAAGGGGACAAAATTATTCCCATTGTTATGTTTTTTTAAAAATATTTCCAAATACATCGATAAGCATAAGAAAGTAGCAAAGTTCTAATCACACAACCTCAGGAGAAATGATAGAGTTTAAGCTCGACATTACAAAACCCTCAGAGTGTGTCAAAGAAAGCTATGATATCAATAAAAGGAACAAAGGAAATGCTCTAGCTGAAGCTATGATATAGATAATCATCATTGTTCTTATTGAAAATCTATGTAAAACCTGCAACAAATAAAGATTACAAAGCTCCACAATAAAAGTGTAAAATACTAGAGAATCATCATTTTTCTCATTTCAGAGCTTCATGGTTTGAATCTAGAACATACTTGTTGAATATGGTACATGAAATAATCTATAATAAAGTCTCCAAACTTCTACTAGAACATCTAGAAACCCCATGGCAATGTGGCAGGGAGAAATGCAAAGCTAAAATATGGTAGCCTAGGGTTTCCACAACGCTCATTTCTAAATGAAAAATATGCTAAGTACAAAAATGAAAAAAAATGTATTTAGGGTTGTCGGGCTCTTGATGCCCTTTCTCATTTTTAATTTTTCCTTCAAATCCAAAAAGGTCATGTGGAAGGAGATTTAGGGGACTTAGTCTTTTTGACTTAGTTAATGGACTTTATGGGGGTTGATCAAGAATGGAGGAGTTTTTTTTAGTTAAAAGCACTTGAGAGCATTTAGGGGAGTTAGATTTAGTCTTTTAACAAGGAGAGAGCATATTGGAGTTGTTTGACTCATATCTAGGGGAGTTGGAGCATTTTCAGGGACCTTAATGGTTGAGGGTTTATGTGGCTTGACCTTTTCATTATTTGACACTCCTAAGAGTTATTCTGTTGTCATTAGTTATGAGGAAGTCACAAAAATTATCAAAGTCATTTGGTAATGAAGGAAAGACAAGTCGGTAAAGCACATAAGCTATTTGGTAAAAATAACTAAAGGAGAAGGTAATTTCGGTAAAGGAAAAGAAAGGTTTAGTCACCGAGCAAGATAACATCAAGCACCGAGTTGTACCAAGCTACAACATCAACCAAAATGAGAAGATGAGATAGTTACCAAGCTAGAGGAAAATATGTTACTAAGCATGATAGGCCGACACAAGGAGAATTTATAAATACATTGAATCTAGACACCGAATAAAAAATAATTAACTAATCTTGAGGAGATTGTATGACAAAGCATTGGAGATTTAAACATGATGATTATGCATGATTTTAAGGTGAGATCCATGAATGAGAATTAAGTAAGAAATATGTATTGGAGGGGAAACCAATGCTAGCACCACTTGAAGAGATGATTCTAGAAAATCTAGTACCACTTCTAGAATTGTATATAAATTAATCTAAGTGTGAATATAGTACATGTGTAAAAGAAGATTGCATGTGTGAACCAATGATTAGAGAAAGAAGATGATGAGCAGAGAAGCTACCAAGTACAAAGCAATACATAGTAGAGAGTAATTGTGATTCAGAATTGAATCTACCAAGTACTAAATTGTTATTGCGAGAGGTTCACAATATGAGGTAATTAGTTATTGAGCATATAGAGTCTGAAAAGCATACATAGATGCAAGTTTAACAGACAAGTTTGTATTATTGATTAAAGAGTAATTAGAATTGTAAAGTCTATTAATCGAGTAGATCCTAATAGATCTTATATTGTAAATCCTTTAACTGGGTACAATTCTTGGATTGGAATTGTAAAATCCTTCAAAAAGGTAGAATTAACTTGTCTTAAGACTCTTAACCAGGTTAATATTTTTAACAAGGTAAGCTATCAGAAATAGATAATAGTGTAGCTCTAACCGAGAATTTTTTTTATTGTAGTAGTGAAGTTTTGTGGGTGTCATCCCCACTGTAATTTTTATCCTCTAACAAGGATTTTTGCAATACCAAATGAATGTGTTATGAGTTAAGTGTTATGTTTTATATATTTTATGAGATGCATGCATAAGTTATGGAATCAGTAAATGATTAAGGATGGAATTTTAGATAAGTTTAAAATCGTTTTACAATACTGATTCACCCCTCCCGTCTTAGTACTCACCTTTACATACTTAATCCAACAATTGGTATCAGAGTAGTGTCTCTTATTCATAAGTTTAACCACTTGAGAGGAAATATCTAGAAATATGGAAAGTTATAGGTATGAAAGGGTGATTCATAACATGGAAATAGAACTCAAAATGACCAATGAGCAGATTGATGAATTAAGGAGAAAACTGATGCATTCAATCATCAAGAGAAAGGAGCTAGAACATCAATTGAAGGACACTCAAGACCAGGTTGAATAACTTGAATAAAAATTAGAGGGAAGCATGTTTGATGAATCTAATGCTATAATATCAGAGCTAACTAAAAATAACAAAAACCTAGCTGATCTGGTGAAAGCACTAGAAAGAGAACAAGAAGCCCAATCGGTAAGGATGTGTGAAGTCCTAGAACAAAAAGGAAAAGCTGAAGATGACAAAAGAATGGGGGAATATGAGAGATGAAAAATGAAAACAAGACTGAATGCAAAAGATGGGAAAATACTGAGGTTGACACAAATTCACTACAAGTTGACAAACCATCTAGTAAGTACAAATCAGGATGTTGCAAGGAAAGTTGGAGAGATTGCTGAACTAAAATTTGAGAATGAATATCTGAAGAATTAATTGAAATTTGAAAAGATGCTAATGAATTATTGAAAAGAAATGAAGAATCACTGAGGATATTGGATGAATAGCTAAGAGGTTAGAGACAACTAAGAGATACTACTGGACTTGGATACAATACAAACAATACTACTGAGAAAGGTGAATCCTCTTATCAAGAAACCAATCAAGTTAATGCTACTACCCCACTAAAGACAAAGAAACCAACTTTCTATCATTGTGGGAAACAAGGACACATAACTAATGTTTGCAGGAGAAAAGAGGTAATCCACCAAGTACTCCTAAGTTTAATGGTTATTTTTACAAGTGTAATAAGTATGGTCACAAGATATTTGAATGTAGAGAAAGAGTTTCTAACAATCCAAGGAATCAAACCTTCAATGGTTACTATAAACATTGCAATAGATATGGTCACAAGTTTTAAGAATGCATGTCTCAAATAAGGAATGAGAAATGGGTCTCTAACTAACAGAATAATGTAAACATCCAACAAGGATCAACAATACCATAGGACTATAATACAAGAATTACTTGTACTGCATGTGGGAGATTTGGTCACATTTCTGAAAATTGCTTTAGGATGCATGGTATGAACAATAACAAGTCATGGAGAACCTCTGGAATGGACTCTCACAAGGTTAGTCACCTAGCTAAAGATTGCAAGTACCGAGGGAAAGCCCCAACTGAGGAAAAAATGAATAAAAAAGATCAAGTCAATATTAATGAGATAAGAGATCAGTTGAATAGGACATGGAGAAGGAAGTCTCAAGATGATGGAATTGAACTTGGAACAACTGATGGCCCCACATCCTCTAGATCAGGTGCACCTATCTTTACTTAATCAGTCAAAGGTATGTGTATGAGATGATAACCTAAATTATATCTTAAATTCATTTGTAGAATTAGTGTAAAGATCCATATTAGCATATTAACATGCATTTGGATATAAGATGTGAAGTTTTCATTTCATATTTTGATTGGTAAAGTGCATAAGTTATTTTGTTCCATTCGGTGAAAGAAAGTGTATTTTGGTTATTGGTGAAATGAAGTTAGTAAAGAGAATTTAATGCAAATAATATAACCATTGGAAACCCTAATTGAGGAAAAGCTATAAATAGAGGTTGTGCTATTTCATTTTCACCTTACACCTTCATGATCATTTGAAGCATTTGACAAAGAAGAGACTATCAAGCAATTCCAAGCGATCTTTCAAGCATATCCAAGAAGCGTAATGCAAATTTAAGGTATTTCTAGTGTCCATATTAGAACAATCAAGTTTCTATTATATTGAAACCCTATTTGTCTAAAGATTATTTATGAGATTCAATGGCATCAAAAGCTCAGAAGCTTGTTATTGTTGAGAAGGTTGACCCTGTCAATCTGAAATACAAGTTGCCTCTTGTCGTTGCTATTGAAGTTGACAAATATGGAGCCCTTTCATAGATTCCATCAAGGGTTATCCTCATTGAAGACAATTGTGTCTTCATTCACTATAAAATTGAAGACATCTTCCAAGTTGAAATAAACACATCTTATAGGAAATTATACATAAATAGAAAATTGAAAGATGACCACTGTTGGAAACAATTGTCTGAAGGAAATTGCTACTCAAATTATGTATTGTATCTGATGTCACACAATGTCATAGTCCGCAACATTCAGTACCTACCGAGCTCAGTTGGTCTGCCTGTCAGTAAATTTAGTGCCTATCGAGTTCACTCGGTTATCAAAGAAAATTCAGTGTTTACCAAGTTCAGTCGGTTATCGAAGAAAAGATAGTGTTTATCGAGTTCAGTCGGTTGTCGAAGAAAAGATAGCATCTACCGAGTTCAGTCAATTTTCAAGGAAAAAGGATTATCAGTGTTTACCGAGTTCCCTCGGTCTCCGAAAGATTGTAGAAAGTTATGGTCACCGAGCACCATCGGCCCTTGAAGGATTTTTGCAATTAAAGTTTGCTTAATTCAGCCGACTGTTATACTAAGTAATGTCGATTTGACAAATCTAAAATCATATAAATAAAAGGTCAAATGTGAAAATAAGATATATACAACAGAAGATATATAGAAGAAAAGCAAAAAAGGTGTGTGCGAATTTGTGAAGGATGATCAGATATCCTTGAGGTGTAGCAGAGATATATTCGATCAGGAAGGATCAGACTTATGCAGAACAGAGATCTGTAATCAACAAGACAGTTGCATTATTATACAGGTCATTTTCATTGTTACCTTCTTATCATTGTAACAGTGAATTCTAAATCTCTTAACCGAGTTGGTTTAACAACCATATTGTAAATCCTCTAACAAGGTGACAATTCCATTGAATTGTTTTCAAGACCTCTTACCAGGCCACTCCTAGCAGGGTGATTAAATCCTCTAACAAGGTCACACCTAACAGTGTGTTTTGTAACCTTTTACCGGGTTGGCTTCTAACCGGGCATCACTTCAGAAAAGTGAAAATCAGTATCTAGATACATTGGTGGTTTTTCCCATATTGGGTTTCCACGTTAAATCTTGTGTCTCTTGTGTTCTTAATTGCTATCTTAATCACATACAAGTGCTGATGAATATCTAAAGATAATTCACTAATACTTTTTGCATCTACAAAGTTACTGCAATCTATTTACCGAGTGCTAAATAGATAATATTCATTAAGATATCCTAAGGGATCTGGAAAGAAATAATTGTTAAGTGTTTTATGGTTGACTGATTCACCCCCCCCCCTCTCAGTCAGTTCATCCATATTCCATCAGACCACATGCATCTGGAGACCAAGGGTTTGGTACATGCTATTAGTGTACCAATAGTTTTCAAACAAGAATGGATAAGGATGGTACTTAGTTGAGTACATGATCAATTCATGTGGCTTGATGCACCAATAAAAATCACTAAGGATGTATTGCACATTGTCACAGGATTTTCAATCGGTGATAGACTGAGGACATACAAGCAAATCGACAAGAATAAATTATGTGAGCTTACCCAAGCCAAATGGGATAGTAGAGGTTTGAAGTTGTCTACTATTGATGAACATATGATAAGATTCATGAGAAACATCATATCATACCGAATCTTTTAGTCATCTCGAGTAGATAGTGTACCTTGTGGAACACCTTGAATCTTGAAAAATGAAGCCTCTCTTCTCAAGATACAAACAGTCAAAGTTTGGTCAAAGCAAGGAAGTGAGTACAGTGTTTGTAGCTAAAAATTTGATTGTTTCCAAATTTGGTGAAAGTGGTCTCATGTTGAAGATCTCATCAAGATGAACTTAAAAACACCTTGAATCTTGAAAAATGGATCCTCTCTTCTCAAGATACGGATGGTCAAAGTTTGGTCAAAGAAAGCAAATCAGTACAATGTTCGTAGCTAAAAATTTTAACATTTCCAAATCTAGTGAAAGTGGTCTCAAATCGAAGATCTCATCGTGATGAGCCTAAAACACCTTGAATCTTGAAAATAGAGCCTCTCTTCTCAAGAGATAGACGGTCAAAGTTTGGTCAAAGAAAGGAAGTCAGTACAGTGTTCCTAGCTAAAAATTTAATTGTTTCCAAATCTAATGAAAGTGGTCTCAAATTAAAGATCTCGTCAAGATGAACCTAAAAACACCATGATCTTAAAAAATAGAGCCTCTCTTCTCAAGATACAGACGATCAAAGTTTGGTCAAAGCAAGGAAGTCGGTACCATGTTTGTAGCTAAAAATTTGACCATTTCCAAATTTGGTAAAAGTGGTCTCAAATCGAAGATCTTGTCGAGATGAACCAAAAAAAACCTTGAATCTTGAAAAATGGAGCCTCTCTTCTCAAGATATCGACAGTCAAAGTTTGGTCAAAGAAAGGAAGTTAGTACAATGTTCGTAGCTAAAAGTTTAACCATTTCCAAATTTGGTGAAACTGGTCTCAAATTGAAGATCTCATCGAGATGAACCTAAAAATACCTTGAATCTTGAAAAATGAAGCATCTCTTCTCAAGATACAAACTGTCAAAGTTTAGTCAAAGCAAGGAATTCAGTACAGTGTTCATAGCTAAAAATTTGTTTTCAAATCTTGTGAAAGTGGTCTCAAATCAAAAATCTCATCAAGATGAACCAAAAAACACCTTGAATCTTGAAACACGGAGCCTTTCTTCTCAAGATACGAACGGTCAAAGTTTGGTCAAAGAAAGGAAGTCAGTACAGTGTTCGTAGCTAAAAGTTTGACTATTTCCAAATCTGGTGAAAGTGGTCTCAAATCAAAAATCTCATCGAGATGAACCTAAAAAACATTAAATCTTGAAAAATGGAGCCTCTCTTCTCAAGATACGGACGATCAAAGTTTGGTCAAAGAAAGGAAGTCAATACAGTGTTCGTAGCTAAAAATTTGACTGTTTCCAACTTTGGTGGAAGTGGTCTCAAATCGAAGATCTTGTCGAGATGAACCAAAAAACACCTTGAATCTTGAAAAATGGAGCCTCTCTTCTCAAGATATGTTCATAGCTAAAAGTTTGACTTTTCCAAATCTGGTAAAAGTGGTCTCAAATCAAAGATCTCATCGAGATGAACCTAAAAACACCTTGAATCTTGAAAAATGGAGCCTCTCTTCTCAAGATACAGATGGTCAAAGTTTGGTCAAAGCAAGGAAGTTAGTACAGTGTTCCTAGCTAAAGATTTGACCATTTCCAAATCTAGTGAAAGTGGTCTCAAATCAAAGATCTCATCGAGATGAACCAAAAAACAACTTAAATTTTTTAAAATGGAGCCTCTCTTCTCAAGATACGAACTGTCAAAGTTTGGTCAAAGCAAGGAAGTCAGTATAGTGTTCATATCTAAAAGTGTGATCGTTTCCAAATCTGGTGAAAGTGGTCTCAAATCGAAGATCTCATCGAGATGAACCTAAAAACACCTTGAATCTTGAAAAATGGAGCCTCTCTTCTCAGGATACAAACAGTCAAAGTTTGGTCACAACAAGGAAGTCAGTATAGTGTTTGTAGCTAAAAATTTGACCATTTCCAAATCTAGTGAAAGTGGTCTCAAATCAAAGATCTCATCAAGATGAACTTAAAAACACCTTGAATCATAAAAAATGTAGCCTCTCTTCTCAAGATACAGATGGTCAAAGTTTGCTCAAAGCAAATAAGTCAATACAGTGTTCGTCGCTAAAAATTTAAACATTTCCAAATCTGGTGAAAGTGATCTCAAATTGAAGATCTCATCGAGATGAACCAAAAAACACCTTGAATCTTGAAAAATGGAGCCTCTCTTCTCAATAAATAGATGGTCAAAGTTTGGTCAAAGAAAGGAAGTCAGTATAGTGTTCATAGCTAAAAGTTTGACTGTTTCCAAATCTAGTGAAAGTGTGCTCAAATTAAAGATCTCATCGAGATGAACAAAAAAACACCTTGAATCTTGAAAAATAGAGCCTCTCTTCTCAAGATACAAACAGTCAAAGTTTGGTCAAAATGAGGAACTCAGTACAATGTTCGTAGCTAAAAGTTTGACAGTTTCCAAATCTGGGAAAAGTGGTCTCAAATCAAAGATCTCATTGAGATGAACCTAAAAACACATTGAATCTTGATAAAGAGAGCCTCTCTTCTCAAGATACAGATTGTCAAAGTTTGGTCAAAGCAAGGAAGTCAGTACAGTGTTTGTAGCTAAAAATTTGACCATTTCCAAATCTGGTGAAAGTGGTCTCAAATCAAAGATCTCATTGAGATGAACCTAAAAACACCTTGAATCTTGAAAAATGGAGCCTCTCTTCTCAAGATACAGACAGTCAAAGTTTGGTTAAAGCAAGGAAGTCAGTACAATGTTCATAGCTAAAAACTTGACCATTTCCAAATCTGGTGAAAGTGGTCTCAAATCAAAGATCTTGTCGAGATGAACCTAAAAACACCTTGAATCTTGAAAAATGGAGCCTCTCTTCTCAAGATACAGACAGTCAAAGTTTGGTCAAAGCAAGGAAGTCAGTACAGTGTTCGTAGATAAAAAATTGACCGTTTCCAAATCTGGTGAAAGTGGTCTCAAATAGAAGATCTCGTCGAGATGGATAAAAAAACACCTTCAATCTTAAAAAATGGAGCTTCTCTTCTCAAGATACGAATGGTCAAAGTTTGGTCAAAGTAAGGAAGTTAGTACAGTGTTCATAGTTAAAAGTTTAACCATTTCCAAATCTGGTGACAGTGGTCTCAAATTGAAGATCTCGTCGAGATGAACCAAAAAACACTTGAATCTTGAAAAATGGAGCCTCTCTTCTCAAGATACAAATGATAAAAGTTTGGTTAAAGCAAGGAAGTCAATATAGTGTTCGTAGCTAAAAATTTGACCATTTCCAAATCTGGTGAAAGTGGTCTCAAATCAAAGACCTCATTGAGATGAACCTAAAAACACCTTCAATCTTGAAAAATAGAGCCTCTCTTCTCAAGATACAGACGATCAAAGTTTGGTCAAAGCAAGGAAGTCAGTACAGTGTTCGTAGCTAAAAACTTGACCATTTCCAAATCTGGTGAAAGTGGTCTCAAATCAAAATTCTCATTGAGATGAACCTACAAACACCTTGAATCTTGAAAAATGGAGCCTCTCTTCTCAAGATACAGATGGTCAAAGTTTGGTCAAAGCAAGGAAGTCATTACAATGTTCGTAGCTAAAAATTTGACCATTTCCAAATCTAGTGAAAGTGGTCTCAAATCGAAGATCTCGTCGAGATGAACCAAAAAACACCTTGAATCCTGAAAAAT
Source organism: Chamaecyparis obtusa (assembly GCA_027943335.1). Classification (NCBI taxonomy): domain Eukaryota; kingdom Viridiplantae; phylum Streptophyta; class Pinopsida; order Cupressales; family Cupressaceae; genus Chamaecyparis; species Chamaecyparis obtusa. The sequence goes on from BSBK01001933.1 coordinate 435,864, forward strand.
GGAGCCCCTCTTCTTAAGATACGGACGACCAAAGTTTGGTCAAAGCAAGGAAGTTAGTATAGTGTTTGTCGTTGAAAGTTTGACCGTGTCCAAATCTGGTGAAAGTGGTCTCAAATCGAAGATCTTGTCGAGATGAACCTAAAAACACCTTGAATCTTGAAAAATGGAGCCTATCTTCTCAAGATAGAGATGGTCAAAGTTTGGTCAAAGAAAGGAAGTCAGTGCAGTGTTCCTAGCTAAAAATTTGACCGTTTCCAAATCTGGTGAAAGTGGTCTCAAATCGAAGATCTCATCGAGATGAACCTAAAAACATCTTGAATCTTGAAAAATGGAGCCTCTCTTCTGAAGATACATAAAGTTAAAGTTTGGTCAAAGCAAGGAAGTCAGTACAGTGTTCATAGCTAAAAATTTGACTGTTTCCGAATCTGTTGAAAGTGGTCTTAAATCAAAGATCTTGTTGAGATGAACCAAAAAACACCTTGAATCTTGAAAAATAGAGCCTCTCTTCTCAAGATATAGACTGTCAAAGTTTGGTCAAAGCAAGGAAGTCAATATAGTGTTCGTATGTAAAAGTTTGACCATTTCCAAATCTGGTGAAAGTGGTCTCAAATCAAAAATCTCATTGAGATGAACCTAAAAACACCTTGAATCTTGAAAAATGGAGCCTCTTTTCTCAAGATACAAATGGTCAAAGTTTGGTCAAACCAAGGAAGTCAGTACAGTGTTCGTAGCTAAAAATTTGACCATTTCCAAATCTGGTGAAAGTGATCTCAAATCGAAGATCTCGTCGAGATGAACCTAAAAACACCTTGAATCTTGAAAAATAGAGCCTCTCTTCTCAAGATACAGACGGTCAAAGTTTGGTCAAAGCAAGGAAGTCAGTATAGTGTTCATAGCTAAAAATTTGACCATTTCCAAATCTAGTAAAAGTGGTCTCAAATTGAAGATCTCGTCAAGATGAACTGAAAAAAAATTTGAATCTTGAAAAATAGAGCCTCTTTTCTCAAGATATAGATGGTCAAAGTTTGGTCAAAGCAAGGAAGTCAATACAATGTTCGTAGATAAAAGTTTGACCGTTTCCAAATCTGGTGAAAGTGGTCTCAAATCAAAGATCTCATCAAGATGAACCTAAAAACACCTTGAATCTTGAAAAATGGAGCCTCTCTTCTCAAGATACAGACAGTCAAAGTTTGGTTAAAGAAAGGAAGTCAGTACAGTGTTCGTGGCTAAAAATTTGACCGTTTCAAAATCTGGTGAAAGTGGTCTCAAATCGAAGATCTCATCAAGATGAACCAAAAACCACCTTGAATCTTGAAAAATAGAGACTGTCTTCTCAAGATACGTACAGTCAAAGTTTGGTGAAAGCAAGGAAGTCAGTACAGTGTTCGTAGCTAAAAGTTTGACCATTTACAAATCTGGTGAAAATGGTCTCAAATTGAAGATCTTGTCGAGATGAACCTAAAAACACCTTGAATCTTGAAGAATGGAGCCTCTCTTCTCAAGATATGGATGGTCAAAGTTTGGTCAAAGTAAGGAAGTCAGTGCAGTGTTCGTAGCTAAAAATTTAACCGTTTCCAAATCTGGTGAAAGTGGTCTTAAATCCAAGATCTCGTCGAGATGAACCTAAATACCCCTTCAATCTTGAAAAATGGAGCCTCTCTTCTCAAGATATGAATGGTCAAAGTTTTGTCAAAGCAAGGAAGTCAGTATAGTCAAATCTAGTGAAAATGGTCTCAAATTGAAGATCTCGTCGAGATGAACCTAAAAACACCTTGAATCTTGAAAAATGGAGCCTCTCTTCTCAAGATATGGACGGTCAAAGTTTGGTCAAAGTAAGGAAGTCAGTGCAGTGTTCGTAGCTAAAAATTTGATCATTTCCAAATCTAGTGAAAGTGGTCTCAAATTGAAGATCTCATCGAGATGAACCTAAAAACCCCTTCAATCTTGAAAAATGGAGCCTCTCTTCTCAAGATATGAATGGTCCAAGTTTTGTCAAAGCAAGGAAGTCAGTATAGTGTTTATAGCTAAAAATTTGACCGTTTCCAAATTTCGTGAAAGTGGTCTCAAATCGAAGATCTTGCTGAGATGAACCTAAAAACACCATGAATCTTGAAAAATGGAGCCTCTCTTCTCAAGATATAGACGGTCAAAGTTTGGTCAAAGTAAGGAAGTCAATACAGTGTTAGTAGCTAAAAGTTTGACCATTTCCAAATCTGGTGAAAGTGGTCTCAAATCAAAGTTCTCGTCGAGATGAACCAAAAAACACCTTGAATCTTGAAAAACATAGCCTCTCTTGTCAAAATATGGATGGTCAAAGTTTGGTCAAAGCAAGGAAGTTAGTACAGTGTTCGTAGCTAAAAGTTTGACTGTTTCCAAATCTGGTGAAAGTGGTCTCAAATTGAAGATCTCATCGTTTGAGGGTTGTTATTTATGGAAATACTTATGTTGAAGTGATCGCATATTGTGGATATTGCCACTGGAGTCATAGTCATGAAAATGACTAAGTCCAGAATCAGGACAACAGGATACAGTGCTACAGTTTTGGTCTGTGATGAAGATATATGAGGTATTATGGCCTGTGAAGTTAACTATAGGTAGTTTGAGATGTACACATGCTTCAGTTAAGAGAGCATAAGTTTTGGTTACCAAATCTGTGAGATACAATGTTCGGAAGGTATGCGAAGATAGTAAAACAATGTAACAAGGTATATGAACAGTTGTGAAGATTAAGGAGAGCATAGTGGATATGGTAACGTGCTAAGACAAGTGAATAAAGTATATTGCCAACTCTTTGGTAATATAAGAGCGTTGACTCCATAAATATCATTTGCATGAGTTATTGTTATCTTTAGTATGATAATTATGAAGCCGACTGAAAGGCTGATTAAATTATATAAATATAGATTGGTTTTGAGAAAGTGAAGTTTTATTATGATTATGATGATGGAGTAAGTTTGTGAATATAGGATCAAAGATTAGATGCGAGATCAGTAAGAGGGTAAGCTATAATTGGAACTATCTAAGCAAGATAAGTGCTTGTATTATTCCCCCTTTTGAGAACTCTTTTGAGACAAGTGTTGATTGTAAGAGCAGTGTGCTCACCACCTTTAACCAGGTGTTTTGTATACCCCTAATAGGGTTTTGTATTCCTCTAACAAGGAAATTTACTATCTAACAATCAGCTCCTAACAGGGCTAGATCTCCTAACAAGGACATTATATTTTAGTGCATATTTGTGGGTACCATCCCCACCAAGGCTTTCCCTTTGGCCAGGGTTTCCTCGAGAACAAATCATGGTGTTATGAGTAATGTGTTATGCTTATATGTTCTTTACATTTCTGCATTACTTTGGATTATTTATAATTATTTAAAAATAAAAAGATCAAAGTTCTGTAATACTAATTCACCCCCCCTCTCAATATTACCTAATCCTAACAAGGTATTCCTTCAGGACATACGAGAGTAGGGACTTCAACTTCAGTACCACCTAGGTTTCATGGACCGGAGGGTGGAGGCAGTACTATTTGATTTATATAGACATCTTTTTGCATATATTTTGCAAGATTGCGAGCTCTTCTTGTAACTTTGTATCATGAGACATTTTGATACATATGTATATATGATGTAGTTTTGGCAGCTTTATATGATCATTATGTGCTTATGTTTATGATGTGTATTTTCTATGATGTTTATGAGATGCAAATCCTATAGGAGCTATATCCTACACTAGCTCGTCAAATCCACCCATTGCTTCTTTGTATGTGACCATAAGTGTCAGTTGATCACGAGAGAAAATGTTTTTCCAAAGATCATCAGTTTTATTCTACACTTCCTCTAACTTACTGACCATGATGCTTAGTGCTTTGCTTTTCACTCAGAATCTATTTGACTATTCTTGTAGTGTGTCTTTGATTCCTCTTTTAGTTAGGTTGGAGATTATGATGGCTAGGGGTATTTCCCTTATTTTCTTCTCATATTATAGGGAATATTTCTATCTAGCATCAATCTTCTAGTATAACTCATCAACCATATGTTGTGCAACTTTAACTGGTGTAGTTCTGAATTTGTGCAAAGTGAATATAATGTCCTCTTCAATTCTTTGTTTTTCCTCATCATTCATCTTCTCATATTTTAGTTGCTTCAAACCTAAATAACCTCCATATTTCTTAAGTTTCTTGAGAGACTCATCAAGGTCTTTAAGTTTTAGTATCTAACTTCTTACAACTTTAAATTGTGAAACATCTTATGATTCAGTTTCACTATCTTCCTATAGCTTTAATTTTCTCCTAGGCCTTCTAGTAGCCTTGTTCTCTCTAATACAAGTTTTAGTCTTTGGTGGTTCTATTTATGCTTTCTTGTTCTCTCTTGGTGTGGAGTAGGACCTTGTTAAAGGTCTAACACTGATTGGAATCTTTGATGGTTCAACAACTTCTTCTTTAGCAGCAATACCTAGATTCTCTAACAAAGTATTAATCATTTTGCTAGTCTTTTTTTATTTCCTTAGGTATCAAGATAACTATTTTGATTTTCTCTTTAACTTCTTCATAAGTTCCATACTGAGTTGTACTTCTATCAACTGGTTTCTCTAAAATTCATTTTATTTATATTGATGTAGCATCAATGTCCAGTTCATGTCCCATAGGTGGTAGCCACATGGTTCTTGGCTCTATAGCTCTTACTAGACATGTGTCAGTGTCAACCTAAAAACCCCTTCAATCTTGAAAAATGGAGCTTCTCTTCTCAAGATACGGACGGTCAAAGTTTTCTCAAAGCAAGGAAGTCAGTATAGTGTTAGTAGCTAAAAATTTGACCATTTCAAAATTTCATGAAAGTGGTCTCAAATCAAAGATCTCGTCGAGATGAACCTAAAAACACCATGAATCTTGAAAAATGGAGCCTCTCTTCTCAAGATACAGACGGTCAAAGTTTGGTCAAAGAAAGGAAGTCAATATAGTGTTAGTAGCTAAGAGTTTGACCATTTCCAAATATAGTGAAAGTGGTCTCAAATTGAAGTTCTCATCAAGATGAACCAAAAAACACCTTGAATCTTGAAAAATGGAGCCTCTCTTCTCAAGATATGGACGGTCAAAGTTTGGTCAAAGCAAGGAAGTTGGTACAGTGTTCGTAGCTAAAAGTTTGACCGTTTCCAAATCTGGTGAAAGTGGTCTCAAATTGAAGATCTCATCACTTGAGGGTTGTCATTTATGGAAATACTTATGTTGAAGTGATTACATGTTGTGGATATTGCCACTGGAGTCAGAGTCATGAAAATGACTAAGTCCAGAATCAGGACAACAAGATACAATGCTACAATTTTGGTCTACGATGAAGATATATTAGTTATTATGGCCTGTGAAGTTAACTATAGGTAGTTTGAGAAGTACACATGCTTCATTTAAGAGAGCATAAGTTTTGGTTACTAGATCTGTGAGATATAATGTTCGGAAGGTATGCGAAGATAGTAAAACAATGTAACAAGGTATATGAACAATTGTTAAGATTAAGGAGAGCATAGTGGATATGGTAACATGTAAGACAAGTGAATAAATTGTATTTCCAACTCTTTGGTAATATAAGAGCATCAACTCCATAAATATCATTTGCATGGGTTATTGTTATGTTTAGTATGATAATTGTGAAGATGACTGAAAGGCTGATTAAATTATATAAATATAGATTGGGTTTGAGAAAGTGAAGTATTATTATGATTATGATGATGGAGTAAGTTTGTGAATATAGGAGCAAATATTAGATGCGAGATCAGTAAGTGGCTGAGCTATAACTGAAACTATCTAAGCAAGATAAGTGCTTGTATTATTCCCCCTTTTGAGAACTCTTTTGAGACAAGTGTTGATTGTAAGAGCAGTGTGTTCACCACCTTTAACTAGGTGTTTTGTATACCCCTAACAAGGTTTTTTATTCCTCTAACAAGGAAATGTACTATGTAACAATCAACTCCTAACAGGGCTAGATCTCCTAACAGGGACATTATATTTTAGTGTATATTTATGGGTACCATCCCCACCGCGGTTTTCCCTTTGGCCAGGGTTTCCTCGAGAACAAATCATGGTGTTATGAGTAATGTGTTATGCTTATATGTTCTTTACATTTCTGCATTACTTTGGATTATTTATAATTGTTTAAAAATAAAAAGATCAAAGTTTTGTAATACTGATTCACCCCCCCCTCTCAGTATTACCTAATCCTAACAAGGTATTCCTTCAAGACATATAAAAGTAGGGACTTCAACTTCAGTACCACCTAGGTTTCATGGACCGGAGGGTGGAGGCAGTACTATTTGATTTATATAGACATGTTTTTGCATATATTTTGCAAGATTGCGAGCTCTTCTTGTAACTTTGTATCATGAGACATTTTGATACATATGTATATATGATGTAGTTTTGGTAGCTTTATATGATCCTTATGTGTTTATATTTATGATGTGTATTTTCTATGATGTTTATGAGATGCAAATCCTATAGGAGGTATATCCTACACTAGCTCATCAAATCCACCCATTGCTTCTTTGTATGTGACCATAAGTGTCAGTTGATCAAGAGAGAAAATGTTTTTCCAAAGATCATCAGTTTCATTCTACACTTCCTCTAACTTACTGACCATGATGCTTAGTGCTTTGCTTTTCACTCATAATCTATTTGACTATTCTTGTAGTGTGTCTTTGATTCATCTTTTTGTTAGGTTGGAGATTGTGATGGCTAGGGGTATTTCCCTTATTTTCTTCTCATATTATAGGGAATATTTCTATCTAGCATCAATCTTCTAGTATAACTCATCAACCATATGTTGTGCAACTTTAACTGGTGTAGTTCTGAATTTGTGCAAAGTGAATGTAATGTCCTCTTCAATTCTTTGTTTTTCCTCATCATTCATCTTCTCATATTTTAGTTGCTTCAAACCTAAATAACCTCCATATTTCTTAAGTGTCTTGAGAGACTCATCAAGGTCTTTAAGTTTTGGTATCTAACTTCTTACAACTTTAAATTGTGAAACATTTTATGATTCAATTTCACTATCTTCCTATAACTTTAATTTTCTCCTAGGCCTTCCAGTAGCCTTGTTCTCTCTAATACAAGTTTTAGTCTTTGGTGGTTCTATTTCTGCTTTCTTGTTCTCTCTTGGTGTGGAGTAGGACCTTGTTAATGGTCTAACACTTATTGGAATCTCTGATGGTTCAACAACTTCTTCTTTAGCAGCAATACCTAGATTCTCTAACAAAGTATTAATCATTTTGCTAGTCTTTCTTATTTCCTTAGGTATCAAGATAACTAGTTTGATTTTCTCTTTAACTTCTTGATAAGTTCCATACTGATTTGTACTTCTGTCAACTAGTTTCTCTAAAATTTATTTTATTTATATTGATGTAGCATCAATGTCCAGTTCATGTCCCATAGGTGGAAGCCACATGGTTCTTGGCTCTACAACTCTTACTATACATTTGTTAGTGTCAACTTCAAAACATAAATCATCCTTATACTTTTCCACAAACTAGGGTGGAAACCTAAACCTTTTATTCATCTTTGTTTGAAAATTAACAAATTAATCATTCATTACCATATCAAAATTTTCTCCTATGCTTTTAATATCTTCATTGATTAGGTAAGTAATCAGTTTATCTACTTTCCAAACTACTTTACCGATTATAGGAAAGAAGTTTTGGAAATAAAAGTAAATGCATACTAGTAATAGTTTGAACTTCAGTGTATTGGACTTTTCTTTCCTAATAGTATTCATGTTGTCATCCAATTGTTTCAATAATATTTCACATAGGTCTATCTTTATATCCTTTTACATAATTATATAGGCAATATCAACTCGAGATCACATGAACAAAGGCATTCGTGTGATCACTTAATATATCCTTGACTTGAGGTTTCATTGGGAGAATAAGTGACAACCACTTGATCAACTTTCATCAATGACCCATATTCAGTCTCTAAATGCTCTTTATCTTAACTCATCTTCTATCTGGTGACCCAATGACCAAAGAAATCTCCTAATCACTGAACAAATTAACTAACCATGCTTGGTTCAGAGATCACGTGACTAAAGCATTCGCTGTATTGCCAAAACTTTTCTTAACCCTGAGTTTTATCAAGTGTATAAGTGCTATTCGTCGATCCTATCTTCATCTTGTGGTCTTCTTTGATTAGTTGAATACCCCCTAACTCAACTCACCTTATCCAGCAAATACGTGAACAAAGCTTTCTCCAAGTCGCTGAATGTATCACTCAACCGAGGTCACATCTAGAGAACAAGAGAACAAAGCATTCACCAAGTTGCAAGATAAGAACCCTAACCTCAGTTATATCTCAAGAATAAATGTTGACCATTGATCTTTCTTATCATCCATGGCTATCATTGAATCGCCAAGCCTAGAACTTAACTCACCTTATATCAATCGATTCAACGAACAAAGACAAAACTTGACTTGCCTTTAATTGTGGTCAGACTTGGAGACTATGTGACTAAGCATTCTCACATTCACTAGATAAATGCTTGACCTTGGGTTAAATCTAGAGAATTAGCGCCAACCGCCTGATCAAGTCTACATCAACAATCCTTGTTATATCTCCGGGCCTTTAAAGAGTTGACCAAATATCTGGAAAATACGTGACTGAAGGAAATTCCAACCACTCACCAAGTCGCTGGATGTTAGGAACTTAGCCACCAAGATCAAGAGACTATGCGAATGCTTAGTCACTGGATCGCCAAATAGAAAGACTAACCACCCAAGAACTTAGAGATTTAGTGAATAGAATAAAGCATGTGCATGAAAAAGGATTTAAGTGGCCAGGAAAAAGGTAACGAAGAAATAGAAATGGCTAGGGTTTTTGGACTTAGGCAATTTAATGAAACCCTAAGACATGGATAAACCCTATTTCTCAGACCTTGAAACTACAATTTCTCTCTGGTTTTAACACTTGAGTACATGCACTCTTAACTAGAGCTTGATGACAACTTGATTAACCCATGGTTGAGCTTGCAAGTCATAAAACTTTATATATCTTCTTCACAGACCAAAACAAGATGCAGTAGGACATGGCAATTTTATAGGGTTTTGCAGGAATAACCAATTTTCTCTGTATTTTTTGCATTGATTGGAAAATGGACTAATAGTGGCTTTGACTGGGCATGTATACCTCTTGCAGGCATAGCAAGAACATAGAATCTTGGAGAAGAAGACCACCTACTAGACAAAACTTGCACAACACCTCTTCAAAAACAAGCAAAGCTAAAATGGGAAAAGGGGAAAGAAACACACGACTGAAAGGAAAAACTAACCTATTGTTCATGGATAAAGAGAGTACCTTATGAAAAGTACAATTTCAAAAATTATCCATGACCTGGCATCCAAAACATTTGCAACCAAATCTTTCAAAATATATGAATCAGATCCCAATGTTTCATCAATGAGATAGGGTCCCAACCATATTGGATCAAATTTACTATACTTACCCATGTCTTCCAACCTGGCATTCCACATCAAAACCAAATCATTAATGCAAAAACTTCTAACTATGGTCTTTTTGTCATATAGGCCCTTGTATTGCAACTGCAAGTTGATATTCTTGTCATGAGTCTCTCTTCTTGATTCATCCAACTGTATCTAATCCTCCATTCTGATCCTCATCTCATTATCCAAATCATCATCATATATTTGGATGAACTTATTCATCTACAACAGATTATTTTGTGGTAACCTAGCATGAATTCCATATACTAAATCAAAAAGAGCACAACCAATTGCCCTTTTTATTGTCACTCTATCATCCCATAGAGCCAGGTGCAACTTGGAATCCCATGATTTCTTATTTTTATCAAGAACTCTTTTAAATTTTTTTATCAAGCTCTTGTTACTTGATTATGCCTGACCATTACCTTGGGGGTGATAAGGGGATGAATATGAAACTTGAATCCCATATTGTTGACAGAAATCACCAAACTCTTCAGACCTGAAATACATTACATTATCAACTACTATTGTCTCAAGACATCCAAACCTGGTCAAGATATTCTGCATCATAAAATTAGTTACCACCTTACTATTAGCCCTTCTAGTGGGAATTTCTTCCACCCATTTAGTGAAATAATCTATGGCCACCAGGATCCATGAATGACCCCACTTGATTTGTTTGGGATTTCCCCAATAAAGTCCATACCCCACTTCTAAAAAGGGGCCATCACTGCAATAGGTTTTAAAGGAAAATTACCACTGAATTTTAGTTTTCCTATGAACCTTTGGCAGACATCACACTTCTTGACAAACAAATGTGCATCTTTGAAAATTGGGGCCACCAAAAACTAGACCTTAATATCTTATGCACAGTAGTCTTGGCCATGTAATAGCCACCACACACACCTTCATGCATTTCTTGTAACAAGTGTTCAGCCTTTTTATGATCAACACATTTGAGCAAAACACCCTCATTACTCCTCCACCATAATTCACCTTTGAAAATTACATATCTTATAGCATGTAATTTGATAGTCCTCTTTTTATTGTCATCCATTTTAGGAGCAAGAAACATTTTCTGCAAGTATCCAACAACATCTTCATGCCAATCACAACAATCCAAATCACATATATATGGCCTTTGTTCTTCTTCAAGAACATTTATATGATTAGCATCTAAATTTCTTTGGGCCATGAGTTTAGCTAATCCTAGTCCTCTAACTAGTTTTGTGATTTAAATGTCAATGTTGAATTCTTGAATCATGTTAATCCATCTACACCTTCTTCCTGAAACTTCCTGTTGTACTAAGATGTCTTTCACAATAGCACTCGACACATATGAAACTATAGTTGCCCCAAATAAGTAGCATCTAAATTTTTTGATAGCTTTAACCAGTGCATAGGCCTGTTTCTCATTTATATCATATTTTAACTCAGCTATTTGTAAAGACTTGCTGAAAAAAGATATGGGCTGCTCAAAACCCTCTGAGTTCTTTTGTAACAATACTGCAGCAATGGTATGAAAGGAAGAAAAATAAAATATTTGGAGGGGCTTACTATAATCTGGTGTCCTCGGCACAGGTGCATCCTTGATCATCTTCTTGATTTCAGAAAAATCCCTCCTAGCTTCTTCAGTCTAGTCCATCTTTGCATCTTTTTTCAACATTTTAGAGATGGGGACACTAGTTTCAACAAAATTTGTAATAAATCTTCTAACAAAGTTTATGTCCAAAGAAAGACTGAATTCCTTTGACATTTCTTGGAAATGGTACTTTGTCAATTACAATTACCCTCTTAGGGTCGATTCTAACTCCATCCTTAGACACAATGTGACCCAAAAGCTTACCTTCTGTTACCCCAAAAGGACATTTCTTTGGGTTCAAAGATACTCCATACTCTAGAGCTCTCACAAAAAATTTTTCAAGGTGGCCACAATGTTGATCCTCCTTTGTTGAGTATGTTGTGAGGTCATCCTGATATATCACAAGAAAATTGTTTATGAAATCTGCAAATGCCACATCCATGGCTCTTTGAAAATTAGCCCCAACATTTGTTAAACCAAAAGGCATCCTGACATATACATATGTACCCCATGGAGTAGTAAATGTAGTTTTAAATTGTTCATTATTCTTGACAATAACATGGTTATAGCCTAAAAATCCATCCATCATAGACATTAGCTCTGAACTAGTAACTCTTTGTAACATGGCCTCCATATTTGGTAATCCATAGTTATCTTTTAATGAGTTCATATTCAAATTTCTAAAGTCAACACAAAGCCTAATGTCTCCATTCTTCTTCCTTAATGGGACCAAGTTGGAAACCCATGTAGAGTGCCTGACAGGTTGAATGATTCCTACATCACTCATTCTCTACAATTCTTCTTGCATTTTTGGTGCCAAAGTAGGGTTCACAGGTCTTAACTTTTGTCTGAAAGGCTTTGTTCCTTCTTTCAAAAGTAATCTCATGTTGAAACAAATCTTGTCTATAGGATTTCAAGTTGTCATAAGACCATGCAAAAACATACCTATATTTCCTAAGAAGATCAATCAGGGACTTTCTTATTTTGGGAGATAACTTTCCCCCAATATATATATTTTTTGGAGTTTTAATTGTCCCTAAATTAATTTCCTCTAGATTCTTTGGCTTATCCACATTTTTTGTTGAAAGGAACCTATCATTATTATCAAATTCTCTCTCAAGAACAACCGAAGCCTTTGGGACCTTGGTTTTTTTTAACTGCAAGACTTCCCAACCAAGAACAGTATGCTTACCATCTAAAGTTTCCACATACCCACTTAAATTCAGTTCTCTATCCTCAAGATGGGCCTCAGAATGTAAAAACCTCAAGATGTCCAAATCATCTTCAAAAACTTGCCAATTTTCAACGTTGTCTAGTATGGAAGGTCTATATTGAATCTCAATTTTGGAAATTCCAGGAAATGTAATATCCTTTGGTCTTAAAGCAATGTTTGCAAGTAGGTCAGCCATTTTGTTTTGACTTCTATCCATCCACTCAATACCAAAAGCATCAAAACACTCTATCTCATCCCAAACTGCATTTATGTATTGTTTCAGTATATCATTCTTTGATGCATATTTGGATCTTACTTGAGATATCACAAGTTCTAAATCTCCAATTACTCTAATGTTTCTGATTTTTGTGTTTTGAAACCAACCTTAGCCCTATTATTAGAGCCTCATACTTTGTAGTGTTTTTTGTACAAGGGAACATTAAAGTAAATGAATACTTAAATGTCCTTCCAGTAGGAGCAATTAACAACACACCTGCACTAGCTCCCTCCTTAGAGCTTGCACCATCAAAGTACATGTTCCATAAACCATCTTGATCTCAAATTCTCCTTATCATCAGAAAAAAAGTAAAGGTTCATCTTTTCCTTCAACCTTTGGGCTTTGTACTTGAAAAGAATTAACATCAATGTCAAGGAAATAATTCATGTTTTCATTTTCTGTTTCTTCTTCAATCATATGGGAAGTTCTATTTTCCCTATATACCTTAACATTTTGACTAGAAATTTTGAAGGTTGCAAAAGATAAGTCACACTTTATACTACCTCCCATTTCTACACTTCATTTTCTTGACAATAACATTCCATATTGAGGTGGTATGTCAACAACTAGTACACTCATAGTTAGTTGTATGTCAGGATAAGCTACAAGCTTGTAATGCAGGTCCTTAATTATACCAATGATAGGTACCTCTCTAGAGTCCATGGCCTGACATCTCCCATGAAGTCCCATTGTTCTCATGACCTTATCAGGCATAACTGTATTGGAAGCTCCCGAATCTATCATGCAATTTTTTAACAGCTTTCCATTTATGACTAGAGTTAAGAAAAAAGGATCAACAATTCCCATAGAAGTACTGATAACATTTGTGTCTAGATAAATCTAGGGTATTTATGAAACAATTTCTTCAATATCATTCCCCTTCTATTCAGATTTACCTTTTGTCCCCCTTGTTGTCTCAGTGTTTTCTGTCTTTTTAATGTTTGTTGAAAGAACACCATTTATCCATGTAAGGGCCTTCTTTTTGTGCTCGCCTATTCTCATCATTTCCATAAATGGAACCTTAACTATTATCTAGGATAAAAATTGACTCATATCAATAGGTTTGTATTTAGATAAATCTTGCCTTCCCTGAAACATACTTTCATCCTCAACCTGTTATGCAAGATGTAGCTTGTCTTCCTTTTTCTGCTTACTCTCAATTTGGGGAATAGGGATAATTGTCACTGGTGTCTTCACCTTTACTCTATATATATTATTTGAAATACCTGGCTTTTCTTCCTCTTTTATATTCATCTTTCTGACACTATCAACATCCTTACTTTTATATTGTGCTTGCTTAGTGTTTTCTTGACCTTTCTTAATAAGTACACTTGTTGGTCTACCATTTGCATTACCAACTGCTCTATTTCTCAGAACATAATTACCCCTAGCCTGAGTAACCATGTCAACAGTGATTTGAGCTATTTCTTTATTAGAAGGCCTCCTTAATATAATAGGCTCATTACCCTCCTTAGTATTGTAAATTACATTTTTAATATCTTCTTCTTCATCAGAAAAGACTTGCTGATGATATATCTCATTTATGCCTTGGGAACATGATGCATCTTAGTTTTCATCTTCTTCTATAGAATCAACTTCCTCCTATAGTTGTTAAATTTTCATAGCACAACCTCGATCATCATAACATTCATCCTCCTCCCCCTCCTGGTCCTCATTTGTAGCTATATTTTGAGAATTTACACAATAATTAGGATCATGTGGGGACTGGAAAACTATGCACCATGGGACATCATCTGTCATATTAATAGATTGCCTTTGCAAAGGATCGGGGGTCTTATCATTTGGGTTGTCCTTTCTTTCTGGGATTGTAGGTCTCCCATCCTTCCATTGGCTATGGTAAGGAAAATTCTGCAACTTAGGTTTCCTATCAAAGTTATTTAAAGGAGGTTTACCATTATTTTGTGACCTGTTTCTATTTTCACCAGGTTTCAAATCCTTCAAGGCATTTAGAATTTGTTTCAAATTATCCTCCTCTATAGGCTTTATATTTGAAGCCTTATCCAATTCTTTCTTTCCAAACCTAGGAGGTTTAGGCTCCTCTCTCCTACCTAGCTTTCCCGATACCCCCATGTTACTTTCAATATTTACAACAAATCTCTGGGCTTCCTAATGGTTCTAGGATTTTTATCTCTGAGTAGGTAACCCATTTTTGCATCATAAGCATTGAGATATGTTGCCAAGCAAACTTTCTCATCTAGTCTCATAACTTGGAAGATTTTATGCATTTCTTTTTGAAATCTGACATTAAACTCAAGGACTTCCTCATTTTGGTTTTTCTTAATATTGTTAAATTCATTAAGCATAAAACCTTCATTTATTTTATCACCATATTGGTCCTTAAAAAAAATTATAAAATCATCCCAAGAGCCAATACAGTCGTAAGGGAGTCCTCTAAACCAGTCTCTGGCATCTTCAGTTAATGATTGAACAAATAATTTCATAATGACATCTTCATGTTCAATTTCATAATCATCTATTATATCAATGTAATTCTTTAAATGTTGCTCACATGTAACAACATTATTGCCAATGAACTTTGGAAATTTTTCTCTAATTTTTTAAGGAATCAAATTTGGATAACTAGGAATACCATTAAAAAGGAGTTGTCTGTACCTTTCCATATGAATAGGTCTTCTTTGCAATGATCCATCATTTTGAGAAGTAGATTCTTTATTTTATGTGTTGGCAACATTTGTAACAACTACTAGTCTGATAACAACATCCTAGTTGTCATGGTTTCTAGAGTTAGCACTAGGCATAGTATTTATATTCCCTGAGGATTCTCTGAGAAAGTTGATCTTCTTTTTCATCTCTAAAGAAGCAGCTTCAAGTTCTTCTTTCTCAAGTTCCTTGGCCACTATTTCATTCTTTCTCTTGGTATTTTCAAGGTCAACCTCTAACCTTGATACTTTGTCCAAAGGATCTTTATCATTTACAGGTTCATTGATTACAATCCCAATAGCCTTTTGTTTGCCTGCATCCCTAGGTTTTTTTTATCTCACATACTTTTTGGATAACATGCTATTCTTTTGTTCCTTCAGGTACTTGAACATAATTTATTGCTTCTAAATATAACAATTGCCTCTTTAAATATTTATCTCTTATCATAGCTTGTCTTATTTTATCTTCTTTTTCATTTTCCCTTTGTTGTCTAATGGAAGCTTGTTCCTGGATTCTTCTCTCCAACTCATAAACTTCTTCAAAGATCTCTTTAGATTCTAGGAGAGTTGTTTCAGAGTTTGAATCTTCATCATGAACTTCATCTTGTTTTTCTTCAGGGATATGAAGGCCCTAGGGTACTGAAGCACCAAGGGAAAAAGGAGGATAAAAATCTTGTCTACTCCTACTTTTACTTCTTGACCTTCTATCATTTTCAAGAGTTTTATTTGGGACCATGCCTTTATTGTATTGTGATCTTCCCTCCCCTTTCTGTGGAGGAAAATCATAGTCCTCATACTGACCTACTCCCAAATCCACAACCTCTTCATATTTTGACATATTACCATCTTGACTGGTGTGGACTTGATCATCTTCATTTGTATTTTTTTATTTCCATTCTTGAGGCATGTTTTCAACATTCCTATCAGCCCTTGTTTGATGAGCCCTAGAAGTACTTGGGAGTTCACCCTCCAACCTATCTTCAGGATGATCCTTCCTTCTAGCCCTAGTAATTATTTGATTTATATTTTGATATTTTAATCTTCTCAGCACTACTGCAGAAATTTCTCAGAGTTGCCACTCACACTTAGTGAGAAGATGTGAAACTTTTAGATTTTGACTCTACTTTTTCAATGGTAACTACTGGATAAGATAAATAAGTTGGCCAAGAGTCTAGCTCTACTTGTACCTACATTATTTTAGCACAAATTTGTAATACCAAAGATCTTCAAACTAGATTTATCATGGCTATATCATCTCTATTCCCCAGCAGAGTCCCCATTTTGTTAGCTCTTGGTTTAGCAAGATTTTAACTACCTTTATTAATGCAGAGATATACCTATGGGGTAGCCTACTTCCCACAATCAGTACATTCATACAAGAGCAAGGACCAATTAACAAAGCACTAAGGCTTTCTATACTTTGAACTCTATAGAATTCAGGCGGGTGCACCTAGGATTAGGATCACTTAATTTTCCCTTTTTCCACTAATCCTCACAAAGTAGATATGTGACCATAGTACTTCTCATTATCTGTGACATAAAGGGATAGGGTGTGAAGCTAAGAACACTATCAAGTTACTCACAAATAAAGTAGGGGCTATTGCTATTAAGTCGACAACTACTGACTTAAAGATTTAAAATTTGATTTGTTTGTCTTGGGGTAGAACTGTTAGACAAGAAAGAACATCTATTTGACAAAGTGTCTATGATCAGTCCCTTATCCATTGGGAATATTCAGAAACAATTCCTCACTATATTGCTGATTCTTATCATTCACCTTGCAAATGAAAATCAAATGAGAATATCACTACTTACAAATATCATTCTTAATACCCTGCTATTATGTTAGGTTATATTAAGCATTTACTTAACTTGTCAAGTTAACAACAAATCATATCAAAACATACAGACTATGTTTGCAACTATTGATCTTGATGTCATTAACTCACAAGATAATAGGAAATAACAAACCATCAAACAAAAGACAAGATTACGAGCTATTATGGAAATCCTAATATTAATTACCAAACTGATACAGGAGTGAGTTACTGAACATAGAAATACTCCACAAATGAATAAGAAAACTATAGATTTATTAAGATTTTTGTGAAATAGAGAGGTTACAAACCTCTTCTCCCAATCCTTGGATGAAAGCCTATAGAATTGGGTCTATCTTTGGTCTCTTTCAAAGGATTCTTTTTCTCAACCCCGAAAAAAGCTCCTTCTAAATGACCCTGGGAATCCTTTTATAAGAACAAGGATTGCAACAAGCTTCAAGTCATTTAAGGCATAATTAGGGAAACACTACCAACTACTGCAACATAAAATCAGTAGCTAATTTATTATAGAAGTGACAAGGAGAAAGATCCTAATAATAATTAAGAAATATCATAGACAAATTTGATATCTTTACATCGAAAACCCTAGCAGTCAAATTGCAATCAGGGTATGACCTCATTATCTCTGTGTCAAGTAACTCATCAAAAATATCTCAACTACCTCTGTGTACTAGGAAATGAATTCTTTGACAACTTGGTCCAAAACATTAATGCTGAATCTAGAAGAAACCATCTACAAAATATCAAGCTCATGGCGGCCACAAAATCTAATCATATTCACCTCAACCACCTTGGAACTCATTCAACTATCAACTGCAAATCTATTATTTATGGCTCAAGAAGAAAAGAATCTAATTGTTTCTTGTTCTGGCACACCGTCATTTCTATTTTCTGCAAACCCTAGCTTAGAAAATTAAAAAATGGACCAACTACGGTTAATTTATCAAATTTAAAACATGGGCATCAATCTTGTTTCTTCTTGACACATTGGACAATCCTCATAAATCATTATAATAGTCAATTGAGCCTTGAAAAGTCTGGCCACATCATCATATCTTAGCATCCAATCAAGAATGAGCATCTCAACATGACTAGCCAGTGGACCCACTTTCTTTTACCATGGAAAGCATCTTAACCACACTGGATTTGGCGACTAAAGGCTATCTCTGAATCATGAAACACTTTGCTAAAGTTGGGTTTGGTATGGAGATCACACGAACAAAGGTATTTGCATGATCGCTTAATATATCCTTGACATAAGCTTTCATTGGGAGAATAAGCGACAACCGCTCAATCAACTTTCATCAACAGCCCAGATTCAGTCTTTGAATGCTCTTTATCTTAACTCATCTTTTATTTGGTGACCCAACAACCAAAGCAATCTCCTAATCATTGAAAAAACTAAATAAACCATGCTCAGTTTAGAGATCACATGACTGAAGCATTCGCTGGATTACCAAAAATTTTCTTAACCCTGATTTTTATCAAGCGAATAAGCGCTAGCTGTCGATCCTATCTTCATCTTATGGTCCTCATTGATTAGCCAAATACCCCCTGACTCAACTCATCTTATCCAGTGAATACGTGAACAAATATTTCTCCAATTCACTGAATGTATCACTTAACTGGGGTCACATATAGAGAACAAGAGAACAAAGCATTCACCAAGTCACCAGATAACAACCCTAACCTCAATTATATCTCAAGAATAAACACTGACCGTTGATCTTTCTTACAATCCACTACTATCGCTGAATCACCAAGCCCAGAACTTAACTCACCTTATATCAAGTGATTCAGTGAAAAAAGATAAAACTTGACTTGCCTTTAACTATGGTCAAACTTGGAGACTACATGACTAAGCATTCTCACATTCGCTAGATAAATGCTTGACCTCAGGTTAAATCAGGAGAATCAGTGCCACCTGCCTGATCAAGTTTGCATCAATGGTCCATGTTATATCTCTGAGCCTTTAAAGACTTGACTAGATATCTAGTGAATACGTGACTAAAGGAAACTCCAACCATTCATCAAGTTGTTGGATGTTAGGAACTTAGCCGTCGAGATTAGGAGACCACGTGAATGCTTAGTCGCTAGATCGCCAAATAGAAAGACTAACCACTAAAGAACTTATATATTCAATAAATAGAATAAAGCATGTGCAGAAAAAAGGATTTAAGTGGCCAGGAAAAAGGTAATGGAGAAATAGAAATGGCTAGGGTTTTTGGACTTAGGCAAATTTATGAAAAACTAGGACATGGATAAACCCTATTTCTCAGACCTTGAAACTAAAATTTCTCTCTAGTTTTAACACTTGAGCATATGCGCTCTTAACTAGAGCTTGATGAAAACTTGATTAATCCATGGTTGAGCTCACAAGTCATAAAACTTTATATATCTTCTTTGCAGACCAAAAGATGTAGTAGGATATGGTAATTTTCTAGGGTTTTGCAGGAATAGGCCATTTTCTCTAGATTTTTTGCATTGATTGGAAAATGAACTAACAGGATCTATGACCTTTGAAGCATGAAAGGTACTTGTAGAAAGATGTATATTAGCTTGGATCTCTTCTAGAGGTAGCCCTTGAGGATATGCATAGGTAGCGTGAAAATAATTAAGTTCTTTATTTGATGGAGGAATCTTGGAGAGATTTTCTTCTCTAGGGGATGAATTTATGATGGGTAAGGTAAAGGTGGCATGAGAATCATTAATAGACATAGGTTCATTATTTTGATCAAGCTTGAGAGTAGTATTTATTAGGAATGGCAACACTGAGAGGGGAGGGGTGAATCAGTGTTCACTATATTCAATATTTTTCTTTTACTCTTGAATGTTTAAGTACTGAAATGAATATTAATATAAACAAAAAATATGAACTCAACACATAACACCAATATGATTACGGGGAAACCCAAATAAGTAAAAACCCTAGTGGGAATTGACACCCACTAATATTCTGCACTAGTGTATTATGATCCTTGTTAGAAGATCCTTAACCCTACTAGGAGTTTTCTTTACAATGCATTTAGTACAGTGACTTGGCCAAGGGTCGGACCCTGTTAGGATTCTTTTACAATTAACCTTGTTAGGGGTGAGGACACACTGTCTGAGAGCACACTACTCAAAGGGGTGAAGGCTACAACCTTTTGAATAATAGATACACACTATATCTGGATCTTGGTGAACTGCACTTTGACCTGCTGTCTGGATCAGTTCCAATGTATAGCACAAACTCTTTACTTGGTTACATAGACCTTCTTCTAATGGCTCAACATTTCACACACTCTGCTCTGCTCTTCACAATCAACTCTGAACCATGCCTTAGCAATCACAAATGACTGCCTATAAATATCTTTCTTCTAAATGATATAATCAAGTCGGCCTGTTAGAACTATACGAATTTTGATTTATTGTCAAAATAAAAACAATATTAATTAGGAATAAATGTAATTAAATCTAATTAAATAATTAAGTGGCATAATTAAATTAATTAATTAAATATTCATCATATTCAATTAATCAACCTTAGGATAAATAATAAAATTTATCACCAAATAATATTCAATTAAAGATAATTATGATAAACTAGGAATATTCCCCGATGTAGAATTAAGATAATCAATTAGGTTTTTGATAAACTGATGTGTAGATGTGCCTTAGGTTAGGAATTTGATGTCAATTTTGATCGAATTTTTGATGTAAGGGGTTAATGAACCTATAGCCCATTTTTGGGGCATTGCATTTTTCCCCTCTTTGAATTACTGTGCGAAGCGCAGTGGTTCAAAGATTAATCTATTTTTGATGTTGAAACAGATTTGAAAGATAAACTGATTCTGAGATAGAAGCTGATTGAAAGATTGGAAAAAAGCTGATTCAAGTCCTGGTTGACCAAGAATCATGATGATGTCAACTATAGGAACGATGAACCAGTGATTATGAAAAAGTATCAAAACGCCTGATTCTGAACCTTATGATTACGAAGAAGTGAGTGACCTAATTCCAGACCTGATTGTCCAAAGGAATCATAATGGTATCACATCTGAACCCTTCAGTTACGAAGAACCAAGGAAATAACACTAATGAACCAATGGTTACAAAAAGTTGATATAGTTTACAAGAAAGATTACGATACCATATTGATATGGATCTTGATGAATCTGATATGCCCCAAGCAATGTGTCCTAAGTGACGAGGTCTTTTGATGAATCAGTAATTAGACATGGTTGTTGTCATGATTATTGAGGAAAGAAATTTGATTTACAGACTTGATTGATGTGCAATACCATGCCCCCTTCGGGATTAAAATTGAAATCTGGCAAGAAAATCCAGTGTTTGAATGATTAGAAGCATGTTAATTGATTTGAGAAGTGGTCTTACACATCTGAGAACATGTTCTGTATCATTTGGAGGTCTTGGAGACCAAGTTTGATTAGGTTTGACCATGAGTTGACCATGGTTGACCAAGTTGAAATTTTGATAGTTTGATGTAAGATAATCTGTTAAGTTGAATTCTGGAATTCTGTGATGATTGGAGGTTGATTATGCAAGCAATCGGCTATCCTGGGTCTGAAAATTTTAAATCATGATTTTGACAAAGTAAATGATCTCAAATTTTGATTTTGATCCTGAAAATGGGTTCAGAACATTGAAATTTGCTAGGGGTGCCTGCTTGGTGATCTGTTAAGAAGACCTTCTTGCGATACTTAGTCCTTATGATATGTTTAGCATAGTTTTGGAGAATAATTAAGCATCAAGCTAATTTGGGCAATTGTGAGATAAATACAATCATGCATAGTGCAAAATGAAATGCAAAAATAAGACCTAGGACCTAGTCACTGATCATGTGTTGGTCATTTTCACCATTGAATTTTTATTAGGTAACCAGATAAATCAATACAACATCCACTAGTTAGGAAACTATGAACATATGAATATTGATTTTTGCGCCAAAGTCAATACAATGCCCACTGGCTAGACAACCATGGACATATGAATATTGATTTTGTTTTCAGAATGTCAGATTAGATATAAGCACCAAGGCATAAACACCAGGATGACCTGAATATCATGTCCATTTTGATATAGCAATTGGTATAAGCATCAAAACATAAACATCATGATGACCAGAATACACCTTGCAAAACAAACACGCCAAATAGTTTGTAGAATTCAATCTTGTCTCCAATGTGAATTACCTGTAGTGACCCTTTATCGTTCACATCCTTGGATAATAGTCGTTCATGGTAGGATTGAGAAATCATTCAAAAAGATGTAAGCTAGATCAAACCTCCTTGAATTTTTTGGGTATCCATGGTTGAGGTAAAAATGGCCATCCAACATGTGATGGAGGCTCTTATAGACGGACACCATTTCAATCCAGAATTTCCAAAGTTATTAGATTTTTGCTCAAAGCAGGAAAAAAAAGAAAAGATTATGTCCCAAGTCATCACTCTCTAAATCTTGTAAAGGACATCATCAAAAGGCTCGAAGGGACACAATATGCAAAAATCTCAATGAAAATCAGTAAGCATACAAGGAGATAAAATCATGTGAAGCATAGATTATTTTTTAGTTTTGTTTTGATGTTTGATTGCATTGTTGTAGATGCAAAATCCTTTCTAGAAAGGAGACATATTGATTGACTCAGATGTAGCTTCAAAGGACTCTGACTAGATATGAGAGGTCTGAGATACTGAGGACTATAGGATATGACTTTGATTTCCCCCAAGTTTGAATATAGGATACATACGCTTTTGCTGATTGGTGTATAGACTGACTTTATTGAAAATAGGAATGCAAAAACAAACTGGGAGATATGTACAAACTAAAGCAAGACTTAAAGCCGGGAAAGACCAAGATTGCACTGATAGATGGAGCTTTTTGAAACAAGTGGCACCCATTTACCGAGTTTTCACCATCTTGGCAGAGATTCTATTTTTTCTACCAAGGCACCTGTTTCTAGGTTTTCACCAAGGCATTTTTTCTTTTTCTCATTTTTTTGTATTTTTCATTTTTCCAATTTTTTTGTACTTTTGATATTTTTTTTGATACATCAAGGTGCCTATTGCTAGGTTTTCACTAGGATGATCATTTTTTTAAGGACTTTTTCCAATTTTTATAATTTTTTCAAGACATTTTTGAATACTGAATGCCTTAGGCGTAAAATTTCTTCAGATGGAGAATGTTGATTGGTTCTCAGAACTGATCTCCTTCAGTCATTGAGAGTTGATAGGCACCAGAGCCAAAAGTAGAAGTGATAACAAAGTGACCCAACTAGTTGGGTTCAAACTTCCCCTTGCGCACTCGATGTGATTGATTTTTAGGATTTTGTCTCCAGACTAGATCACCAACATGAAATTCTCTGTGTCTGACTTTCTTGTTTTAGCCTCTAGACATTCTCTTCTGATATACTCTAAGATGATCATACGCTGCTTATCTGCACTCATCTAGTAGTTCAAGTTATTTCAACCTAGACACTTTGTAGTCATCATCAATTACTAGACCATGCATTCTGATTCTTAGTGATGGGATTTCAACCTCAATAGGAAATACCTCTTTAGACCCATAAACTAAAGCGAATGGTGCAGCCCCAGTGGGTGTTTTGATACTTGTTCTATAGGCCCAGAGAGCTAGATTGATCATGAGATGCTAGTCTCTTCCTATTTTATTAACTGTACGGTGCAAGATTTTCAATAGATTCTTGTTTGAAGCCTCTGCTTGTCCATTCCCTTAAGGATAGTAGATAGATGACCAATGTTGTGTAATCTTTAATTTGGCACATAGATCATCTAAGTCTTTGTTCTTGAATTTTCCACCATTATCTGTGACTATAGAGTGTGTAATACTATACTGACATATGATGTAGTTCAGAATGAACATAGAAATTTTCTTTCCGGTTGCTTGAGTCAAAGAGACTACTTCTACCCATTTTGTGAAATAGTTTGTTGTTGTAATAATATGGGTATGTCCATTAGAAGAATTTGGATGTATGGATCCTATAAGATCAAATGCCCATTGTTGAAAAGGCCATTGTGTAGTAAAGGGAATAAGATCTCTCCCTGGTGCATGAATTAAGTTCCCATGTACTTGACACTTTTGACAATTCTTAGCAAACTTGATTGCATCTTTCTCCATTTCAGGCCAATAGTACCCAGCCCTAGTAAGTTTTTTAGCTAGTGTTAAACCATTCGAATGTGACCCACATATACCTTCATGGACTTCCTCTAATGCATGTTGAGACACTTCCTATTCTAAACATCTAAGGAGTGTACCATCTAGACCTCATTTGTACAGATCGTTACCAATGATGACATATCGGAATGCATTGTGGATAAGGCATCATTTCTCATGGCGTTTAATTGATTCAAGAATGATTTGGTCTTGGAGATAGGAGAAAAGGTTTTTGTATCAGGATGAATCATGATAAAAACAATATTAATTAGGAATAAATGCAATTAAATCTAATTAAATAATTAATTGGTAGAATTAAATTAATTAATTAAATATTTATCATATTCAATTAATCAACCTTAGGATAAATAATGACATTTATCACCAAATAATATTCAATTAAAGATAATTATGATAAACTAGGAATATTCCCCAATGTAGAATTAAGATAATCAATTAGGTTTTTGATAAACTGATGTCCATATGTGCCTTAGGTTAGGACTTTGATGTCGATTTCGATCGAATTGTTGATGTAAGAGGTTAATGAACCTATAGCCCATTTTTGGGGTATTACAAGAACCACCTTGAAATCATATTAGAGAAACCATAACATACTCCAATAATAATTCTGTTCGCTCTACTAAGAACGCATCACAAATTGGGACTTGTCCAAATCAATAAGTGTAGGCTCACGCTATACACTGTCAGCTCTACCAAATTAACTAATACTTTCTCCTCAAGTTGAATTACATCATGCACTCTTAATCAAGCATTAATAACTCTTCTTCAAGCACTAATCCAAGGGTGCATATTGAAATGACAGGCGCAACTCTTGTACTAATAAAATCCCTATCAGCTCTTCTGAATAAATACAAGAAACTACAACTGGTGAATAGAAACTACATAACTTCACTTCTACTGATCATCAGACTCTGCATCCATGAATGTAACATCAATAACATGTCTCCATCATGTATCCAAATGTGCAAGGCTCCATGATAACTGTACAAACAATCATTCATAGAACACTGCCTGTAACTCTGCCAGGAACACTGCTGACACAAGTTGCTATATAATTGTCTGTACTAATAGTTAACCTTTGCATCCATGATATAATGTTGATAACAATTCCATGTTGCATATACTAAAATTTTATTGCATAAGTCTTCCATGCATGCTACTTACCATATGTTGTCATCAATGACAAACATACAGTTAGCACTGGCTTGCTGGAAAATCTCCAACAATCTCCCCCTTTGGCATTGATGGCAATATATGGAATGAAAAACACCACCAACCCAAATGAACAATTATTTTATAACATTCTCCATTTCCTCATCAAAACTCCCCCAAGGATGAATCCTCCATCTGCTGCAATATTCTTCAACATTCTCCATTTCCTCAACTTAATACTACTCCCCCTTAGTATATTACTCCTTCTTTACTTTGTTTTTCATGACTATATATTACTCCCCCTTTGACATTAATGGAAAAGGGCACCAATCAGTTTAAGCACCAATACTACTCCTGAAGTAGAGTAGTCAACCATCCATCAGTCCTTGAGGACTGATGCTCTTTCTTCTTTCTTCTAAGCAAAATCAGGGAAGGGAATTACTCCCAGCTTCTCCCTGAGATACTCAAAAGTATCTTTTGGCAAAGGTTTTGTGAATATGTCTGCTAACAAATCTTTAGTACTTACATAGTCCAACTTGACTTCTTTCTCTGCCACTTTCTCTCTTAGGAATTGATATTTAATCTCTATGTGTTTTGTCTTTGCATGCATCACAGGGTTCTTTGACATGTTGATAGTGCTAGTGTTATCAAAATGAATAACAATAGGATAATCAATCTGAATTCCAAAATCCTTTATCATCTGCTTGATCCAAATAATTGTAGAATAATTCAAGGCTGCTGCAACAAACTCTGCTTCTTCTGTTGACTAAGAAATACAATTTTTCTTCATGCTTGTCCAAGTGACAAGTATGTCACCAAGAAACACTACTCCTCCTAATGTACTCTTTCTATCATCAACGCATCCTGCCCAATCAGCATTAGTATATACATGAAGGTCAACATTTTCTGAATTAGGATATCATAGACCATAATCTATAGTGCCCTGCAAATATCTAAATATTCTCTTTACTGCCATGAGGTGACTTTGTTTAGGATCTGCTGTAAATCTTCCAACTATGACAACTACATTGGAAATATCGGGTCTAGTTTGAGTAAGATATATGAGTTTACCAATCATAGACTTGTACAATCTTGTATCTACTACTAGAGATTCATCTTCTTTTGTAAGCTTGCATCTTGTTATCATATGTGTATCCACTGGCTTGCAATCATCCATCATGAATGTCTTCAAGATTTCTTTCACATATTTGGTCTAATTTATGAATATACCTTTGTCTTTTTGCTACACATTCAATCCCAAAAAGTATTTGATAGGTCCAATCATGCTCATTTCAAATTCACTCTGCATTTCCTTAGCAAATTCTACACTAAGTTTGTCATTACCCCCAAAGATAATGTCATCAATAAATATAGCTACAAGTAGTAAACCTTCAGATGTCTCTCTTATGAATAGATTGCAATCTGTTGCTCCTTTCTTGAATCCAATTTTTGTCAAATATCCATCAAGTCTCTCATACCATGCTTTAGGAGCTTTCTTAAGTCCATAGAGGGCTTTCTTCAATCTGCATACCATATCAAGTTTGTCTGATAGGGTGAATCCTTCTGGCTTCTCAATGTATACTTCTTCCTTTAGCTCTCCATTTAAGAATGTTGACTTAACATCCATCTGATAAACTTTGAATTTTTTGAATGTTACATAAGCTAGAAACAACTTAATGGCTTCTAATCTACTCACTGGTGCAAATGTGTCTGAATAATCAATACCTTCTCTTTGCACATATCCTTTACATACTAACCTTGCTTTATTTCTTACTATTGTACCATCTTCATTCATCTTATTTTTGAATATTCATTTTGTTCCGATCACATTCTTATGACTAGGTCTTGGGACCAATTCCCAAGTATCATTCTTGATAATTTGATCTAGTTCTTCTTTCATAGCATCATGCCAATCTAAATCATTACATGCATCTTCAACACTTAAAGGTTCAATCTGAGATAGTAAACATACCAACTCATTGCTTGTTGAACACTTTGCTTTTGATCTTGTTGTGACTTTGTCGCTCTGATCTCCAATGATGTTATCCTTAGAATGATATCTAGATGTAAACTTTGAAACTTTAGGTGATATTGTCTCATTTGCCTTTTGAGTTTCTTCTTCACTTGTTTCAGGGTCATTGAACAATACATTAATACTATCAAACATCTCTTCAACAACTGTCTCACTAGTGGAAGGTTTGGGTTCTTCTTCAATCATGGGTGAATAATCATGTTATCTCTCTTGAACCAAAAATTTTTCATCAATCTTAACATGAGCACTTTCAGTGAACTTCTTCAATCTTAAATTGAAACTTCTATAAGATTTTCTCTTAGCAGAGTAACCAAGGAAAATACCTTCATCGCTTCTTGCATCAAACTTTCCTACTACTTCATCCCTCTTGATGTAGCACTTGCTTCCAAAGATTCTAAAGTATTTTACTATGGGAACATTACCAAACCATAGCTCATAAGGTGTCTTGTCTACGCCTGGTCTCAATTGTATTCGATTGATGGTGTAGATTGTTGTATTGACTGCATCTCTCCAATAGGTGTGTGAAACTTTTCCTTCGATCATGATGGTGCGTGTTGTGTCAAGGATGATCCTATTCCTTATCTCTACAATCCCATTCTACTAAGGGGTTCTAGGTGCACTCAACTATCTTTTTATACCATGTTCTTCGTAGTACTCATAGAATCTGTCAAAGGTGAATTCTCCTCCTCTATCCGATCTTAGGCAGTTTATCTTTAGTCCAGATTCATTCTCAACCTTAGCTTTAAATATTTTGAACTTCTCAAATGCTTTTGAATTATCTTTTAAGAATGCAACCTACATCATTCTAGTATAATCATCACCAAACAAAATGAAATACCTTTCACCATAGTATGAACTTGTTTGAGTTGGTCCACATTGATCTGTATGAATCATATCCAACTTGTTCTTTGTTTAGTTGTGCTTGCTTCTGAATGAATTCCTCACATGCTTTCACATCACACATTCCCTACAAATAATATCAATTGGCTTTTCTATGCTAGGTAGGTCTCTAACTACCTTCACATTACTTATATTTACTATGTTATCAAAATTGATATGATAGTCTTTTATGCCACAACCAACTGTCATCAATTTTAGCAAAAAAACAACTTTCTTCTGAATTAAGTTGAAAAAAATTACCTTTAGTCTTTGAGCCTAATGCAATCATAACACCATCCTTGTTGTTAATGATGCAGTTGTTGTCTTTGAACTCCAACTGATAACCTTTTTCAAGTAACTGTCCAACACTAAGAAGGTTATGCTTCAAACCATCTACATAGAGAACATTATTAGTGTTGTTCTTTCCATCCAATGTGATAGCTCCTCTACCAATGATAGGTTTAGGAGTGTTATCTCCAAATATAACCATGCCACCATTGTATTTGTCTAGATGAAAAAACCTATCTTTATCACCTGTCATGTGATGTGAACAACCACTATCTATGATCCAATCTGTCCTTATGTCTGCTTGTGAAATCAATGCTAACTTTTCTTCTTCTTTCTCATCTTCATCATCCATTTCATTATTCATTTTATCTATAATAGAAATGAATCCAATTTCATCTTTAGCTGAATCATCATCTAATACTCCATCTCTAGCATAGTAACATTCCTTTGAATACTTGGGCTTGTAGTCATTTTTGAACTTTTTAGCTCTTATAGGACACTTGGATGCAAAGTGACCAATCTTATTACATGAAAAGTATTTAAATGGAAATTGACCTTCATATTTCCCTTTTCCTTTCTTTTCTCTTTTAGCAATCATAGCAATGAAATCATCTAGTGCTTTCTCTTCATCATCATCATCAAAATTACCAGAAGTGTTTGTAGATTTCTTACCATGGACTAATGCTTTGAAGGTTGTCTCACTTTTAGGTTCTATCTTCAATCTTGAAATCTCAAAAGCTGAAATTTTGTTGATCAAGGTCTCTCTTTTGAAGTTTGATGTAAGCTACATGGTCTCATCAAGGATGTTGATATTGTTTTCATACTCTATTGTGAGAGTATTCATCAACTTATCCATAATGTCTTCTTCCGAGATCTCTCCACCATTGTTCCTGATTCCTGCAACCACTTCATTAATCTTTTGGTTGTAAGATCTGATGTTTTCTTTAGGTGGCATCTCTAGTGCATTGTATCTTTTCTTCCATGTTTTTATGTGTGCATCCTTTTCTTGTTTATCTCCTTCAAACATGTCTTCTAGGTGCTTCCATATCTTGTGGGCTGTGTCTACTTTCTTTATTTCTGAAAACTCACTATCAGATAGGGTGCTGATAAGGGCCTCTTTGGCTATTGCATTTTGATGGAACAATTCATTATGCTTGTTAGTAGCATCATCCTTTGCAAGGTATGCTAAATTAGGGATCTTGACTTCTTTGATAGTCACATCAAAAACTTCAAAAGCAATGCATTGCAAATGTGTCACCATATTGTTCTTCCAGTCAAGATAATTCTCTCCATCAAACTTAGGACTTTCTTTTCTAAAGAATCTCATCTGATCAACCTCAAGCTATTAAAAATTTCTCTCCGAGGTACTTGGCTCTGATACCAATTGTTAGGAATGGGAACACTCAGAGGGGGGGGGGGGGGTGAATCAGTGTTCACTATATTCAATATTTTTCTTTTACTTTTGAATGCTTAAGTACTAAAATGAATATTGACATAAATAGAAAACATGAACTCAACACATAGCACCAATATGATTATGGGGAAACCCAAATAGGTAAAAACCCTGGTGGGAATTGACACCCACTAATATTCTGCACTAGTGTATTATGATCCTTGTTAGAAGATCCTTAACCCAGTCAGGAGTTTTCTTTACAATGCATTTAGTACAGTGACCTAGTCAAGGGTCGGACCCTGTTAGGAGTCTTTTATAATTAACCCTGTTAGGGGTGAGGATGCACTATTCGAGAGCACACTATTCAAAAGGGTGAAGACTACAACCTTTTGAAAAATAGATACACACTATATCTAGATCTTTGTGAACTACACTTTGACCTGCTATTTGGATCAATTCCAATGTATAACACAAACTCTTTACTTGGTCACATAGACCTTCTGTTGATGGCTCAACACTTTGCACACTCTGCTCTGCTCTTCACAATCAACTCTGAACCATGCCTTAGCAATCACAAATGACTTCCTATAAATATCTTTCTTCTAAATGATATAATCAATTTGGCCTGTTAGAACCACCTTGAAATCATATTAGAGAAACCATAACATACTCCAATAATAATTCTGTCAGCTCTACTAAGCATGCATCACAAACTGGGACATGTCCAAATCAATAAGTGTAGGCACACGCTACACATTGTCGGCTCTACCAAATTAACTGATACTTTCTCCTCAAGATGAATTACATCATGCACTCTTAACCAAGCATTAATAACTCTTCTCCAAGCATTAATCCAAGAGCACATACCAAAATGATAGGTGCAACTCTTGTACTAATAAAATCTTTGTTGACTCTTCTGAATAAACATAGGAAACTGCAACTAGTGAATAGCGACTACATAACTTCACTTCTACTAATCATCAAACTTTGTGTCCATGAATGTAACATCACTAACATGTCTCCATCACATATCAAAATGTGCAAGGCTCCATGATAACTCTATGGAAAATCATTCAAAGAATATTGCCTATAACTCTGTCAGGAACTCTGTTGACACAAGCTACTATATAACTGTCTATACTAATAGTTAAACTCTGCGTCCATGATATCATGTTGATAACAAGTCCATGTTGCATATACTAAAATATTACTACATAAGTCTTCCATGCATGCTACTTATCATATGTTATCATCAATGACAAACATACAGTCAACACTGGCTTGCTGGCAAATCTCCAGCTTGAGAGTAGTATCTTCATTAGGTAAGTCATTAGGATCATCAACACCAATTATGCTATCATCAATGAAATCTTGGATTTTATATTTCAATTCCATGCAATCTGAAGTTGTATGTTCATTATTTCAATGATACACATAGTAGGTGGGAAAGAATAAAAGTATGTTGGAAGTAGTTGAAGGTAATGTGATAAAATTATTTTCACAGAGTTTTTCCAATGTTGATTCATAAGATTCTCCAAAAGGAGTAAAGATTCACTCTTTTTCTTCATTTTCTTTATCAAAGATAGGTCTGTCATGATAATGTTTACGATCAAAGATAGGTTTTTCATAAAGAGGTTCTCGATCAAAGATAGGTTTGTTATAAAGATGTTTTCTATCAAAGATAGGTTTGTTATTAAAGTGGGATGTGGCCTTTCTTGAAGAAGGTAAAGATAAAGGATAAACTGATTTCCAAGAATGTTGATTAGGAGATATATCTTTTTCTTCCTTTAATTTTTGAAGTTCAGATCTCAAAGATTTGATTTGTTTTGAAAAGTATGCCACAAGAATCTCTTCTTCCTCTTTAGTCAAATTGTTTGGATTCATGGTGTGATCATTTTGATAAGTAGGGATGAAAGAGAATGTAAAGAGCCAATTAAGATGACACAAGACAACTTAATGTCCACTCTAAAGAAGCAAAGTGTTCACTTGTCAAATAGTAAAAAGAGAGTAAAATAAGATTAAGATGACTGACCACAAAGTGCCCAAGTTGTGAGGTAAGATCCCTATGTACAACACTTGTGAGTCGAGTCAAGAGATAATGTCAAGATAGAGATAAATATAACCAAAGAGATAGACAAGTGAACAAATTTACTAATCAGGATTATAACCAAGGTATCTAGGTGATCTCTTTTAGCTAAACACAATCCCAAACCTACTAGTTTCATACCAAGAGACCAGAAAAAGTCAAGTATAAGCATCCTAAACTAGCTAAGAGATAATCTAGGCCAAACCAGCTTGGGTCAGAATCTGGATGATAGACCTCAGCAAAGCCAAGCGACAGTTAAATAGGGATAATAAGGTTGTATGATATTTATCACTATTGCAGGCAATATCTAGACAAAAATTTCTAATTTTGACAATAATTTTGAAGTTTGACAGCAAATTTTGAATTTCAAGATCAATTTTTTAAAGAAAATGTGATGCATAGAGTAGTCTTAAAATAATCAAATAAGGGACAAAGAAACCTTCCATGATACAAGAAACTGTGAAGTCTAAAGATAAGTTGCAATATTCCAATAATGTCAAGTGTATGTTCACAAAGATTTCCACATGTCTATCACAAATCAAAAACACATCAAGCAAGAACTACCTACGGTCAAGGATAGTATCAAAATTATTGGCCACAACTTGGTATCCCAAAGGAATACAAATGGTGAGTAATATTGAGGTGATCCAGGAAACCTCTTGGATCAGTCCATGCACAAAGATTATGATACTTTCAGTCAAAAGGGAAGTCTCTAACTTAAGGTTTTCACTAAACTCCATTCATGACTATCCCATGTAGTTTTGCAAGAAAAATTAAGGCCTATATCCCTACAAGCATCCAAAAAGTATAGTCTCGTAAGCAAGATTTAGACCTCTCGGCCCTATACTAGATAAATGTATTCCCCTTGTAGTAAACAAGATTGAGACCGTTGATGGCCCTAAAAGCACCCAATCAAATGTAGTTTTGCTTAGCAAGATTGAGGCAACTAGGCCCTACACATAAAGAAGCATTGGGAATAGAAAATAGCCAAGTCTCCCCTTCTTTGGATTGAAGGAAGATTTTGATTATAGTGGGATGGAGTAGCTGGGTTCACTTGTTCCCCACTTGGGTCATTCCCTAAAGATTTCTCTCTTGGCAGGCCCTCTAAAGATAAATGCAATAAAGTAAAAGGATAGCTAATGGAGGTCTAGATTTTTGATTTTCCAAAAGGAAATGAGTATAGTCTCCTACTCCATATTGTCTCCAAAACACATCAAGAACATGTTCATTTACCAAAAGAAAACTAATTAATCTACGTGTCTATGAAAAATGATCTAATGATAGCAAAGACACACAAGATCTAATAATAAAAGTGCCAAGATCTAGTTGCATACCTTCACAGTAATTTTTCAAAATCTCAATTGTTATTAGTCTTAGCAATGCAATTCTTTTGGCAAGAAAATCAGAAAAATGATCATAAAAATTTGATTTTTGAACTAAAACACCTTTTATCCATCCCCAACTTGCAAAAAACATTTAGATAAAAAATCCAAGCCGTTTGAGAGATATGATCAAATCTTTCAAAAACCTAGAGTTTTTTCCTTCAACTCAACATGCACAAGGGTTAGCATTAAAAACCAAAGCGAGTATCCAAAAATTCATGGGTTTGCCCCATGGTGGGCACCAAAAAATATTTACCAAAAAGTGAGGTCACTTCTATAAACCATTACAATTGAGAGAATCCATGAAGAAGGAAATCTCAAGAAGCATCTTATAGCTTCCTATCCATGACGTGCAAGAACCATGTAGATATTATTGATGGTGGCTCTCAAATGAACCTTAAAGAAAGACCCTTGCAAGGTGCACCATAGAATGGAATATTTAAATGATAATGCAAAGTAGATCTAAGATGAAATGCAAGATCTAAGCTAAAATGATATGCAAGAATGCGAGAAAAGTAGATCTAAGATGAGATGCAAGATATAAGCTAAAATGATATGCAAGAATGAAAGAAAATTAGATCTAAGATAGATGGATTAAGCTAGATGCACGGAATAAAATGACAATGATGATACAATACTTCAATATGAAAGATTTAAGAATCAAGATATCAAGATTGCAAGACTCCAAGATTGGAAGATTGCAAGAATCCAAGATTCCAAGATGCTAAGATGCCAAGACTCCAAGAACCTACAATAAGATTTCAAGATCTTAAGAAGCTAAGAATGCTATGAGGATGGGATCATGCAAGAGATGGTATAATGCAAGAGATGAGATAATGCAAGAGATGGGATAATGCAAGAGATGGGATCTCAAGAATGAGATAATGAAAGAGATGAGATATCAAGAATGAGGAGAGATTATCCTTTTAAATGAATTTAGAAATGAATGAACAATCAAGATTAAGAGGCAAAAATAAATGAGCAATGGTGGAGATTAAATCTTGGTTGATCCATGTGCTAAAGATTCTCAAGAGGAAAAAGTAATGGACATGATTAAGAGGCAAAATAATGAGTGGTTGAGATAAAGAGGCAAAAGCCTTTTTTTTAAAGTCAAAAGATTCCATCTCATTGGAAAGTGCACTTTTCTTTTTTATTTTTAATTTATTACTTATTATTTTTAGCAAAGTGGTTTCTATTATTTAATTAAAAGGGGTTTTTTTATTTAATTAAAAGGGGACATGTTCTTTTAATTAAATGTGGCTTAGGATAAAGTGAATTTATTATTTAATTAAAAGATTAAAAGGGAGCATGTTCTCTTAATTAAATAAAGTTTAGGATAAAGTGGTCAAACTTTAAGATATAATCAAATAAATGATAAAATGATGATTTGATCACGAAATAAGAGATTAAATAAATATGAAAATTTGATTAAGCACAAGATTTAGTCTAGTATTTAAATTTTAATGTTAGAGTGGAGCTCAAGGTTTACTAGAATTGGACTAGCTTAGAGGGGAAAAATTATTCACTAAAATTGATTTGAAATTTGGGTACCATAAAGTACTAATTAATCCAGCAGATGTATGGAAAGCTACTTTTAAATCTAAGGAGGGATTATTTGAATGGTTGGTGATGCCTTTTGGCCTCACAAATGCTCCATCCACCTTTATGAGGATGATTAATAATGTACTCGGACCATTCACTAATTCTTTTGTAGTTGTCTATCTATATGACATTCTCATTTTTAGCAAAACTTGGGAAGAGCATATGCAACATGTGGATCAAGTATTTTCCACCTTGAAAGACCATGGACTCTATGCAAACAAGGAAAAATTCTCTTATGTTATGCAACATATTAAACATTTGGACTATGTTATTGAGAATGAGGGTGTTCATGTTGATCCTAAAAAGATATAAGAATTAAATATTGGCTCGCTCTAAGGAACCTCACAGAGTTGTGTAGCTTCTTGGGGTTGGCTAACTTTTATCATAGATTTGTGTTTGGGTTTTCACATTTGTCTTGGCCTTTAAATTAGTCACTATGAGGAGGAGTGCAAGAAAAATTCAAGTGGATAGTTACTCAACAATAAGCATTCGAGGAGTTAAAACAAAGGTTATGTTCTACACCAATTTTATCTCTTCCTGATTTACAACAATCTTTAAAAATACAAACATATGTGTCAGAATATGCCCTAGGAGTAGTCCTCATGCAACATGGACATCTAGTTTCCTGCCATAGTGAAACCTTTTCTGATATAGTGCGTGGGTATCCTACTTAGGATAAAGAATTATATGCTATTTTTCAAGCTTGCAAGCTATGGAAGCATTATATTATGGGCAAGGAAACTATCATCCACACATATCACAATCCTCTTCAATTTTTGCAAACATAAGGAAAATTACAGAATAATAGACACCAAAGGTGGTCAGCCTATCTTCAGTAATCTCATCTCAATATTCTCCATAAGAAAGGAAGCACTAATAAGGTAGCAAATTGTTTGAGCATGCCTCCAATTGCAAGTATAAGCATGGTGTTAGAATCATGTGGTCACCAAACAAAAACTTGGGCTCACTTATATGGACATGATAATAAATTTGTTGATGTATATACTTAGCTTGTGGAAGGTAAACATGTGAATGATTTTTATTTGCAAGATGGAATACTTTGCCACCTTGGAAAAATCTGTGTGCCTGAGGCAGAATGCAGAAATTGATATGGGAAGAAGTTCACTACAACAAGGTTGTAGGATATTTTAGAATAGGTAAGACTACTATTATACTTCAAAGATATATTTATTGGCCAAATTTTTTTTTTAAATGATGTGATTGCATACATTCAAGTTTGTACAACATGTGCCATTGAAAAACCTGTAAATCATAAGTTTGGTTTATATTTACCACTTCCTATTCCAGAAAAACCTTGGAATTCAATTTCTATGGATGTTATGTATGTTATTCCTACCGCTAGATGGGGGCATGATTGTGTATATGTTGTGGTAGATAGATTTTTAAAAATGACAATCTTGGTGGCATTTAGAAAGTCAATCTTTGTAGAAGACACTCCAAAGATCTTCTTAGAGCATGTTTGGGTTCATTTTGGATTATGAAGCAACATTATTTTAGACAAGGATAGTCGATTTATCAAAAAAATTTGATCTTCATTATGGGTAATGATGGACACAAAACTAACAAAGTCCATTGCATTCCACCCTCAGATAGATGGTCAAACTAAGGTCATCAATTGAATGATCATTCAAGTTTTGTGCATGTATCACTCAAAACATCCATGTACATGGGATGAAAGCCTTACATATGTGCATCATAGCTACAACAAAGCAATTCATAGTTCAACTAGCTATAGCCTATTTAAATTTTATCTTGGATATCAACTATTAGCCCAATTAAATGTTTTTATACCAATTACGCAGCTTGACTTGGTACCATACTTAGATAAGGAGAAGGACAAAGTGATGAAGTTCATTGACATAATTCATCATTTGCAACAACTATGTACAAGAAGTACCTTTATAGGATTAGTTTATCAAGATTTAAATCAAATTGAGCTAAAATATGACAATTAGTAAGTTATTTAATGAAAATAATGATAATAAACATCTTATATATCTCTATTTAGGTATGCTAATGCAAAGCTCTCAGCAAGCCTCCATTAGTGACAACTCTAAAATGAGAATTATGCTAAATGATTACACAATTAAGACTATTTCAATGAAAACTATGCTCAATTATGCTAGAAATGCTCCTAGCTCAAATTCACTATAGTAATGATGCAATTCAAAGATGTATGTTGATCCTTTTCTCCTGATTTTAGCCCTTTATTTATAGATTTTATCCACCATAGGGGGTGGCATTAATTTGATCATGGTTGAGTTTGAGTTAAGTCCATGGTTTCAAATATGGGGATAATTTAAATATTTTGTCCTCAAAGCTTGGGATAATGAGACAAAATGAGTGGTCAAGATGCTCTCTCCTTATGTGTGATTGAGATTCAATGTGGCTTTGATCCATGTGATTCAAATCCTTAATTCCTATTGGTTGAGGTAATTCCTCCCATGTCGTAGGTGAAAGAAATCAGCAATTTATTATGTCATGTGTACCCCTTGAATGGGTTAAATTTGATTTAATTCAACTATACAATTAATTAGATTAATTTCCCAATTAATTAATTTATTTTGATTTATTTAATTCTTTTAGCTTTTAATTTAAATTAATATTAAATTTTAGCTTAATTTACAATTAATGCTTTGATTTTGCCTTAGTTTTTCACTTGGTTTCATCTTGACAATTTTTAGGTGTCTACAAATGTCCCTCTTTGAATCAATGTGTGAAGTGCATTGGTTCAAAGAATGTATGATGTCCTGATGTAGATTATCAATTAATGTACGTTTGATTTAATCTCAAAGATGCAGATTGCTTGGCGAAATCCTGATTGATTAATATTCTTGATGGTCATTATGATGATGGAACTTTGATATGATGTTTGATTTGAACTGATTTCGATGTCTCACTAATGAATCCAAAAATTTATGTTGAATGATCATTCAACTAATTTTGATTGTATTGATGATGATCCTAGTGTATGCCCCTTCGAAAATGAAATGAAATGTATTTTTGGTGAAAATATTTATGTTTTTTATCAATTTTGTTTAATACTTTAAATCTTGCATTGATTTCAATTTCATTTATGATAATGTTTTAATGATGAATTGATGAAAAATGCCCTAATTTGGCTAATTTTGTGATCAATTTCGACCCTGGGTCAATTTTCTACTAAAAAGGCCCCTTTTTAGGTCAAATAGCTATATATAGGAGTAAAAAGTCAATTTTACTATTCATTTTCACCTTACCTCTTTGACTTTCACCCTCTAACCTTTATTAGCTCTGATGATGGTGGTCCCCTATAGAGAACACAGATTCAAGCATGGGCACAGATATCAACATCCATTAGACTATGGACCTCTGGTGAGTACTCCTGGAAACCCTCGTCAATTTCTATCGTTTAATTTTGAAAAATCTAGCTTTTTTAGATAAAAAATTATTTTTTTCAAAAATTTGAGAATAGTGCGTACAATCGATTGAGTTGTGCATACAAACCTATTTCAGCACATTCGCACTGTGAAATAGCACGTATTAAACTTTTAGTAGCACATACAAATGCAAACCCTAGGTTAGGTTTTTGCAACCAATGCTTTCTATAGCGCGTTCAATAAGGATAACACAATTTAGAGTTTTTATAGTGTGTACAGTGATATTCAATAGCACATACTAATTGTAATAGTGTGTATAGTTTGTTATAGCACATTTAAGGTTTTGTATAGTGCTTTCAATCAATTAATTGGTTCTTTTGCATTTTAGCATGTACAAGCCTTGGAATAGCGCGTACACCCTTTTTAAAGTATTTTATCAGTTTTAACCAGTCATCCTATTTGAATGATTTCCTCAATCCATCAATTAGCCTGAATGATGATTTATGTGATGAAATAAGTTTTTTAGTGTCAGTTATGATCATCTAATGGTGAATATTTGATTGTCAATCATGATTGTTCTGGTTTGATTGTGATGATGAATTTCCCATCCTCTCTTAATAGAATTAGGAAAATTGATGATGGTTCTAATAGGTTAGGATGTTGATTGACTTGTGATGATTCAACATTTAATGATTTGATTACTAATGCAATGTTAACTTGATTCCGTAGGATCCCCTTCGGAAGTTAGTCATCTAAGGGTTATATCTATGGCCTCTTTAGATGGTCGAGGACCTGACTGGGCACAAGCATTGGTTGATTGGTCATTGTGGCCTATCTTTTCTATTAGATATACCTTGATTCTGAGTGAATTGAGGATTACTGACTATTATGGCAGAGCGATGACACTCTGGCCATAATACTCTCCACTTGCCATTAGGGGAGATTACTATCACTCCCAAGGATGTATACTGACTTCTCCACATCCCTACACATGGAGAGATTGTCTACTATGATCAGGCATATGATGGCACCATCGGCAGATGTTTGTTCAAAGACCCAACTATCGGTGATGATAGCATTCTATGGGCTTAGTTTACCTCTTTTCTAGTACCTCCTACTATTCTTCACATTTTGGTTGATGGTTTCCTACTTCCTGATCGACGGGGTCATGGTTTTATTGTCGATTGGGGTCGTATCTTGGAGGATATGATTGGTCATCCTCATTGATTTGATTGGAGATCATGTGTCTTGGTGCAGTTATATCATGAGCTACATGATGTTGTATATAGGTGTAGTATTGCACTTTTTGTTGGTGCAGTTCTTCTTTAGTTGTGGGCATGGGAGCATCTCTCAATCACTCGTCTAGTAGTGGTGTGACAATGAGATCTTGGTTGGCCATTTGCATACATCTACAAGGGTATGGTTGTCTAGTCTTATCTGGGAAAGATTGATTACTGGTTCCACATTATAGATGATTTGGATCAGGTCACATGGAGACCTTATCTTGCTTGTGAGCCATGGGTTGAGGATGTCACAAAGCTTCCTTTTATGTGCATGCCATGATGGATGATAGGGTGTACTCCCTTGATTATTGAGTGGTTATGCTTCTACT
The DNA here is from genome assembly GCA_027943335.1 of Chamaecyparis obtusa. Lineage (NCBI taxonomy): Eukaryota > Viridiplantae > Streptophyta > Pinopsida > Cupressales > Cupressaceae > Chamaecyparis > Chamaecyparis obtusa. Next base: position 475,930 of record BSBK01001933.1, read on the forward strand.
GTGTCCTTCAGTAGTATGGTCGTATATAGGGTATGTCATAGGGTTTGGCTTTATATGCTCAAGTATAGGTTGAGAGGTCCCTCAGGGGTCCTTAGATTGATTACCGTGTGGCCCGTGATGACCTCCTAGGCCTTCCATATTTAGCTTGGGATATGCAGGAGCATATTGTGGATGCTGGTATGACTAATGATTATGCATAGTAGTTCATTCAAAACCCATTTCCTAGATTTACCGATCCATCAGAGCCTATCCCTGGGATTGATGATAGGTCTGATGATGATGATGGTGGCAATGGGGGTGGTAGAGGATGGGGATAGTCTAGATGTGCTGGTAGAGATGGATGAAGTGGGAGATCAGTGATTCTCATCATTATTTCCCCTGCTCCTGCTAGAGGTGGTGTGCAGATGTGAGGTGGTAGGGTACATGTGAGAGGTGGACCATTTCAATCCTTGCATTAGATCAAGGTAGGTGCTTGGGGTTAGCACAGGGCTCAAGTTTTTAGACAAGATGCCCCATAAATTTTTGCACATATTGGTGCATAGGCTACTACATAGGTTGGTCAGATTCCACCAGGTCCCTCAATTCCACCAGTACCACTAGTACAAGTAGCACTAGCTCCACCGGGTCCTAACAGGTTAGCTCATGATGTTAGATACTTACAAGATGATGTGTCATATATGAGACAATAGGTGACCCAACTTAGTACTATGATGTATACATTTATGGCTATTATGGCTTAGCATGGTTTACAACCTATCTCTAGTAGGGGTCCAAATATAGGTCCTGATGGTCAGGTACAAATAGTGTTGGGGGTAGTGCAAGTTCAAGTTTAGTTGTAGGTACAGGTGTAGGTTGATTCATATGATATGCACCCTTTGATTAATGTATCTTGTATCCTTTATCTATGATTTTTTATCGAGACACTGTATATTCATATATTCTTTTGATGGATTCTACTTTTTATTGATGGACACTTGACGTTCTGGAATTTGATTGTATGGAATTTTATTATACCATGAAATTTACTTTACATGATGTCATCATGTGTTGGATTTTATTTTATGATGATTATGATATGCATTCTTATATGATTCTACTTCTATATGCTCTATTTTTATGATTTTCAGATGCAAAGTTGATATGAATGCATTTGTTATGCTTACTTAATTCGGATGGATGTCTTACTTATGACATAGCTTAGATGAATGCATTTATTATGTTCTTTAATGATTTTATATTTAATTCTTTAATGCATTCTATTGATGTAATGTAATGTCATGGATGGATTTAATGCTTTAATGCTTAATGAATAATGACTACTAATGAGATGGATGTAATGAAATTATATATGATCACTGGTTCTAAATGATAATGATGAATGCTTAGTGATGGACTTAATGTAATTATATGATAAACCTTAATGAATTAATGATTATTGTATGGACTAACATGAGGATGGATGCACCTAGTAAATAATAGATGATATTTAATGCAATTTAATCTAATAATGTGTCGTGCTTATGCAATTAATCTAATAGATAAAAACTAGTTTAATGAATAATGAATTAACCTAATGAAACTTAATAATTAATGATTAATGTAATGCACCTATTTTAATTAATGCAATTTAATGATAAATGTCAGAAACTTTAATCTATGCAACCTAATTATATGAACTATAATGAATGCAACCTAATGATATAAATGATGTTAATGGAATATAATGATATGAATTTTAATGAATGCAATCTAATGATATGAAATTTAATCTATGATGCAAATTTACAATGAAATTTAATCTAATGCACTTTAATCTATGATGCAAATTGGATTTTGATTTTTCAATTTCCAACACATTTGATCACATAACGTAATGATGAATTTTTCAATTTTAGTTTAACTGTACCCCCCTTTATCTTTTATAACCACTTTTGAGAAAAGGATCCATGCAATCTAAATGCACTTAATCTAGTATGGATGCAACTAGTTGTCAATATTCCAAATTAGGATGCTTATTTTCATCATTGAGCATTTTGAGACCTAAAATTGGTACAATCCTCACTGGTTCAACCATGATGATATGAATACCTTTTTCTTCTACGTTATGTGCCTAAAGTTGGTACACCTATCACTGGTTAGATTCAAACATGATAGTATTAATAACACTTTCATTCAAATTTAATATTGCAAATGGATTTTGGCATTATGATATGGAAAATCAAAATGTACAAGGTATTTTGTTGCGTAAACAAAAAAAGATCTTGGTTTCACCATATGTACCTATCCTCGATGATTCTTTGATGATCATGTCCTTAGACAAATGTTACATATCTTAAAACCTTTATCTTAGAACACTCATGCAAAAACAAGAAAATATCATGCTTTTATCATTGCTTATCTAGTCCAAGACTTCATCAATTTGCTAAAAAGACATGATTTCACCAATCAAGTAATCACTAAAAACAAGTGCACTATTTTTCAAATCCATATTTCAAGTAGAGTTTCATCCATTTCATATTTGATTGTTCATTTTAATCCTAATAAAGGTAAGGTCATTGTGAGATCAAGGATCAAAAGTTTTTCATTGTCGAATCATCATTTGGATTAGGATTTGAGTCTATCATCTTGGTGTTATGATCGTGATTGGATGCATTGATTTGTGTCAATTGATATCTGTTTGATGAATCCTTCTTGACTTTAGGATAGATTTTCCCCTAGTTTGATTTGATTGCATTCTTAAACTTGAACACTTTTCATATTTATGACGAAAGCTTTAGGTATTTTGCAAATGCAACTCTGGGATTTTATTATGCAATTTCTATAAATGCGGAGGAATGCAATATCTACAAGGATGGCTAGGCATGAGACTTGACTTGACTTTCAATGGCGCATGTTTACTGGGTTTTCACTGGTTGAATTTATTGGTCTTTTTCTCTTTTAAATGCTTTTTTTGCTACTGAGGCACCTATTTGCTAGGTTTTCACCAAGGCACTTTTCTTTCTTTTTCATTTTTTTTGTATTTTTCTCTTTTTTCAATTTTTTTGTTATCATCACAGTGCCTATTTGCTAGGTTTTCACCAAGACAACATTTTTTTCAGAATCATTTTTGAATGTTTTTGAATTTCTTCATGCTCAATTTTCTACTATTTTTTATTTCTTCAAGATCACATTTTGTTATTTTTGTACTTTTTTGCTTTTCTGATTTTTTCCTTCTTTTCTCTTTTTCAATATTTTTAAATTTTTTCAGGATCACTTTTGACTATACAAAATAAATAGAATGATTCTTCATATGATATTCTGATACTCTTTCATCTACTTTTAGGTGTATGTTGTTGATGGGTTCTCGTAGTTCTTCTCCATCATAATCAACTAACTTGTATGTACCCGTTCCAAAAGAAGAAGTAATAACAAAAGGACCTAACCAATTTTCTTTCCATTTCCCTTTCTTCTCTCTTTCTGCCTAATTCTTAGGGTTTTCTCTCAATACCAAATCACCTATTTGAAATATTCTTAGTTTGATATGTTTATTGTAATTTCTTGACATTCTATTTTGATATACTTTGAGGTGATCAAAGGCTTGTTAGTGTCTCTCATCAAGTAACTCTAACTCTTGTAGTCTAGAAACCCTATAGTCTTCCTCACTTAGCAACCCATGTAATTAAACTCTTAGTGATGGGATTTCAACCTCTAATGGTAGTACTACTTCCGTTCCAAATACCAATAAAAATGGTGTAGCTCATGTTCGGGTTCTCACACTTGTTCTATATGCCCATAAAGTAGGATTTATCTAAATATGTCAGTCTCTCCCTAAATTGTCAACTGTCGTCTTCAATATTTTCAAGATGTTTTTATTAGTGGCTTCTAGTTGTCCATTTCCTTGTGGGTAATATATTAAAGATGAATTATGTATCATATAGAACTCTATACACAATTATTTTAGGTACTTGTTCTTGAAATGTTTATCATTATCTGTTATGATGGCTTGAGGGATGTCATGCCTGCAAATTATATGGTTCAATATGAACATAGATATTTGTTTTCCCATTGTGATAGACAATGGCACAACTTCTACCCATTTGGTGAAGTATTCAGTTACAATTATAATGAACTTATCACCATTGGATGAAGGTGGTTAAATAATCCCTATTAGATCCAACCCCATTGATAGAACGGATAAGGTGTAGTCATCAGATGCAATTCCTGATATGGTACATGAATTAGGTTCCCATGATATTGGCATTATTGATAATTTTTTGCAAAATGGCATCCATCTTTCTCCATGGAAGGCCAATAATACCCTATCCTTAAAATTTTTTTTGTTAAGGTTAACCCATTCAAATATGACCCACAAATTCCTTTGCGGATTTATTGTAAGGATAATTTTGATTCCTTCTTCTCGAAACACCTTAAAAGCATTCCATCAAGACTCTTGTGATACAATGTATCAAATACAAGGGTATAATGAGAGACTTGTATTATGAAGTTCATTTTCTAGTTTTGAGTTTGGTCCAAGGGTAGGGTTTTTCATTTTAAGTAAGTATAGATGGATGCATACTAGGGTGAGTCATGTCCCACTAATAGGCAAATGATGTGGGGATTGGAAAGGTCAAATGCGGGTTGTCCCATTTCTTCTACCAAGAATTCATATCTACATTATGTGCCTAAAGTCGGTACAACTATCACTGATTAGATTCAACCATGATAGTATGAATACCACTTTCATTTAGATTTAATATTGCAAGTGGATTTTGGCATTATGATATGGAAAATCAAAATGTCCAAGGTATTATGTTGCATAAACAAACAAAGATCTTGGTTTCACCATATGTACCTATCCTCGATGATTCTTTGATGATCATGTCCTTAGACGAATGATACATATCTTAAAACCTTGATCTTAGAACACTCATGCAAAAATCAAGAAAATATCATGCTTTTATCATTTCTTATCTAGTCCAAGACTTCATCTATTTGCTAAAAAGATATGATTTCACCAATCAAGTAATCACTAAAAAAAGGTGCACTATTTTTCAAATCCATATTTCAAGTAGAGTTTCATCCATTTCATATTTGATTGTTCATTTTAATCCTAATAAAGGTAAGTTCATTGTGAGATCATGGATCAAAAAAATTTCATTGTCGAATCATTATTTGGATTAGGATTTGAGTCTATCATCTTGGTGTTATGCTCGTGATTGGATGCATTGATTTGTGTCAATTGATATTTGTTTGATGAATCCTTCTTGCCCTTAGGATAGATTTTCCCCTAGTTTGATTTGATTGCATTCTTAGACTTGAACACTTTTCAGATTTATGATGAAAGCTTTAGGTATTTTGCAAATGCAACTCTGGGATTGTATTATGCAATTTTTATAAATGCGCGGGAATGCAATATCTACAAGGATGGCTAGGCATGAGACTTGACTTGACTTTCAATGACACATGTTTACTGGGTTTTCACTGGTTGAATTTATTGGTCTTTTTCTCTTTTAAATGTTTTTTTGCTACCAAGGCACCTATTTGCTAGGTTTTCACCAAGGCACTTTTCTTTCTTTTTCATTTTTTTGTATTTTTTCTCTTTTTTCAATTTTTTTGTTATCATCAAGGTGCCTATTTGCTAGGTTTTCACTAAGACAAAAAAATTTTCAGGATCATTTTTTAATGTTTTTGAATTTCTTCATGCTCAATTTTCTACTATTTTTTATTTCTTCAGGATCACTTTTTGTTGTTTTTGTACTTTTCTATTTTTTTCCTTTTTTTCTCTTTTTCAATAGTTTTGAATTTTTTCAGGTTCACTTTTGACAATACAAAATAAATAGGATGCTTCTTCATATGATATTCTGATACTCTTTCATCTACTTTTAGGTGTAAAACCTTTTTAGGTGTATGTTGTTGATGGGTTCTTGTAGTTCTTCTCCATCATAATCAACTAACTTGTATGTACCTGTTCCAAAAGAAGAAGTAATAACAAAAGGACCTAACCAATTTTCTTTCCATTTCCCTTTCTTCTCTCTTTCTACCTGATTCTTAGGGTTTTCTCTCAATACCAAATCACCTATTTGAAATGTTCTTAGTTTGATATGTTTATTGTAATTTCTTGACATTCTGTTTTGATACACTTTGAGGTGATCAAAGGCTTGTTGGTGTCTCTTATCAATTAACTCTAACTCTTGTAGTCTAAAAAACCTATAGTCTTCCTTAGTTAGCAACCCATGTAATTAAACTCTTAGTGATGGAATTTCAACCTCTAATGGCAGTACTGCTTCTGTTCCAAATACCAATAAAAATGATGTAGCTCATGTTGGGGTTCTCACACTTGTTTTGGTGTGTATGAAAATTGTACCTAGCTATGAACACAACACTTCAGTAAAACATTAGAGGTTAGCAAATCAAAGAAATCTGTAAATAAATGAAACTATCCTAACTAGGCGATTTATTGCCTTCTAGTAGGTGCAAGTATGGTATTCTCATATTAGACCCATATTAGTGACAATGCAACACCTAAATGAAGGATTTGAATGCAAAATATGAATGTAGAATGAATGCAGATTAATCTATTTTTTTGGATTTTGAATGCAATTAGATGAAAAACACTATGAATCTAATCTAGAATGGAATTGAAATGATATGTATATTTAATCTAACAATGATATGAATTGATATGAAAACTATGCAAAGCTATGAAAAACTATGAATGATCTCACAAAGTCACCTATTTGCAAAAGCTTGATTCTTCGTATACAATTTCGCCAAAGTAATTGTGCAAATTCGAGAGATAATTTGTGAAGAGTTGAGCCTTGATTTTATAGAAATCCAGGGCTTGAGGATGCATAAGAAAAACCATAAATCACTCTTGATAAACTCAAGTTGATTTTTGTGTTAACAAGAAATTAGAAATAGATCAACTCACAAAATCATGCAAAAATAGCTTTTTAACTTAAATCAGAAGTTTAGATCAGCTTTCAACTCAAAATAGATGTTGAGTTTCAAAAAGATAACAACTTGAATTGATTTTCTGATTTAAAGTTTAACTATTCCTTCAAATGTGCATAGATAATTATGAATTAATTAAATAAATAAAGTGTTTTATCTTCAACTTAACTGATTTTTGAATTAAAATAACTTATTTATGGGTTAATCAATTATTAAATCAAACTTTTATTCAAAAACTATATCATTAAATATTGACAATTGACATTAATTAATTAAATAAGAATTTAATCAATTAGTCATAAGATTTTTGATTTGTTATCAAAATTAAATAATACAATTTAAGAATAAATTTAATTAAATAATTAAGTGGCAGTATTAAATCTGATTAATTAAATATTCAGAATATTCAATTAATCAAACTTTAGGATAAATATGATTTATCACCAAATAATTATTAAATCAAAGATAATTAAGATAAAGTAGGAATATTCAAGGAATATTCCCCAATGCAGAATTAAGATAATATCAATTAGTGATAAACTGATGTGCAGATGTGCCTTAGGTTAGGACTTTGATGTCGATTTCATTCAATTTGATGAAATAGGAGGTTAATGAACCTATAGCCCATTTTTGGGGCATTACATTTTGCCCCTCTTTGAATTACTGTGCGAAGCGCAGTGGTTCAAAGATTAGTCTATTTTTTATGTTGAAACTGATTTGAAAGATGAACCGATTCTGAGACAGAAACTGATTGAAAGATTGGAAAAAGTTGATTCAGGTCCTGGTTGACCAAGAATCGTGATGATGTCAACTATAGCAACAATGAACCGGTGATTACGAAAAAGTGTCAAAATGTCTGATTCTGAACCTTATGATTACAAAGAAGTGAGTGACCTGATTCCAGACCTGATCGTCCAAAGGAATCAAAATGGTATCACATCTGAACCATTCAGTTACGAAGAACCAAGGAAATAACACTAATGAACCATTGGTTATGAAAAGCTGATATAGTTTACAAGATAGATTAGGATACCAGATTGATATGGATCTCGATGAATCTGATATGCCCCAAGCGATGAGGTCTTTTAATGAATCAGCAACTAGACGTGGTTGTTGTCTTGATCACTGAGGAAATATTTGAGTTACAAACTGATTGATGTGCAATACCATGCCCCCTTCGGGATTAAAATTGAAATTTGACAAGAAAAGTCAGCGTTAAGTGGTTTAGAAGCATGTTAATTGATTTGAGAAGTGGTTATACACATCTGGAAATGTGTTCTGCATCGTTTGGAGGTCCTGGAGACCAAGTTTGGCTAGGTTTGACCATAAGTTGACCATGGTTGACCAAGTTGAAATTTTGATAGTTTGATGTAAGATAATCAGTTAAGTTGAAAAATGGATTTCTGTGAAGATTGAAGGTTGATTGTGCAAGTAGTCGGTCGTCCTAGGTCCAAAAATTTTAAATCATGATTTTGACATAGTAAACGATCTCATATTTTGATTTTGCAATGAAAATGGGTTCAGAACATCGAAATTAGCTAGGGGTGCAATTTTTCTGGAAAATGGAGCACTTTGCAAAATTAGGTCAAAAACCTATATAAGGGCCAAAAGGGTCATTTTCAAATCATTATTCACCTTTGACTTTTGTGAACCTTGTGGAGCCCTCTGAGAGAAAAATGGCAAACCTAGCAGTTCTAGTCTCCTTGCATAGATTCGAGCATAGCCGAAGATACCAGCGACCTCCCTAGTATGAGAACCCGGTAAGTGGACCTCTATGCCTCTCTGTGAATTCAAAATTTGCATGTTTTTAGCATTTTTAGATCATTTTCATACTTTTTTAATTTTCATTTTTTTGCACTACGAAAAGTCGTACAACAATCCATTGGGGCTCGTACGAGTTTTCAATTTTATTTCAATTGTCATCTCGGAACCACCTGAAACTTGTATGAGAGGGACCCATGTGTCGTACGACATTTCATCGAGTCAATCAAGTATCGTATGAGAACATATGCTTTGTTGTATACCCATGGATTATCGTATAGCAACTTGTAGAAACTCATACGAGTTTTTATACCAGTCTAAAAAGTCACATGGAAAACAAAGAACATTTTTCACACCTTTAGGTCAAATTTATGATTTTTCTAATTTCATACGCTGATTCCTTAGCATTTAACGTACCTTCTGAAGTATTCAACTTTCCAATTTCTGTACATATAGATTGATTTTTGACCAAGTTACTAATAGGATACCCTATTTATGTGTTGTGTAGGTCATCTACCTTGATGTACATGTCTACATATCACACCTAGCCACTCAGAGACTTTGTGTGTCACTTCTTGATCCTAGAGAGTACACTTAGCTTCATGCGGGTTTGAGTATCTGATACGGTTGCCTGAGATTTGGGTGAACCATGGGCTACTTACTGCGCTGATAGAGTGATTTCATTTAGAGACATAGACTTTTCATCTACCGACGGGAGAGATCATCGTCACACCCGAGGACGTGTACTGTATTCTATGCATTCCATTCCATGGTCCTCATCCTGACTATGTGAGTTTGGGGAACTTTGGTTTACATGCCTTTAGGAGAGTATTCAGAGATGATACATAGCTAACCTAGTCTATATCATGGGAGTCACTAGTTCAGATATATGGGCACACACATAGACTTGAGTGCATCATAGCAGGTATGATAGGTGGTATTATAATGTCTGACCATCAGCAGAATGGTCTTTTGATGGGTTGGGCCCCTATGGTTGCTCATTTGATGGCCACTCCTTCTGAGTTGGGTTGAGGATAGTGTATGCTAGCCCATATGTTCTCTAAGATGCACGAGATAGTTTATCAGGAGAGAAAGTCATTTTCTTCAGGTGCTTTAGTGCTTCAGATTTGGGCATGGGAGCACATCCCAGTATGTCGTCCAATATGTCAGACATAGTGGCAGCCACAGGAGCTAATTATCTATGTTTATTCCAGATATGTGACATAGGTTCGCATGAGTATCACCAAGTATTGGAGATGGGTGTTAGATGATATGACATATGTTATCTGGCATCCTTACTTACAGATAGAGCCTTGGCTTGTTGCTTGTGCTCAGTTCAGATACTTTTTCCATGGTAGAGTATTGATTGGTAGGTCCACCATTGTCCTTGAGTGTTTCTTGATCACACAGGTTTGGAGACAGTATGGTCTTATCTAGGACACACCACAGGAGCATACTGTGTATGCACAACTACTTTGAGAGCTTGGATTAGGATGGGGCCCTAGATTGTCTTATGCTCTGTGTACATAGGAATATAGTGGATATGTTGCTAGAGACTAGGATTATCGACCAGATGTTGTAGATGTTGGAGTCACGTATGGATTCATTGGTTGGTTAGCCGAGCATCTTATGCACCAATTTTCTGATCTGATAGAGCTGATACCTAGTATGGAGGATGCCATGGATGTTATAGGTGCACCGATGGGTTGAGGATAGAGATGGTGTGATGTTCATATTCCTATGCCCTAGCCTACACCTCTAAGGCTGAGAGCTATCATTACTCCCCAGAGACCATCTGGGTATATGAGACCACCTCATCATTCTAGTTCAAAAGTAGGCAGGGCTGTAGGTTTACAAAGAGGATCCACTAGAGGAGAGCATGGTACTCTGGGTAGTATAGGAAGTGCAGATGAGGTACTGGGTGCTCAGCAGGATGTAGGTGATGGTCTTAATTTGACACAGGTTGATACAGGTTTTGATTTGGGTACTGAGATTAGACACTGCAAGGTGCACAGGGCAAAGGCTACTGATCAGCCTACTAAGGATAGAGACATACCTACTGCAGATGTAGATCCTAGATTATCTTAGACTCCTCAGGAGGTTATTAGATGCCTCAGATTACAGGTTAGGGATTTGAGATTATAGAGTGTTAGACTTTAGGTACACCTCAAGGAGTCTGAGAGGCAGTGGTTAGAGTAGCAGGCAGAGGTTAGATGGTTATAGGTAGAGGTTACTCATCAGACTACTCGGAGTGCCTATTATGTATCTCCATATTATGTTGTAGTTCCTTCTACACAGAGAGTACCCACATACTCTCAGTACATGATAGCCTCAGAGGGAGCCAGGGCACCACAAGATGAGGTAGTGCCAAATGCACCACCACCACCTTCACCAGATGCAGAGGATCAGGCAGACAGCTGATCTATCTAGTTTTCTGATAGTTTTGTCATTTTGTTCATAGATATTGATCTGATTTGATAGCTCACATGAGCGCATTCTTTTGTACCTTGTGCCAGTACTGCACCCCTGACTATTCTAAGGTTTGATGATATATATATATATATATATATATATATATATATATATATATATATATATATATATATATATATATATATATATATATATATATATATATATATATATATATATATATATATATATATATATATATATATATATATATATATGAGATCGAGTTTTTGGTTATGACTTCATTTGTACTTGTCGATTTGATTTATGATTATATCATGTGATGTAAATGCTTTGAGTAGTGTAGAATGTATGTAATAGGCAATGCAATATTATGTTTCAAATGTATGGATTTATGCAAATGTAATTGATAGATGAAAAATGTATGACAATGTATGATTTTGATTATGCTATGCGATGGTAAATGCACATGTATGTGATGTAATGCAATAGATGGAATGATTATGAAATGCAATGTAAATGCAACGATACACATGATATGTTTTGTAGGTATTGATGAAGACAAGTACTCGGTCATTTGTCAAAAAAAGATGTCTAACCCAGGATGGTGACTGCTTGTGGTTCTATGAAGAAACCTTCATGTGAGATTTAGCTCATCATGTCAAGGTTAAGTTTAGTTTTAAAGAATCGTTTAAGTGTTCAATTTTATTTAGTAATTATGAGATCATACAATCATGCAAAGTGGAAAATGATATGCAGAATGAAATGCAAACCTAAGACCTAGGACCTAGTCACTGATCATGTGTCGGTCATTTTCATCATCGAATTTTTATTAGGTAACCAAATAAATCAATACAAAATCCACTAGTTAGGAAACTATGAATATATGAATATTGATTTGTATGTGCAAAAATCAATACAATGCCCACTGGCTATACAACCATGGACATATGAATATTTATTTTGTTTTCGGAATGTCAGATTAGATATAAGCACCAAGGCACAAATGCCAGGATGGCCTGAATATCATGTCCATTTTGATATAGCAATTTGTATAAGCATCAAAACATAGACGTCATGATGACCTGGATATGCCTTATGGTACAAACACATCAAGCAGTCAAGAGATCATTTGAAATCCATTGTGAATTAACCGTAGTGACCCTTTATCATTCACATCCTTAGGTGAGATCACATTTCATAGTAGGAGTAATAATTCACTCAAAAAGGACAATAGTTAGATCAAACTTCCTTGAATTTCCCAGGTATCAATGGTTGAGGTACTCATGGCCATCCAATACGAGATGGAGGCTCTTACAGACAGACACCACTTCAATCCAAAATTTCCAAAGTTGTTAGATTTTCACATACAAGCAGAAGATAAAGAAAAGATTATGCCCCTAGTCATCATTCTCTAAATCCCATAAAGGACATCATCGAAGAGCTTGAAGGGACACAATATGAAAAAATCTCAATGTGAATCATTAAGCATACAAGGAGATAAAAGCATGTGAAGCATAGATTGTTTTCAGTTTGTTGATGTTCGTTTGTGTTTGATTGCAAAATCCTTTCTAGAGAGAAGACAGATTGTTGACTCAGATGTAGCTTCAAAGGACTTTGACTAGATATGACTCGTCTGAGGTATACTGGAGACCATAGGATATGACATTGGTGGCCCCCAAGTTTGAACATTGATAGGATACAGACATTTGAGTTGATTGGTGTACAGACTGACTTTATTAAAAATAGGAATGTGGAAACAAACCAGGAGATATGTACAAACTAAAACAGGATTGAAAGCTGGGAAAGACCAAGATTGCATCGATAGATGGGGCATTTTGAACAAGTGGCACCCATTTGCTAGGTTTTCACCATCTTGGTAGAGATTCTATTTTTGCTACCAAGGCACCTGTTTCCAGGTTTTCACCAAGGCACTTTTTCTTTTTCTCCTTTTTTTGTATTTTTTATTTTTTTCAATTTTTTTGTACTTTTTCAATTTTTTTATTTTTTTCTGATATTTTTCAATTTTTTTATTTTTTTGCGAATCATCAAGGTGCCTATTGCTAGGTTTTCACCAAGATGTTCATTTTTTCAGGACTTTTTCCAATTTTTATAATTTTTTCAGGACATTTTACCATAGACTGAATGCCTTAGGCATAGAATTTCTTCAAATGCATAATTTTGATTGGTTCTTGGATATGTTCTCCTTTAGTCATTAAGAGTTGATAGGCTCTAGAGCCAAAAGTAGCAGTGACAAAAAAGGGACCCAGCCAGTTGGGTTCAAATTTCCCCTAAAATTCTCTATGTGATTAATTTTTAGGATTCCCTCTCAAGACTATATCGCCAACCTGAAATTCTCTATGTCTAACTTTCTTATTGTAACCTCTAGACATTCTCTTCTGATATACTCTGAGATGATCATATGTAGCCTATCTGCACTTATCTAGTAGTTCAAGTTCTTGCAACCTAGACACACTATAGTCATCATCAGTTATGAGACCATGCATTCTGATTCTTAGTGATGGGATTTCAACCTCAATAGGCAGTACCGCTTTAAACCCATAAACTAAAGTGAATGGTGTAGCCCCAGTGGGTGTTTTGATACTTGTTCTATAGGCCTAGAGAGTTGGATTGTCATGAGATGCTAGTCTCTTCCTATTTTATTAACTGTACGATGCAAGATTTTCAATAGATTCTTGTTTGAAGCCTCTGGTTGTCCATTCCCTTGAGGATAGTAGATAGATGACCAATGTTGTGTATCTTGAATTTGGCACATAAATCATCTAAGTCTCTATTCTCAAATTTTCCACCATTATCTGTGACTATAGAGTATGGAATAACATACTGACATATGGTGTAGTTCAAACTGAACATGGAAATTTTCTTTCCAGTTGCTTGAGTCAAAGAGATTGCTTCTACCCATTTTGTGAAATATTCTATAGCTGTAATAATATGGGTATGTCCATTAGCAGAATAAGGATGTATGGATCCTATAAGATCAAATTCCCATTGGTGAAAAGACCATTGTGTAGTAAAGGGAATTAGATCTCTCCCTGGTGCATGAATCAAGTTCCCATGTACTTGACACTTTTGATAGTTCTTAGCAAACTTGATTGCATCTTTTTCCATTTTAGGCCAATAGTACCCAACCCTAATAAGTTTTCAAGCTAGTTTTAAACCATGGAATGTGATCCACATATACCTTTGTGGACTTCCTCTAATGCACGTTGAGACCCTTCTTGTTCTAAACATCTAAGGAGTGTACCATCTAGACCACATTTGTACAGATCGTTACCAATGATGACATATATGGATGCATTGTGGATAAGGTATCATTTCTCATGGCGGTTGAAGGTATCGAGAATGATTTGCTCTTGGAGATAGGAGAAAAGGTTTTTGTATCCAGATGAATCATGACCAACAACAGTGCAGATCATGCGGGTTTCAAGGGAATCATATGCAGGATAAGATAGTGCTTCCACCAGGAACTCGTAGCGTAGCTCATGTTCAGGCTTCTATAATAAAGATGATAGTGTTTCCATAGCATCAGTAGATTTGTTCTTTGTTCTAGGAATCTATTCAAATGTGATAGATATGAAATATTTCTTTAGATCATCTACCATTCTCTTGAATGGGATTAGCTTTCCATCTTTCATTTGATACACATCATTGACTTGGTGTATTACAAGTTGTGAGTCTCCATGAATGTGTAGTTTTGTTACCCTCCATTCAATTGCTATCTTCATTCCATTAAGAAGGTCTTCATATTCAAAAATATTGTTTGTGCAAGGAACTTTATTCTGAATGCTTTAGGAATTGAGTATCCTTGAGGAGTGATGAACAATATGCTTGCTCCCAATCCATTCTATGTATAGGAGCCGTCAAAGAATAACTTCCATGCTCTAGAAGAAAGGTTCATGATAGAGGAATCTAGGAATTCCATTTGCATTGGTGTATCATCAAACAATGGTGCGTCAACTAGTTGATCAGCAATGACTTGGCCCTTGATAGCTCTTCTTTCAACATATTCAATGTCAAATTCACTTAATAGCATTACCCATTTAGCTAATCTACCTATGAGGGTAGCTTTTCTTAGTAGGTACTTGAGTGGATCAATTTTAGCTACCAAATGTGTGGTATGAGCTAACATGTAATGTCTCAATTTCTATGATGCAAAGATCACAGCTAGACAAGATTTCTCAATCATGGAATAATTCTTCTCATATGCTACCAATGTTCTACTAATATAGTATATAGCTCTTTCCTTCTTATTCTCATCATGTTGTGCTAGCAATGCCCCCAGTGATGTATCTGTAGTGGAGACATATAGGATCAATGGCTTCCCTTGAATAGGAGGCATCAAAATAGGAGGATTTGATAGATATTTCTTAATATGATTAAAATTCTTTTCACATTCCTCATTCCATGCAAAAGTCACACCTTTATGTAATGTTTTTATAAAAGGCTATGATATGTCTGCTAGCTGAGATATGAAGTGTCTAATAGATTGTACTCTCCCTTGTAATGTTCTCATTTGACTGATATTCTTGGGAGGTTGCATCTCCATGATAGCTTTAACCTTTGTCGAATTGACCTCAATTCCTTTCTTTGAAATAATGTAGCCGAAGAGATTTCTAGAAGTGACACCAAAAGCACACTTCTTAGGGTTTAGTCTGAGACTAAACTTCTCCATTCGATCTAGTATCTCCTCAAATCATTTAGATGTTTAGATCTTATCATAGATTTTGCCAATGTATCATCAACATAATCCTCCATAGTTTGATGCATCATGTCATGGAAAATAGATGTCATAGCTCTCTAATATGTAGCACCAACATTCTTTAGCCCAAATGACATGGCATTCCAACCAAAGGTGCCCCACACAAATGTGAAAGCAGTTTTCTCTTGATCCTCTGGAGCAATTTTTATTTGGTTGTATCCAAAAAAACCATCCATTAAAGAATACACCTCAAAGCCTGCAGTCATGTCCACTATCATATCAATATTTGGTAATGGAAAATCATCCCTAGGACATGCCTTGTTTACATCTCTAAAATCCATGCATACTCTTATAGATTTGTCTATTTTTTATATAGGAACAATGTTCAAGATCCATTCTACATAATCAATAACTCGGATGAATCTGACTTTTAGTAGTTTTTCTAATTCAGCTTTGACCAAGAGTGCAACATGTGGATGCATCTTTCTCAATTTTTTCTTAATAGGTTTGACTCCTGGAGTGATAGATAAATGGTGCATTACAATATTAGGATCTAACCCTGGCATATCTGAGTATTTCCATGCAAAGTTGATCTTCTTTTCTGTTAGGAATGTAGTAAATGTTTTCTTGTCTTCTTCTGATAAGGATTGTGCTACATGGATCAACTGTGGTTCTTCTGTTGTTCCCAAGTTGATAGATTGAGTGGGCTTAATCAGTACTAGAGATCTGTCCTATAAATGACTCAGAAGGACATCAAATATCTCATCCTTAGCACCTCAGAGATTTTTTTACCTTCGGATGCATCTTTTATTTTTACTTTTGTAGGTTCTGAGACTGCCACAGTTGTTTTCACCCTGAGAACTCTGTTTCTTTTTATTTTTACTCTTATTCTTTTGACTAAGATACTTGATGTCTGACTTTATCATGCTAACGCTTGGTTCACTGATGGAAGTCATCATAGGCTCAATTGCATTGAGGTAACAAGCAAGGGCATAGTCATTTGGAAAGGTATAGATACCTTGGCTCAGATTCGTGGAGGTTTGGTCAAGAAGTTCAAGATGTTGGATAGTCAAAGTGGGGACAGATTGGGAAATAGTGTTTATGGATATGAATCTATCATCAGTGGTCCTAACCCGAATCTTGAGTTTGAAGGTGATATTACAACTCAAAATGTTCAATTTGTGAATAGGCTTAATTTCATTGTGGGAATCCACTTCTGCCATAGGTGGATCAGACTCATTAAGTTCATTATTTCGCTCTAGACTTACATTGGGTTTAGGTGCATATTGGTGAATAACATCAATATGTTTTTCTATGATAAGCTCATCTTCTTCTAGAATGACTCCCCATTCATAGTCATTGGATTCCTCATCTATACCTCTAGGAAATCTGAGAATATGTGTGAAATCAGGACGGATTCCCCAAGAAGGGTTTCCTTCTTATTATGATTTGAATTCATACTCATGAGAGTCTGTCTCAGAATTGCTATGTTGTTCCAATTGTTCAACTGTCTGTATAGGTTCAATTGATTCCTCTTGTTTGATTTCAGTAGTAGGTTCTTGTGTTTCTACCACATTGATATTATCCTTAGGTTTTTCTTCATTTATAAGGAGGTCTTTTATTTCTTTAGGCAAATGCTCATAAGGAATGAGCTCATCACTGGTGTCTAAATCATCATTGTCAAATTGTTGTGTTTCTTCCCTTAACTTTAAATTGTTGCAGATGGTTTAATCTGTTCTAAGACATAGGGAGAATTTTTGCTAAGATAGAAAGGATTCTTCTGATATCCTATACCTATTGTATTCTTGTTTGTTCAGCCACGATGGTTAAGAGGTGATAAAAGACCTTTACCTTGTAGTCCTAGAGGTCCTTTTTTAGTGTATCCCATTTTTGTGATTAATTTATCCCCTAGTCCATATGACTTCTGAGGAATTTTTCTTGAAGTGGAGTCACATTTCTAGACTGATTGGGATTGAGACTCATCCTTGTATAACCATGCAAGTACAACTTCTTCTTCCTCAAAATCTTGTTTAGATACTTGCTCTATGACAAAGCTTCCATTGAATATGACCTAGGATCATTTAGCTATGGGTTTCACTTTGTCAGAAGGTTGTCCATAAGATTTTGGGGACAATGGGAGGGATGTGAGAGATAAAACAAGTTCCATTGTGTATTCTCCCATACCATTGTCTTTGATTTTGACATCTTTAGCAATTTCTTCTATCTTGGACATTGAGGCAATGTCTAGTTGCTTAGTGGAAGATTCTCTGCTATTAGGAACAAGTTTATTGGCACTTTCTTTCAATGCATCGCAACTTGTAGATAGGTCAGCCAGAATCATCACCTCTACTCCTTCATAAGGAAATTTCACACATTGATGGTATGTGGAAGTAATAGCTCTCATTTTATGTATCCAGGGTCTCCCTAGAAGAATGTTGTAAGCTAAAGGTAGATCAAGAACTTGACATGTGACATCTCTAATAATTGGACCTATTCTGATAGGTAAGACAATTGTTCCTTTGGAAGATCTTTCTTATTCATCATATGCCTTGATAGTTATCTTCTTTTTAGGATCAATGGCATCTTCTAATAATCCTAGTTGTGTGATCAAGCTGTAAGAAAAAATGTTGAGACCAGCACCTCCATCTATCAACACGTGTTTGACATGATGGTTTTGTATTAAGACTTCAATGTGCAAGGGTTGGTTATGCGAATGACTCAAGGAGTTATCATCTTCCTCTGAAAAGGAGATATACTAGGGAGATGTCAGATGACCAACCATAGTCTAGAATCTATCTAAATCAAGGTTGTCATGAACATTGGATCCTAGAAGAGCTTTATCTAGAATGGCTCTATGAGCAGGAGATATCTGAAGCAACTCAAACATGGATATTTTCGCATTGGTATGCTAGATTTGTTGGATGATACTATATGATGTTGGTCTCATGTCTTTAGGATTTGATGATTTAGAGGCAGCCTTCTATTTAGAAGTAGATGAAATATTAAAAGGCATCTTAGGGACATTTGATGAATTTGAATTTTGTCCTTATAGTTGTGCTTGAGCTTGTGATCGAGTAACTGCATTGGCTGATTGGTTATCTCTATCCTTTCTTACAATTGTGATGACATTGCAATGCTCAAATAGGCATGGTTCAACCATATTTATGACAACATTGTTTCTAGAGTAGGCATAATTGACTTTAGCACCCACATTAGGCTGAGAAGACGAATCTCCTTGACCATGTTTCAAAAATGGTTCCATGAATGTTGTATGATCATTATTGCTTTTATGATTTTCAATTACGATTTCTCCATTATCAATTTTGTCTTGTATGATGTGTTTCAAGCATATGCAATTATTGGTTTTATGACCTTTATTATGATGGAAGTCACATAAATCATTCTCTCTCCACCATTTTGGTTTAGGTTCAGGATCAAATACTTTTATCTCAGGAAAGGTGATGATGTTGTTAGCCAAAAGAGTTTTCATGGTGGATTCCAAGGACTCTCCAAGAGGAGTAAACTTGTGTTTAGGATCTGTAGCCCAAGGTTTATAGTCAGATGACTTCTTGTTCGATTCAGTTGCTTTTGCCTTTAAGGCTTTGATAGCTTGGGTGCCAAAAATGAGATTGAAAGTGGGTGCCTTAGATGGGGCATGGATAGTATCAACAATGCCATCTATGACAATGCCTTTATTCTTGTTCTAGTTTTTGCCTTTTTCTTTAGAACTAGATCCAGATTCATACTTGTCCTTTTGAAGTGATATGTCTCCTTTTTGTACAAGTACTTCCTCAATTTTGATTGCATTTTCTACCATCTTATCAAAGGAAATGTATGATTTTGCATTTGCAAATGGTATTTAATTTCTAGAACAAGATTTTTGATGAAAATCTCCAGCTTCTCAGTTTCTGGAATAGGTCTAGCATATAGAGAAAACTTTTTCCTCCATCTTTTGTGAAAAGTTAGGAATGGTTCTCCTGAGTTCTGTTTCAAATTGCAAATGTCTGTAATACCCCAAAAATGGGCTATAGGTTCATTAACCTCCTACATCTTCAATTCGAACAAAATCGATACAAAAGTCCTAACCAAAGGCACATCTGTACAGTATCAAATCCTAATTGATTATCTTAAATTCTGCATCGGGGAATATTCCTAGCAATATTCCTATTTATCCTAATTATCTTTGATTTAATAATTATTTGGCGATAAATCCTATTTATCCTAAAGTTTGATTAATTGAATATTCTGAATATTTAATTAATTAGATTTAATACTGCCACTTAATTGTTTAATTACATTTAATTAAATTTATTCCTAAATTGTACTATTTAATTTTGACAATAAATAAAAAATCTCATGACTAATTGATTAAATTTTTATTTAATTAATTCATGTCAATTGTCAATATTTAATAATATAGTTTTTGAATAAAGTTTGATTTAATAATTGATTAACCCATAAATCAATTGTTTTAATTCAAAAATCAGTTAAGTTGAGAATAAATCACTTTATTTTTAAATTAATTCAAAATAAATCATGCACAATCTGAAAAGTAGGTAACTAGAAATTAACAATCAATTTTAAATTGAAACTCAACATTTGATGATGAGTTGAAATTTTATCTAAGCTCTATTTTGAGATAAAAACTGCTTTTGCATGATTTTATGAGTTTATTTATTCTTAATTTCTTGTTAACTCAAAAATCAACCTGAGTTTATCAAGAGTGATTTATGGTTTTTCTCATGCATCCTCAAGCCCTGGATTTCTATAAATCAAGGCTCAGCTCTTCATAATTATCAACACTCAAATTTGCACAATTACTTTGGCGAATTGGTGATTGAAGGATTAAACACTTGTGACAGGTGATTTGTGAGATCTTTCATTGTTGATCATAGTTTTGCATAGTTTTCATAGCATATTCATTCATATCATTCTTAGATTAAAATTTTCATTCAATTTTATTCATCTAGCTTAGATTCATACAGTTTTTCATATTATTGCATAGAAAATCCAAAAATATAGAATAATCTGCATTCATACAGTCTTTCATTCTTTTGCATTCAAATCTTTCGTTTAGGTGTTGCATTGTCACTGATCTCGATTTCAATCTGAGAACATCATACTCACACCTACTAGAAGGCAGTAAATTGCCTGGTTAGCATAGTTTCAATTACTTGCAAGATTTTGATTTTTGCTAACCTCTTTAATTTTTTACTGAAGTGTTGTGTCCACAACTAGGTACAAAATTCACACACACATTTTTGGCACCCACCGTGTGGCCCTGAAATGGGTTTCCATCTCTTCTATTTCACTTCTATCTATTTTTCTATCATTTTCTGGTCCATTCTAGGATTTCATTCTCTATCCGTACATTTTTCGTATGAATTTTGTCAAAAATTCATACCAGAAGCCACTAGTTGTCGTACGACAATTAAGGATTTTGAGGCTCGTGTTAGCAACTGTAGATTATCATTTGAGAGCTAGACTATCATCTAGTAAGACACCCACTATCATACGAGTTTTTAGATTGTGATCTAGGAGGTAACCCACTATTGTATGAGTTTTGATACCAGGATTCAATTGTCATTTCATAATTTTTGGCAGTTTTTCAGATTTGATTTTCAGATTTGGACTAACAGCTAACCCTAACAATTGAGATCTATTTTTTACTAATATTTGCTGAGTCTGATTGGGAAAAGCGCAACTAAATTTCTAAAACAGGTAAAATCTACTAAGTGTGTTGTGAGGAATTCAAGTTTTCTACTATGACCTGATAACACTTCAATTTGGACATAAAATAAACTCTCACGTGTAAATCTTGTGTGACTTTTCTTGCTTTCATATCACAGACTTCATTTTGGGCTATAAAACAAACATAGATTTTCTTTCTGCATATCTATTACACATAGTAAATAGGCCCTATGAACACTATTTGTGGATGATCTTGAGAGAGTGGGCTTCTTTCACTTGTTCATGCACACGAAGCTCTTCTTGACGAAAGATCCCCTTGTAGGTAGGGAAGGTACTGAGATTGTCTTGCATTCTACTAGATTTTTTAGTCTTTAACTTTTGATTGATACATTCTCTCTTCGGAGAGGTTGATAGATCATAAGTGGTTGACATCATAGATCTTTGTGAGATAATTTTAGTCTTAGCGTGTTGGATTAATCTATCTGCTTTATTTTGGTTAAAAATGAAAAGGCTAGAGGACTATGCTCTACTCCCTTTTTGGGTAGTATCAGAAACTCAGATCCTTGAATCTGGAACCAGTCTCCATGTGGTATCTTTTGTGTCACCTTTAGAGAGGGTTAACCGTAGTGGACATTCCCTTGATTGGGTCAACCACATGGATGAAACCTCAAGCGGTAATAGTCATTTTCATCGTGGTAGCAGCAGCCACTATATAAATGTCCTTATGGAGGAAATCTTCACAGGTGTGGTCTCTTGTTGGGTTGTCAAATCTCCTTAGCAGCTCCTGATTGATTAATTTCTCAGACTGTGTCAAAACCTCGATGTGCCTGGATTAGAGTTCACCCTCTTGAGATCACAAAAGTTGCAGAGTCAGACCATTACTACAAACCCTAGTGAGGCCAAATTTGTCATTTTCTAGGAATATGTGCGTTATTGAAAAACTTTTGAGAACATACACAAGTAGCATTTCTAGGGATTAGCACATTAAGTCACTATTGCTTGTTCATGCACAAGGTTGCTTTTTCCCTTGTTCATTGTTTTCAGATGATTGCTTGCTTCCCTTACTTTTTATTTTGCATGCTTGATATCTACTTGGTCATTTGAGATAGATTATTACATAAATCTTCAAAACTAAACAGAAAACATTGACAACAATCTGAAACTGAAAACCCAAAAATTATAAAATCTGAAGCAAAATTCCTCTCTGGAGTCAAAATTCATCCCACAGTCTCAGATTGTCATATGAGTCTTGAGAAAAAGTCATTTCAACATGTCTCACAGAGGGACACATCATGGGTCTCAAGGACCTCACTCTCAACATGGTATGGATCAAGAACCCACACCTTTTGAAATTGCTCGATATCAAAATGATGATGACTTCAAGAAAATGATGAGGCATTTCTTGAAAGAAGATAGAGAGGTATACTTTCTAGAGTTAGCTCATCAAGGAGCTAAACTTCCTCCAAACTTCAATATTGAAAATATCATCACACATGAGGAAGAAACCCCTATCACAGCTATGATGAAATAGATGCATGCTATGCAAGTCAAACTTAACAAACTTGAAAAAGAAAAGGAACCTAAGGAGTTTTCCATGGAGGCTCTATGCCCTTTTCCATTCGACAAAGACTTGTACATGCCACCATTCCCTAAGTGAGTGGAGATGCCCAAATATGATAAGTATGATGGAAACTTTGATCCTCAAGATCATGTCAAAGAATTTTGTACTTAATCTATGGAGTTCATGCACGAACCAACCTACTTAATGTGTCTTTTCCCTCAATCTTTGGGAGGGTCATCCATTCATTGGGTCTCAAAAATACCTCCAACTATCAAAATTTTTGAAGAGTTAATCAAACTGTTCTATCAACAATACTCCTACAACATTCAACATCTGGTCACTATGATTGATATTTGCAATCTAAAACAGAACTCAAGAGAACCATTCCTGACTTTTCTCAAAAGATGGAGGAAGAAGTTTTCTCTATATGCTAGACCCATTCCAGAAATAGAGAAGCTGGAAATCTTCATTAACAATCTTGTTCTAGAACTTAACTACCATTTGCAAATGAAAAATCATACATCCTTTGATAAGATGGTAGAAAATGCAATCAAAATTGAGAAAGTACTTGTGCAAAAAGGAAACATATCCCTTCAAAAGGAAAAGTATGAATCTAGATCTAGTTCTAAAGATAAAGACAAAAAATGGAACAAGAACAAAGGTGTTGTCACAGATGGCATTGTTGATACTATCTGTGCCCCATCTAAGGCACCCACTTTCAATCTCACTGTTGGCACCCAAGCCATCAAAGCTTCTGAAGCTAAAACATCAGAATCTAACAAGAAACCATCTTCTTACAAACCTTGGGCTACAGATCCTAACCGCAAATTCACTCCTCTTGGAGAATCCTTGGAATCTGCCATAAAAACTCTATTGGCTAACAACATCATTTACTTGCCTGAGATAAAATTCTTTGATCCTGAACCTAAACCAAAATGGTGGAGAGAGAATGATTTTTGTGACTTCCATCGCAATAAGGGTCATAAAACTAATAAATGCATTCACTTGAAACACATCATACAAGAAAAAATTGATAATGGAGAAATCATGATTGACAATCATAAGAGCGATAATCATCATACAACATTCACAGAACCATTTCTGAAACATGGTAAAGAAGATTCTTCTTCTTAGCCTAATATGGGTGCTAAAGTCAATTATGCCTACTCTAGAAACAATGTTGTCATCAATATGGTTGAACCATGCCTATTTGAGCATTGCAATGTCATTACAATTGTAAGAAAACATAGAGAAAATCAATCAGCAAATGCAGTTAGTCGATCACAAGCTCAGGTACATCTGCAAGGACAAATCCCAGATTCATCCAATGTCCCTAAGATGCATTTCAATCTTTCATCTACTTCTAAATAGAAGGCTACATCTAAATCTTCAAATCCTAAAGACACGAGGCCTACTTCCTATAGTATTGTCCAAAAAATCCAACATATAAATGCTAAAATCTCCATGTTTGAGTTGCTTCGAATATCTCCAGCTCATAGAGCCATTCTAGACAAAGCTCTACTCAGATCCAATGTTCCTGACAACCTTGATTTAGATAGATTCTAGGCTATGGTGGGTCATCTAACGTCTCCATAGTATATTTCCTTTTCAAAGGAAGATGATAATTCATTGAGTCATCTGCATAACCAGCCCTTACATATTGAAGTCTTAATCCAAAAACATCGAGTCAAACGTGTGTTGATAGATGGAGACGTTGGTCTCAACATTTTTTCTTACAACTTAATTACACAACTGGGATTATCAGAAGCTGCCATTGATCCTAAAAAGAAAATAACTATCAAGGCATATGATGAAGAAGAAAGATCTTCCAAAGGAACAATTCTCTTGCCTATCAGAACAGGTCCAGTCATCAGAGATACTACATGTCAAGTTCTTGATATACCTTTGGCTTACAATATTCTTCTAGGGAGACCCTGGATACATGAAATGAAAGCTATTCCTTCCACATACCATCAATGTGTGAAATTTCCTTATGAAGGAGTAGAGGTAACTATTCTAGCAAACCTATACACAACTTACAATGCTTTGAAAGAAAGTGTTGATAAATTTGTTCCTAACAATAGAGAATCTTCCACTAAGCAGCTAGACGTTGCTTCAACCTCTAAAATGGAAGACATTTCTAAAGAAGTCAAAATCAAGGAGAATGGTATGGGAGAATACACAATGGAACCTATTTTATCTCTCACATCTCTCTCGTTGTCCCCTAAGTCTTATGGACAACCATTTGACAAAGTGAAACCTACAGCTAAAGAATCCCAGGTCATATTCAATGGAAGTTTTGTCACAAAGCAAGTATCTAAACAAGAGTTTGAGGAAGATGAAGTTGTGCTTGCATGGTTATACAAGGATGAACCTCAATCTCAATCACTCTAGAAATGTGACTCCACTTCAAGAAAAATTCCTCAAAAGTCATATGGACTAGGAGACAAATTGATCACAAAAATGGGATATATTGGAAAAGGACCTCTAGGATTACAAGGTAAAGGTCTTCTATCACCTCTTGACCATCATGGTCAAATCAAAAAGAATAAAATAGGTCTAGGATATAAGAAGAAGCCTTTCTATCTTAGCAAGAAATCCCCACATGTTTTAGAACAGATTGAGCCATCCACAACAAATCAACTAAAGGAAGAAACAACTAAACAATCTGACAGTGATGATTCAGACACCACCACTGATGAGTGTTAGAAAGTAAAGTCCACCAAGATAACTAGAAGGGGAGGGGTGAATCAGTTATCAAATAATTATAACTTTTATCATCTTTAACAACATTAAACCATATAAGAAATATAATTACCAACCATAGAAATATATTCATACACAATAACACAATGACACAAGATATGTTGACTAGGGAACCTCTTGATCAAAGAGTAAACCCCGGTGGGAATGATGCCCACAAAAGATGCACTAATATGAATATTCCTTGTGAGAGGATGGACTCTATTAGGAGTCTTATGAAATACATTTAGTACATATGAATCCCTATTAGGAGATTTTGAATCCCTGTTAAAAGATTCTAACCCGGTTAAGAGTTATGGAAGACAGAAGGACCCACTGCCCAAACAGCTTCAGGGTAAGATCACTGAACACACTATCCAAATAATCTTTACATTACTCAATAGAATAATATGCTACCTCTTCTCTAACTATGCCAAACCACACTCACTATTACATCAGATCTCAATTTTAGATCTCTGTACTTTGCATGTCTTCCTTCACAAATTTGCTTTCATACTTAGCTCTTTTCTTCACTTCATGATACAGTATCACAACCGCTTCTACCATAAGTTAATTACACACTTTCACGTTAGAACTACATTACAACAAGGAAATATATTCATGTGATGTGTGATTTGTGACCTGCAACACAACACTTCAATAAGACATTACAACATTGTTAGCATTAGCTTTAAATTGAATTGAAGAAACCAATAATGAAGTTGTCTTATTGCTCTCTAGTTAGTGTGAGTATGAAATAAAGATACGATCTACACTAAAATGAGAGATTCAATAATAGGTGTATGAAATTGAGCTAAATCTAGAACATAAATGAAAGAATGGAGAAATCAAACAAGAAGACTCCCTTCCAAGTGTAACTCTTATATTCTCCTTTCTTCTTTGTTGTAATTGATTTGATGTAGCTCCTTTGATAATCTTGAAATGCACTTATGGCTTTGAAAGCAAGATAATGAGGATATTAGAATAGAAGAAGAAGAGGAATTGGATCCTTTAGATCTATAGTAACAATGTTCATGAAGGCTCCTCTTGTAAAGGGAAATGAAGTCCTATTTATAGGATTTTTAGGAGAATCAACGATCAGGATTTTATGAAGATGAAGGGTTAAGATTCTCTCATTTGAATTATTTAATTCAAAGTGGGTGGATGGGTGGATCCACTTTGAAAAATGAAACCTACTACCCAAATTCATATGGAATGCTTAAGTGGGGTTTTGGAGGGGTTAGGAGGCTTCTAGAGGGTAGTTAGAGTCAAATTTAGCTTCCCCACTTGATATACTTAGGGTAGGTGTTGATTTTTGGTCACTAGGTGGCCTAAGACTCACAAAAGAGCCTCCAAAAATGACCCCAAAGTCCAAATTCGAGTTTGTGGAGTTTGGATTATGTGGATAAAGTATATTTCTTTCCATGTGGTTATTTTTGACTTGGAAGGAGAAGTGAAGACTTTATAGGTTAAAGAAATCATTATTTTAATTTTAGTGGGTGGGTAAGAAATATGAGTTTGATGAGAATTAGGAGTCATGTGCTCCTATAGAATTAAACATAATATTTAATTCCAAGTGGGTCAAAGGAAAATATGAATTAATTTAAATAGATAAATATATTTATTTAAATTAATAGAAGAAAATAGAATTAAATATAATATTTAATTTCAAGTGGGTAAAAAAAAGGAAATATGAATTAATTTAAATAGATAAATATATTTATTTAAATTAATAAAAGAAAATAGAATTAAATATAATATTTAATTCCAAGTGGGTTAAAAAGGGAAATGTGAACTAATTTAAATGTATTTATTTAAATTAATAGAAGAAAATAGAATTAAATGTAATATTTAATTCCAAGTGGGTTAAAAAAGGAAATGTGAATTAATTTAAATGTATTTATTTAAATTAATAGAAGGGGATTTAATTAATAAAAGTACTAGGACTTTAAATTAATCAATCATAGGGTTTGTTTAGCCATTATATTAAATGTAGCATGTGATTAATACAGATTTAAGGTTTTCTGTATTTGACACTAAGTCGAGTAGAGTAAATTAGAAGACATAATTGCCTAGTATAATAGGATTTTGATGATTTAAAAAGATTGATATACTGAGGCTAATTTTGGGGTATTACATTTTACCCCTCTTTGAATTACTGCGCGAAGCATAGTGGTTCAAAGAATAGTCTGATGTGATGATTGACGTCTAGATTGGGTCTTGATTGACCAAAGATTTGAGATGTTGTTAACAGTACCAACAATGAACTGATGATTACGAACAAGTGATAAGATGACTGATTCTAAACCTATGATTACGAAGAAGTGAGTGACCGATTCCAGACCCGATTGTCAATAAGAATCACATTAGTATCACATCTGAACCCTTCAGTTATGAAGAATCAAGGAAATAACATTGATGAACCGATGGTTATGAAAAGTTGATATAATTAACAAGATTAAAAGAATACCACATTGATATGGATTTTGATGAATATGATATGCCCCAAGTGCTGTGTCGATTTCAAGATTATCTCTAGAATGGAGTTTTGATTTTTGGAATCTAGGTTAGGTTGCCCAAATACCAGTCAGAATTGATTTTCAAGATTGAGATTAGATTGCCCCAAGCGATGTGTCTCAATGGATTGACAGAAGAGAGATATGATGCCCCCTCAAAAAATTGGGCGGAAATTGATTCGAGGATAATTTTTTGAAAAGATTGAGGTTAGATAAGATTGATGGAAGGAATGTTAGACAGAGCAAAGAGGATTGGTGAGGATACTTGCTTTCATAAGTGCACTTCATGTCATTAGAGTTTTATTTTGATTTTGCAAAAGTAGATATGTCATACCTGGCATAGAAAGCTAGGACGATGATCCATTCGCGTAAACAAACACATAGAAAACAAAGAGTGATCTCATCTTTCCTAAGACATATGAACAAATGCCTCAGGATCTCAGAAGATCGTCCAACAAGCAGAAGTCAAAACAAAGAATAGGAAAATATTATGAACAGATTTATTACAGATTTGTAAAGTATTTGATGTTATTTATTTGATTTTTTAGGATTTTTGAAAAAAATATTTGATGTTTTTACACATTTTTCAAGACATTTTACCCTTTTTAAAAAAAAAATATTTTCTAAGGATATTAAAAAGATGGACAAGTAAGAACTTGCCCCAGCATATGATAAGCATGGTTGCAGTGACCCATACGTTCACTTCACAGGATGAACAATAGGATGGCAAGAGTAGGTAGACGCAATGAGAACCACTCGTGACTGTTGCGAGGGAAATGCTTAAGGAGAGAGATCACAGTAATAGCTAGGCAAGAGTTTCCCCTAGGAGATGTTGAAGTATAGGGCTTGATGGGACAAGATTTTTGACCAAATGTTACTGCAAGATTGACGAGGATGTGTACAGCGGATGAAGAAAATCTCAAGATTTTCTGACAAGATTTATTTTTTAGGAAGAAGTGTCACCGCACTATATACAACAGTTATAAGGAAAAGATGAGCTAATAGCAGTAGGGTATGTAGGCATGAACGATTGGTATTTAGTAGGAGAAAAGGCCATGGAGAATTTACAAGAGAAAACACATCAAGTGTATCAGAGAAGAAGGCAAAGAAATAAATATCATTAGTGGGGAGAAGAAAAGGCAGTAGGCATAATGAAAGAAAGTAGAAGGAATGAAGATGGTGGTGATGAGAGTGCAGATGGGAGACGGGTGAGGCTCATGATAAGACATCCCTAGAGAGATCCAGGTCCTTTGATGTCACAGGCTGCTTTGAGGGAATGGACGGAGGATGTGGGTGAGGGAAGGCAGGAGGATGCAGGTGAGGGAAGGCAGGAGGCCACATCTCAGGAGAAATATGCCTCATGGAGATCAAACTATCCGATACTCTCCAACTTCTTCAAACAAGGTCCACAAGGTGATCAATGGAGATTGAATCCTATTGTACATTGACCAGTACCAAGGTATCCAATATTCTCTAGCTTCTTTGAACAAGGTCAACAAAGTGATCAACAGAGATTGGATCCTATTGTACAATGACCAGGACCAGAGCCAATGGTTGGAGCACAAGTAGTAGGACCACAACCAGTAATGTGGCAATAATTTGCATTGGCAGAAGACTACAATATGGTGGTGAAAGAGAGAGATGCCTTGCAGTGACAACTGGCAATAGAAGAAGAAAGGGTAGATCAAGTGGAAAGTGAGGTGACATGGTTGCAAGGTATGATGGATAGGGTACAGGAAGATAGTGCTCAGACTAAAGCATCCCGTATGCAAGGGGTGATAGAGGTAGAACGGGCTCGAGCCGATCATGCTTAGGCAGCGTATGACACCTTGTAGGGTAGACTGGAAGCGTCTCGAAAGACCATGATAGCAATTGACACCATGTCAAAGGAAAAACAAGAAAAATTGGCTAATGTGATGGAACAAGTGAGCCGTCTGAAACAACAACTAGATGAAGTGACCGCGAACAGGGATCGGTGGAGGTTTTTGGCAGAGACCTACCAAGGTGAATGAGATGTGGCACGGAAGGCAGTAACACTCCTCGGGGCATCTCAGCTGATGATGGAGACTCTATCAGTGATGAAAGAGTTAGCGAAGTTTGGGTGGGAAGCGGCTTATTACAAGGGATTATACCATCAGGCAGTCCCAGTGGATCAGAGGTGAGATGGAGGAATGCCATAGAGGATGGCTAGACCAATCAGAGGTATTGTTGTTCATCCATTAAGGCATAGAAGTAGCAGCAGAGGTTCTTCATCATTAGAACTTGGACGGGCGGAGTGGTGACACAAGTGTTGTTTTGTTTTATTTTTTCGCAATTTTTTTATTTTTATTTTTTTTGGCTAGACACATGATGTGTACCAAATGTAATCACCATGATATATATATAAAAGGAGGATTTCATGTGTCCAAATTTTGTTGTTTTTAGATGTATGTATATATTATGATGAAATAATGAACTTTTGATGGACTTGATGTTCCTATGCATCTATGGATGATTTTTTTTTTAGTTTTCTAGTTAAATCAAATAAATGTATCATATTTATTTGATTTGACAGGAAGACCAAATTAATCTTTTGACAAATGACTTATTGGATAATCATCATCACAAAGCGTTCGGTATCGAACAATCACAAGATGTCATACACCCTCACTGATATTGCTATCATGAGAATATAAATATGACATTAGTCTAAGATTTATCAGAATGCGGTGTAAGCATTAAGGCATAAGAAGCCAGAATGACCTTTTCACCTATTCCTTTTGATTTAGCAAGTTGACATAAGCATCCAAGCATAGTTACTAGAATGACCTAAATGTTTCCTGCATACAAACACATCAGACACGCTAGAGTTTCTTCCATTTTCTAAGTGAAAGATAAGCATTTCAATGGTGCTTGCAGTGACCCTTACGTTCACTTAGCAGGATGAGCATTTTCAATTTCACTTGTAGCAAAAAGAAGTCACTCAAAAATAGACAAGGAGAAGAACCAACCTCACCAAAGTGTCCATATAAAAGGAGTTCGAGGTACACATGGCCATCCAATACAAGATGAAGGCTCTTACAGATGGACACCCCTCTTAGATAGATCCTTTGGGTCATTGGAACTAAACCAACAAGCAGAAAGAAAGAAAAGATTGTGCCCCCAGTCATCACTTTCTAAATCCTATAAAGGACCTCATTAAAGAGATTGAAGGGACACAATATGCAAAAAAAATCTCAATGCGAATCAGTGAGCATACAAGGAGATAAAAGCATGAAAAGCACAGATTGTTTTCAATTTGTTTTGATGTTTGATTGTGTTGTTGTAGATGCAAAATCCTTTCTGGAGAGGAGACTGACTGACTGACCCAGATGAAGCTTCAAAAGACTCTAACTGGATATGACACATCTAAAGATATACTGGAGGCCATAGGATATGACATTGATTGCCCCCGAGTGTTAAGCATTGATAGGATACAGATGCTTGAGCTGATTGGTGTACAGATCGACTTATTAAAAATAGGAATGCAGAAACAAACCGTGAGATATGTACAAACTAAAGCAAGACTGAAAGTTGGGAAAGACCAAGATTGCACTGATAGATGGAGTGTTTTGAACAAGTGGTGCCCATTTTGCCAGGCTTTCACCATCTTGGTAGAGATTTTATTTTTGCTACCAAGGTGCCTGTTTCTAGGTTTTCACCAAGGCACTTTTTTCTTTTTCTCATTTTATTTTTTTTTAATATTTTTAAACTTTTTTTGTGAATCATCAAGGTGCCCATTGCTAGGTTTTCACCAAGATGTTCATTTTTCAGGACTTTTTCCAATTTTTTTAATTTTTTCAAGACCTTTTCCCATAGACTAAATGCCTTAGGCATAGAATTTCTTCAGATGAAGAATGTTGATTGGTTCTCAGAGTTGTTCTCCTTCAGTCATTGAGAGTTGATAGGCACCAGAGCCAAAAGTAGCAGTGATAACAAAGGGACCCAGCCAGTTGGGTTCAAAATTCCCCTAAAATTCTTTATGTGATTGATTTTTAGGATTCTCTCTCAAGACTAGATCACCAACCTGAAATTCTCTGTGTCTGACTTTCTTGTTGTAGCCTCTAGACATTCTTTTCTGATACACTCTGAGATGATCATACGCTGCTTGTCTGCACTCATCTAGTAGTTCAAGTTCTTGCAACCGAGACATTTTGTAGTCATCATCAGTTATTAGACCATGCATTCTCATTCTTAGTGATGGGATTTCAACCTCAATAGGCAACACCGCTTCAGACCCATAAACTAAAGCAAAAGGTGTAGCCCCAGTGGGTGTTCTTATACTTGTTCTATAGGCCCAGAGAGCTAGATTGATCATGAGATGCCAGTCTCTTCCTATTTTATTAACTGTACGGTGCAAGATTTTCAATAGATTCTTGTTTGAAGCCTCTGCTTGTCCATTCCCTTGAGGATAGTAGATAGAAGACCAATGTTGTGTAATCTTGAATTTGGCACATAAACCATCCAAGTCTTTGTTCTTAAATTGTCCACCATTATCTATGATAATGGAATGAGGAATACCATATCTGTATATGATATAGTTCAAGATGAACATAGATATTTGTTTTCCAGTAGCTTGTGTTAAGGGAACTGCTTCTACCCATTTTTAAAAATAATCTATAGCTGTGATTATATGGGTATGTCCATTAGAAGAATGAGGATGTATGGATCCTATAAGATCAAATGCCCACTGGTGAAAAGGCCATTATGTAGTAAAGGGAATTAGATCTATCCCTGGAGCATGAATTAAGTTACCATGTACTTGGCACTTTTGACAACTCTTAGCAAACTTGATTACATCTTTCTCCATTTCAGGCCAATAGTACCCAGCCCTAATAAGCTTTTGAGCTAGTGTTAAACCGTTCGAGTGTGACCCAAATATACCCTCATGGACTTCCTCAAGTGCACGTTGAGACTCTTCCCATTCTAAAAATCTAAGTAGTGTACCATCTATACCTCATTTTTACAGATCATTACCAATGATGACATATCGGGAGCCATTATAGATTAGGTATCTTTTCTCATGGCGATTAAAGGTTTCAGGAATGGTTTGGTCTTGGAGATAGGAGAACATGTTTTTGTAACAGGATGAATCAAGACCTACAATAGTGCAAATCATGTGGGTTTCGAAGGAGTCATATGTTAGATAAGATAGTGCTTCCACCAAGAACTCATAGCATAGCTCGTGTTCAGGCTGTTGTAATAAAGTAGATAGCGTTGCCATTGCATCGGCAGCCTTGTTCTCTGTTCTAGGAATTTTCTCAAATGTGATAGATATGAAATATTTCTTTAGATCACCTACCATTCTTTTGTATGGAATGAGATTTTCATCCTTAGTTTGGTACACATCATTGACTTGATGGATAACAAGTTGGGAGTCTCCATGAATGTGTATCTCTGTCACTCTCCACTCAATTGCCATTTTCATGCCATTAAGAAGTGCTTCACATTCGGAAATGTTATTTTTACAAGGAAACTTGAGTCTAAATGCTTTGGGGATTGAGTATCCTTGAGGAGTAATAAACAATATGCCCACTCCAGATCCATTCTATGTATAGGAGCCATCAAAGAATAATTGCCATTCTCTAGAGGAAAGATTCATGATAGAGGAATCTGGGAATTCCATGTGCATTGGTGTATCATCAATCATAGGTGCATTCACCAATTGATCAGCAATAACTTGGCCTTTAATAGCTTTTCTTTCAACATATTCAATGTCAAATTCACTCAAGAGCATAACCCATTTGGCTAATCTACCTGTGAGAGCAACTTTGCTTAGTAGGTACTTGAGTGGATCAATCTTAGCTACCAAATGAGTGGTATGGGCTAACATATAATGTCTCAATTTATGTGAAGCAAAGATCATAGCTAGAAAATCTTTTTCAATCATTGAATAGTTCTTCTCATATGCAACCAAAGTTCTATTGATATAATATATAGCTCTTTCCTTTTTATTCTCATCATGTTGCGCTAGCAATGCCCCCAGTGATGTATTTGTTGTGGAGACATACAAGATCAATGGCTTCCCTTGAATAGGAGGCATCAAGATAGGAGGATTTGATAGATATTTATTAATATGGTAAAAAAATTTCTCACATTCTTCATTCCATGCAAAAGTCACTCCTTTATGTAGTGTTTTTGTAAAAGGCTATGATATGTCAGCAAGCTGTGATATGAAGCATCTGATAGATTGAACTCTCCCCTGTAATGTTCTCATTTGACTAATATTCTTTGGGGGTTGCATCTCTATTATAGCTTTTACTTTAGCTAGATCAACTTCAATGCCCTTCTTTGAAACTATGTATCCTAAGAGCTTTCCAAATGTAACACCAAAAGCACACTTCTTAGGATTTAGTCTGAGACTGAATTTTTCCATTCTGTCTAGTATCTTGCTCAAATCATTGAGATGTTCAGCTCTAATCATAGATTTTTCTAAAGTGTCATCAACATAATCCTCCATAGTTCTATGCAACATATCATGAAAAATAGATGTCATGGCTCTTTGATAGGTAGCACCAGCATTTTTAAGCCCAAATGGCATAACATTCCAGCAAAAGGTACCCCATGCACATGTGAAAGCAGTTTTCTCTTGATCCTCTGGAGCAATTTTTATTTGATTATATCCGAAGAAACCATCCATCAAGGAATACATCTTGAAACCCGCAGTCATGTCCACTATCATATCAATGTTAGGTAGTGGAAAATCATCCTTAGGGCATGCTCTACTCACGTCTCTAAAGTATGTGCATACTTTGATTGAGTTATCTAGTTTTGAAATAGGTACAATATTAGAGATCCACTCTACATAATCAATCACTTGAATAAATCCAGCTTTTAGGAGTTTCTCTAATTCAACTTTTACCAAGAGTGCAACATGAGGATGCATCTTTCTCAACTTTTGTTTAACAAGTTTTACATTTGGAGCAATAGATAGATGGTGCATTATAAGATCAGGATCCAACCCTGGCATATCTGAATACTTCCATGCAAAGTTGATTTTTTTCTCTATTAAGAATGTTGTAAAAATTTTCTTTTCTTCTTCTAATAAGGATTGTGCCACATGGATCAACTATGGTTCCTCTTCTATTCCCAAGTTGATAGATTGAGTGGGCTCAACTAGAACTGGAGATCTATCCTATAAATGACTCAGAAGGACATTGAATATCTCATCCTTAGGCACCTCAGAGAGGTTTTCACCTTCGGATACATCTTTTATTTTTACTTTTGTGGGTTCTGAGACTGCCACAAAGTGGTTTTCACCCTCAGAACTCCTTTTCTTTTTATTCTTATTCTTATTTTTCTGACTAAGATACTTGATGTCCGACTTCGTCATGCTAACACTTGGTTCACTGATGGAAGTCCTCATGGGCTCAAGGGCATAGTCATTCGAGAAGGTATAAATACCATAGCTTGGATTTGTGGAGGTTTGATCAAGAAGGTTTGGATATCAGATAGTCAAAGTGGGGAAAGATTGGGAGATGGTGTTTACAGATAGAGATCTGTCATCATTGGTCCTAACCCGACACTCAAGTTTGAAGGTGATATTACAACTTAAGACATTCAATTCATGAATAGGCTCAATGTTATTGTGGGAGTCCACTTCAGCCATCGATGGATCAGACTCGTTAAGTTCATTATTTTGCTCTAGACTTACATTGGGTGTAGGTACATATTGGTGAATAACATCAATATGTTTCTTTGTGATAAGCTCATCTTCTTCTGGAATGGCTCCCCATTCATAGTCATTTGATTCCTCATCTATACCTTTAGGAAATCTAAGAACATGAGTAAAGTCAAGATGGATACCCCAAGAAGAGTTACCTTCATATTCTGATTTAGATTCATACTCATGGGAATCTATTTCAGAATCACTGGAACACTCCAAATGTTCAGCTATGGTGATAGGCTTTTCCTCTCTTTTGTCTATTTGATTTCCTTTGAGATTAGTTGGTTCTTGTGTTGCAACTATCTCTTGTTCTATAGTAGGTTCTTGTGTTTCTACTAAATTGATTCTCCTTATGGGATCATCTTTAGCATCAAGGAGATCTTTTATCTCTTTTGGAAAATGCTCATAAGGGATGAGCTCTTCAGATTCATCACTATCAGATTGTTTGATTTCTTCCTTCTCAAGGAGAGCTTCTTCTGGCTTGATTTATTCTATGATATGTGGGGAATTATTGCTAAGATAGAAGGGCTTCTTCTTGTACCCTAGACCTATTGTATTCTTGTTCGCTCGACCATGGTGGTCAAGAGGTGATATAAGACCCTTACCTCATAGTCCTAGAGGTCCTCTTCCTATGTAGCCCATCTTTGTAATCAATTTGTTCCCTAGACCATATGACTTAGAAGGAACCTTTGATGTTTTAGAATCACATGATGGGATTTAGGTTCTTCTTTGTAGAGCCATGCAAGCACAGCTTCATCTTCTTCAAATTCTTGTTTAGGTACTTGTTTTGCAACAAATTTTCCTTTATATGCCTCAAGAGGTTCTTTAGGTTCTGATTTGGATTGTTTCAGAGTTTGCCCATAAGACTTAGGTAAGATAGGGAGAGATGTTAAAGATAAGACTAGCTCTATAGTATATTCTCCCATACCTTTTTCTTTAATTGTCACCTCTTTGGCAATGTCTTCCATTTTGGATGTTGAAGCAATTTTTGATGGTTTAATAGAAGACTCTCTGTTATTAGGAACAAGCTTATCAGTGCTTTCCTCCAATGCATTGAAAATGGTGGATACGTCAACTGTGATAGTCACCTCTACTCCTTCATAAGGAAATTTCAAGCACTGATGGTATGTAGAAGGAATAGCTTTCATCTCATGTATCCAGGGTCTCCCTAGAAGGATGTTATAAGCCAAAGGTATGTCAAGAACCTGACATGTAGTATCTCTAATAATAGGACCTGTTCTGATAGGCAAGACAATTGTTCCCTTGGAAGATCTTTCTTCTTCATCATATGCCTTGATAGTTATTTTCTTTCTAGGATCAATAACCATTTCTGAAAATCCCAATTGTGTGATCAAGCTGTAAGAACAAATATTCAGACCAGTGCCCCCATCTATCAACACATGTTTGACATGATGATTTTGGATTAAGACTTCTATGGGCAAGGGTTGGTTATGCGGATGACTCAAGGAGTTATCATCTTCCTCTGAAAAGGAAATATGCTATGGAGACGTAAGATGACCAACCATGGTCTGGAACCTGTCTAAATCAAGGTTATCAGGAACATTGGATCCGAGCAAAGATTTTTCTAGAATGGCTCTATGAGCTGGAGATATTCGAAGCAACTCAAACATTGAGATTTTTGCATTGGTATGCTGGAGTTGTTGAACAATACTATATGAATTAGGCCTTGTTTCTTTAGGATTTGAAGATTTTGATGCAGTCTTTTGTTTAGAAGCGGAAGACAAATTGAAAGGCACCTTAGGGACATTTGATTGATCTGGGATTTGTCCTTGCAGATGTGCTTGAGCTTGTGATCGAGTAACTGCATTAGCTGATTAATTTTCCCTATCTCTTCTTACAATTGTGATGACATTGCAATGTTCAGATAGACTCGGTTCAACCATATTGATAACAACATTATTTCCAGAATAAGCGTAATTGACCTTAGCACCCACATTAGGCTGAGAAGATGAATCTCCTTGGCCATGTTTTGGAAATGGTTCTGTGAATGCGGTATGATCATTATTTCTTTTATGAATATCAATCATGATGTCTCCATTATCAATCAAGTCTTTAATAGTATGCTTCAAGTGCAAGCAGTTATTAGTTTTATGACCCTTACCATGATGAAAGTCATTGAATTCATTCTCCCTCCACCATTTTGGTTTAGGGTCGGGATCAAATTGTCAGATCTCAAGTAGAGAGGTGATGTCATTAGCCAACAAGGTTTTCATGGTGGATTTCAAGGATTCTCCAAGAGGAGTGAACTTTCATTTATTATTAGTGGACCAAGATTTATTAGTGAACTTTCAAACGCCTTTTATTCTGAAGCTTTGAAGGCTTGGGTACTGATGGTTAGATTGAAGGTAGGTGCCTTAGATGGGGCACGAATATTATCAGCAACACCATCTATGACGATGCCCTTATTCTTGTTCTAGTTTTTATTCTTGTCTTTAGAACTAGGTTCATCCTTGTCCTTTTGAAGTGTGATGTCTCCTTTTTTGACAAGTACTTTTTCAATTTTGATCACATTATCTACCATCTTATCAAAAGATGTATGATTTTTCATTTGTAAAGGGTAGTTGATTTCTAGAACAAGGTTATTGATGAAGATTTCTAGTTTCTCAGTTTCTGGAATAGGCCTAGCATATAGAGAGAATTTCTTCTTCCATCTTTTGAGAAATGTCAAGAATGGTTCATCTGGATACTGTTTGAGATTGCAGATGTCAATCATGGTGACTGGATGCTAGACGTTGTAGGAGTATTGTTAATAGAACAATTTGATTAAATCCTCAAAAGTCTTGATAGTTGGAGGCATTCTAGAGAACCAATGAATGGCTGCTCCTCCCAAAGATTAAGGAAAGAGACACATCAGATAAGTTGGTTCATGCATGAACTCCATAGATTGGGTACATAATTCTTTGACATGATCCTGAGGATCAGATTTTCCATCATACTTAT
This sequence comes from Chamaecyparis obtusa, assembly GCA_027943335.1. Lineage (NCBI taxonomy): Eukaryota > Viridiplantae > Streptophyta > Pinopsida > Cupressales > Cupressaceae > Chamaecyparis > Chamaecyparis obtusa. Next base: position 514,932 of record BSBK01001933.1, read on the forward strand.
CATACTTTGGCATTTCCACCTTCTTAGGGAATGGTGGCATGTACAAGTCTTTATCAAATGGAAAAGGACATAGAACTTCCATGGAAAACTCCTTAGGTTCCTTTTCTTTTTTGAGTTTGTTAAGCTTGACTTGCATGGTGTGCATTTGTTTCATCATAGCCATGATAGGAGTTTCTTCCTCATGTGTGATGATATCTTCAACATTAAAATCAGGAGGAAGCTTAGCCCCTTGATGAGCTAACTGTAAAAAATATGTTTCTCTATCTTCCCTCAAGAAATGCCTCATCATTTTCTTGAATTTGTCATCATTTTGATATCGAGCAATTTTAGAGGGTGTGGGTTCTTGATCTGCACCATGTTGGGATTGATGTCCTTGGGATTCTCCTCCTTGAGACATGGTGGGATTTTTAGGACTCCCTGAGATAGATTGAGGTGGAGTTTGTTGATGACCTTTGTGAGATGATGGAGGGGGGATGTAACTAGATTTCAATCAAAAATTTCCAAGACCATCATCCTCGTAAAGATCAAAATTATAGAGTTGCTCAAGATTTGGACCCACATGAGTAGACAGAGGTAAGGTGTGAGATGCTCCTCTTGATTTCTTGTGTGAGGAAGCTCTAGTTTCCACCATTAACCTTGGGTGAAGCAAAAGAATAAGATGAAGACAACTGAAGAATGAATTGATTCAAGAAGATCAAATGACGCAACCTTGTCAAGACAACAAGTGATTGAAGATTAGCTTAGACATGAATGAAGGAAACTATGCCCTGGATGTATGGGTAGACACCCAAAAGATAGCAAACATGAGCTCACAACACTTAGTCATTTTGAAGATTGATTAGATATTGATGATCTGACAAGGTTTTGACACAAGATGAAAAAGACTCAAATCAATTAAATAGAAGGATAAATCAGATTCAAAAGGCCACTTTGGGAAAATGATCAGATTCTTTCTAGTTTTTGCTCTGTTCCTGACACAGTGATTTGTTCGACAGATTCTAGGAATAGGCTGTAAAAGCTGAATATCTGGCAATTTTGACAACTTTCTGGCACTTTTTCAAAATTTCCCAAATGACTTTCTGTAGACTTGTACGACAGTGAGCATATTCTAAAATGATAGTTGACAAACTCATATGACAATTGTAAAACTCGCACGACAGTTGATAGCAAGGTTTTTGACTTTTTGATTTGATTGGCAACAAAACTCATACGACAATATACCAGATACCATACAACAATATGGGGGTTCTGAAATGACACTTACCAAAACTCGTACGACTTTTTGACCTTTTGAGGTGACTTTTGACTCTAGAAAGGTATTTTACTTCAAATTTTGCAAATTTTTGGTTTTCAGTTTCAGATTGTTTACAAAATTGTCTGTGTAGATTTGAAGATTGTATTGGATCGATTTGTTCTTAGTAACCAAATAGATAAATAGGCGTGCAAAACAACAAGCAAGTGATTTCAAGCACGTCTAAAAATAATGAATAGGGGACAAAGCAACCCTGCACATGAACAATCAAGTGACTGAATGTGCTAATCCTTAAGAGTACTAATTGTGTATGTTCCAAAAGTTTTGCAATAACACACATATTCCTAGAAAATGAAAATTTAGCCTCACTAAGGTTTGTAGTAATGGTCTGACTCTACAACTTTTGTGATCCAAGAGGGTGAACTCCAATCTCAGCGCACCAGGGTTTTGACACAGTTCAAAAATTTAATCAATCAGGAGCTGCTAGGGAGATCTGACAACCCAACAAGAGACCACACCTGTGAAGATTTCCTCCACAAAGACATTTATATAGTGGTTGTCACTACCATGGTGAAAATGGCTATTACTGCTTGAGGTTCCATCCTCGTGGTTGACCCAATTAAGGGAATGTCCACTATGGTTAACCCTCTCTAAAGGTGACTCACAAAAGATACCACTTGGAGACTGATTCCAGATTCAAGGGTCTGAGTTTTTGATACTACCCAAAAAGGGAGTAGAGCATAGTCCTCTAGCCTTTTCACTTTTAACCAAAACAAAGTAGACATATTAATCCGACACCCTAAGACTAAGATTATCTCACAAAGATTTATGATATCAGCCACTTATGATCTATCAACCTCTCCAGAGAGAGAATGTATCAATCAAAATTTGAAGACACGCAAATCTAGTGGAACATGAGACACCCTCAGTAACCTTTCCCTACCTACAAGGGTTCCTTTGTCAAGAAGAGTTTCACTAGAAACCCACTCTCTCAAGAGCCACAAATAGTGTTCATAGGGCCTATTTATCTATGTGTAACAGAGATGCAGAAAGCAAATCTATGTTCGTTCTTAGCCCAAATTGAAATCTATGATATGAAAGGTCACACAAGCCTGACACGTGAGAGTTCTTTTTTAATGTCCAACTCGAAGTGTTATCAAATCATAGTAGAAAACCTGAGTTCCTTCACAACGTGCATAGTAGATTTTACCTGTTTTAGCAATTTTGTTGAATTTTCCCAACTGCATGACAAGCATTAGTAGTCTTTTGATATTTTGTCTTGGACAAACGACCTGCAAGCACTTATTAAGCTATTTTTAAATCGAACACAAACATCAAATTCAACCATTAGCTTGTTAGAAATCCCCAAATTCAAAGAATGCTCAAAGATAATGCTTCAAAGAAAAATGATAATTCAATTGTTAGCATTCATTTCCCAATTCAATTCCAAAAATGTAAGCCAATTTTTGAGTTTCCGATTTTCCCTCAAGGAGAAAAGAGCATAATCCTCTGATTGATTTACAAAGTGAAATCAGATTGCAATTAGGTGTTCAAAAACAAAAGCATTAGGGTTCATTTTATCCTTTTTAAGCAAATAGAAACATGGGTTAGCAATTGGAGAATTTGTGTCTTTATCTTTTAACCTGCAAATCACTGTTAGACTGTCATAATCAAATAAAAATCATCACAGTCCCCCATTAGTTTTTAGAAAAATTAGATTTGCATCCCCTTTCCCAAATGAAAATTCTAAGTTTAATTAACTTCAATTTTACTCCAAATCCCAATCTAACTTTTGAGATTTTGATTTTCCCAAAGGGAAAAGAACATAATCCTCTAATTAGATTGAAAATTGATTTAAAATTGTAATTATATTCCTTTAAAAAAAAAGGCATAAAGTTTTATTCTTTTCTCTAATTTTTGGGACTAAATCAAATATATTTGTTTTCAGATCTGTGTAGACCTCTGAAGTAGCTTTCCGACACTTTTTGAATCATCAAAATCTGAGTTAATTTGCAAAAGTTATCGCCATTTTAGTGAAAGTGCCTCTTAATGGGTTTGACACATAAGCTCCCAAAAAGCTTCACGTGACTTGTAAGCTCTTAAAACACCTTCCAAAACCTACAAGAAGAAGTAGAAGAAGAAGAAATAATTATGGGCTTGAGCCCCATGGTGGGCACCAAAAATGTGATGTGTGATTTGTGACCTGCAACACAACACTTCAATAAGACATTACAACATTGTTAGCATTAGATTTAAATTGAATTGAAGAACCCAACAATGAAATCATCTTATTGCTCTCTAGTTAGTGTGAGTATGAAATAAAGATACGATCTACACTAAAATGAGAGATTCAATAATAGGTGTATGAAATTGAGCTAAATCTAGAACATAAATGAAAGAATGGAGAAATCAAACAAGAAGACTCCCTTCCAATTGTAGCTCCTATATTCTCCTTTCTTCTTTGTCGTAATTGATTTGATGTAGCTCCTTTGATAATCTTGAAATGCACTTATGGCTTTGAAAGCAAGATAATGAGGATATTAGAATAGAAGAAGAAGAGGAATTGGATCCTTTAGATCTATAGTAACAATGCTCATGAAGGCTCCTCTTGTAAAGGGAAATGAAGTCCTATTTATAGGATTTTTAGGAGAATCAACGGTCAGGATTTTATGAAGATGAAGGGTTAAGATTCTCTCATTTGAATTATTTAATTCAAAGTGGGTGGATGGGTGGATCCACTTTGAAAAATGAAACCTACTACCCAAATTCATATGGAATGCTTAAGTGAGGTTTTGGAGGGGTTAGGAGGCTTCTAGAGGGTAGTTAGAGTCAAATTTAGCTTCCCCACTTGATATACTTAGGGTTAGGTGTTGATTTTTGGTCACTAGGTGGCCTAAGACTCATAAAAGAGCTTCCAAAAATGACCCCAAAGTCCAAATTCGAGTTTGTGGAGTTTGGATTATGTGGATAAAGCATATTTCTTCCCATGTGGTTATTTTTGACTTGGAAGAAGAAGTGAAGACTTTAGAGGTTAAAGAAATCATTATTTTAATTTTAGTGGGTGGGTAAGAAATATGAGTTTGATGAGAATTAGGAGTCATGTGCTCCTATAGAATTAAACATAATATTTAATTCCAAGTGGGTCAAAGGAAAATATGAATTAATTTAAATAGATAAATATATTTATTTAAATTAATAGAAGAAAATAGAATTAAATATAATATTTAATTTCAAGTGGGTAAAAAAAAGAAAATATGAATTAATTTAAATAGATAAATATGTTTATTTAAATTAATAGAAGAAAATAGAATTAAATATAATATTTAATTCCAAGTGGGTTAAAAAGGGAAATGTGAATTAATTTAAATGTATTTATTTAAATTAATAGAAGAAAATAGAATTAAATGTAATATTTAATTTCAAGTGGGTTAAAAAGGGAAATGTGAATTAATTTAAATGTATTTATTTAAATTAATAGAAGAAGGGGATTTAATTAATAAAAGTACTAGGACTTTAAATTAATCAATCATAGGGTTTGTTTAGCCATTATATTAAATGTAGCATGTGATTAATACAGATTTAAGGTTTTCTGTATTTGACACTAAGTCGAGTAGAGTAAATTAGAAGACATAATTGCCTAGTATAATAGGACTTTGATGATTTAGAAAGATTGATATACTAAGGCTAATTTTGGGGTATTACAATTCTTTCCTTTATACCACACTCAAATAAATGAGTCGGCATACAATTACAAAATAAAATTTTCCACACGCTACACCAAAATTACATAAAACTGTCAGCTTCCAAATACAACAAATCTTCACTCATGTGACCTCAAAGTTTGTGCTATCATCCACATCACTATCAATGTGTCTTCAACTTCCCTTTAACTACACAAAATCAGATTCCATCCCGATTAGGAGATATCATCTGATTTCTACAAACCGCTACTCAGGAAGACTGCCTGAATACTGCTTCCACCAAAATGATCATAACTTCCATGAATCAATGAATTATTGTCTGTGCTCTTAACCATAGACATATGACATATAAAAGAGTATAACCTCAACATCGCATAGCTCCAAATGAAATAACCCATGTGCGCTAATCTAAACTTTGTCTACTTCTCTGCAAGTCTTCGGTAAATCACTATGTTGACATCAATGACAATCATAGTCATGAATGCAACAACAACTGCTACAAAATGATTTCCAAACACTTTAGCATTCCTTCCTAACAATGAGGTCATTCCTTATGAGCCTTTTCCTAAAGAAATAAAAGACCTCCTTGAAGCTGAAGATGATCTAGTAAAAAGAATCAATGTAGTAGAAACACAAGAACCTATTATAGAACAAGAGACAGTTGCACCACAAGAACCAGCTGATCTCGAAGGAAATCAAATAGATAAAGAGGAAGGCGGTAGTTATTCTAAGACATATTCCCATGAGTATGAATTCAAATCAGAATCTGAGGGTAGCCCTTCTTGGGGTATCCATCATGACTTTACTCATGTTCTTAAATTTCCTAGAGGCATAGATGAAGAATCAAATGACTATGAATGGGGAGCCATTCCAGAGGAAGATGAGCTTATTATAGAGAAACATGTTGATGTTCTTCACCAATATGCACCTAAACCCAATGTAAGTCTAGAGTGAAATAAAGAACTTAACGAGTCTGATCCACCTATGGTTGAAGTGGACTCCCACAATGACATTGAGCATATTCATGAATTGAATGTCTTAAGTTGTAATATCACCTTCAAACTTGAGAGTCTGATTAGGACTAATGATGATAGATCCATATCCGTAAACATTATTTCGCAATCTTTCCCCACTTTGACTATCCAACATCCTGAACTTCTGGACCAAACCTCTACGAATCTGAGCTAAGGTATCTATACCTTTCCAAATGACTATGCCCTTGCTTGCTACCTAAATGCAATTGAGCCTATGAGGATTTCCATCAATGAACCAAGTGTTAGCATGAAAAAGTCAGACATCAAGTATCTTAGTCAAAAGAATAAGAGTAAAAATAAAAAGAAAAGGAGTTCTGAGGGTGAAAACCACTTTGTGGCAGTTTTCACCCTCAGAACCTACAAAAGTAAAAATAAAAGATGTATCCAAAGGTGAAAACCTCTCTGGGGCACCTAAGGATGAGATAGTTGATGTCCTTCTAAGTCATTTATAGGATAGATCTCCAGTTCTAATTGAACCCACTCAATCTATCAACTTGGGAACAACAAAAGAACCACAGTTGATTCATGTAGCACAATCTTTATCAGAAGAAGAAAAGCAAAAATTTACCACATTCTTAACAGAAAAGAAGATCAACTTTGCATGGAAATATTCAGATATTTCAAGGTTGGATCCTGATATTATAATGCACCATTTATCTATTGCTCCAGGATTCAAACCTATTAAGAAAAAATTAAGAAAGATGCATCCACATGTTGCACTCTTGGTCAAAGTTGAATTATAGAAACTACTAAAAGCTGGATTTATCCATGTTATTGACTATGTTGAATGGGTCTCTAATATTGTACCTATTTCTAAACCAGATAAATCAATCAAAGTGTGCACAGATTTCAGAGATGTCAAAAAAGCATTCCCTAAGGATGATTTTCCATTACCCAATATTGATATGATAGTGGACATGACTGCGGACTTTGAGATGTATTCTTTAATGGATGGTTTTTCTGGATATAACCAAATAAAAATCTCTCCAGAAGATCAAGAGAAAACATCTTTCACATGTGCGTGGGGTACCTTCTATTGGAATGTCATGCCATTTGGGCTTAAGGATGTTGGTGCTACATATCAAAGAGTTATGACATCTATCTTTCATGACATGATGCATCGAACTATGGAGGATTATGTTGATGATACTATAGCAAAATCTATGATAAGATCTGAATATCTAAATGACTTGAGCAAAATACTAGATCGACTAGAGAAGTTTAGTCTCAAACTGAACCCTACGAAGTGTGCTTTTGGTGTCACTTCTGGAAAGCTCTTAGGCTACATTGTTTCAAAGAAAGCAATTGAAGTAGATCTAGCTAAAGTTAAAGCTAGCATGGAGATGCAACCTCCCAAGAATATCAATCAAATGAGAACATTACAAGGAAGAGTGCAGTCTATTAGACACTTCATACCTCAGCTGGTGGACATATCGTAACCTTTTACAAAAATATTACATAAAAGGTGTGACTTTTGCATGGAACGAGGAATGTGAAAAGAACTTTAACCATATCAAGAAATATCTATCAAATCCTCCTATTTTGATGCCTCCTATACAAGGGAAATCATTGATCTTATATGTCTCTGCCACAGCTACATCACTGGGGGCATTGCTAGCACAACATGATGAGAATAAAAAGGAAAGAGCTATATATTATATCACTAGAACTTTGGTTGTGTATGAGAAGAACTATTCATTGATTGAGAAATCTTGTCTAGCTGTGATCTTTGCATCACATAAACTGAGACATTATATGTTATCTCATACCACACATTTGGTAGCTAAGATTGATCCACTAAAGTACCTACTAAGAAAAGTTGCCCTCACGGGTAGATTAGCCAAATGGGTCATGCTCTTAAGTGAATTTGACATTGAATATGTTGAAAGAAAAGCTATCAAAGGACAAGTTATTTCTGATCAACTGGAAGACGCACCATTGTTTGATGATACACCAATGCAAATGGAATTTCCATATTCCTCTATCATGAACCTGTCTTCTAGATCATGGAAATTATTCTTTGATGGCTCCTATACACAGAATGGATCTAGAGCAGGCATATTGTTCATCACTCCACAAAGATACTCAATCCCTAAAGCATTTAGAATCAAATTTCCTTGCACAAATAATATTGCTGAATATGAAGCCCTTCTTAATGGTATGAAGATAGCAATTGAATGGGGGTGATAGAACTACACATTCATGGAGACTCACAACTTGTAATACACCAAGTCAATGGTGTGTATCAAACGAAAGATGGAAAATTGATCCCATACAAGAGAATGGTAGATAATCTAAAGAAGTATTTCATATCTATCACATTTGAGCAAATTCCTAGAATAGAGAACAAGGCTACCAATGCAATGGCAATGCTATCTACTTTACTACAGCAGCCCGAACATGAGCTACGCTATGAGTTCCTAGTGGAAGAACTATCTTATCCTTCATATGATTCCCCTGATACCCGCATGATCTGCACTATTGTAGGTCATGATTCATCCTGATATAAAAACCTTTTCTCCTATCTCCAAGATCAAATCATTCCCGACACCTTTAACTGCCATGAGAAATGATACCTTATCCACAATGCATCCCAGTATGTCATCATTGGTCACGATCTATACAAATGAGGTCTAGATGGTACACTACTTAGATGTTTAGAATGGGAAGAGTCTCGACATGCATTAGAGGAAGTCCATGAGGGTATTTGTGGGTCACACTCTAACGGTTTAACACTAGCTCAAAAACTTATTAGGGATGGGTACTATTGGCCTGAAATGGAAAAAGAGGCTATCAAGTTTGCTAAGAACTGTTAAAAGTTCCAAGTACATGGCAACTTAATTCATGCCCCAAGGAGAGATCTAATTCCCTTTACTACACAATGGCCTTTTCACCAATGGGCATTTGATCTTATAGGATCCATACATCCCCATTCTTCTAATGGACATACCTATATAATCATAGCTATAGATTATTTCACAAAATAGGTAGAAGTAGTTCCTTTAACTCAAGCGACTGGCAAGAAAATTTCTATGTTCATCTTGAACTACATCATATGTCGGTATGGTATTGCACACTCTATAGTCACAGATAATGGTGGGCATTCAAAAATAGAGATTTAGATTATCTATGTGCCAAATTCAAGATTACACAACATTGGTCATCTATTTACTATCCTCAAGGGAATGGACAAGCAGAGGCTTCAAACAAGAATCTATTGAAAATCGTGCATCGTATAGTTAATAAAATAGGAAGAGACTGGCATCTCATGATCAATCCAACTCTCTGGGCCTATAGAAAAAGTATCAGAATGCCCATTGGGGCTACACCATTCACTTTAGTTTATGGGTCTGAAGCGGTACTACCTATTGAGGTTGAAATCCCATCACTAAGAATCAGAATGCATGGTCTAGTAACTGATGATGACTATAGAGTGTCTAGGTTACAAGAACTTGAACTACTAGATGAGCGCAGACAAGAAGCATATGATCATCTCAGAGTATATCAGAAGAGAATGTCTAGAGTTTACAACAAGAAAGTCAGACACAGAGAATTTCAGGTTGGTGATCTAGTCTTGAGAGAAAATCCTAAAAATCAATCACATAGAGAGCGCAAGGGGAAGTTTGAACGCAACTAGCTGGGTCCATTTGTAATCACTACTACTTTTGGCTCTAGAGCCTATCAACTCTCAATGACTGAAGGAGAATGTCTTTGAGAACCAATCAACGTTCTCCATCTGAAGAAATTCTACACCTAAGGCATTTAGTCTATGGTAAAATATCCTTAAAAAATTTATAAAAATTAGAAAAAGTCTTGAAAAAATGAACATCTTGGTGAAAACCTAGCAATGGGTGCCTTGAGGATTCACAAAAAAATAAAAAAATATCAAAAGTACAAAAAAAATTGAAAAAATGAAAAATACAAAAAAATGAGAAAAAGAAAAAGTTCCTTGGTGAAAACTTGGAAACAGGCGTCTTGGTAGCAAAAAATAGAATCTCTGCCAAGATGGTGAAAACTCAAAAAATGGGCACCACTTGTTTCAAAACGCTCCATCTATCAACACAATCTTGGTCTTTCCCAGCTTTCAGTCTTGCTTTAGTTTATACATATCTCCTAGTTTGTTTCTGAATTCCTATTTTCAATAAGTCAGTCTGTACACCAATCAACAAAAGCATTTGTATCCTATCAATGTTTCAAACTTGGGGTCAATCACAGTCATATCCTATGGCCTCTAGTGTATCTTAGACATGTCATATCTAGTCAGAGCCTTTTGAAGCTTCATTTGAGTCGATCAGTCAGTCTCCTCTCCAGAAAAGATTTTGCATCTACAACAACGCAATCAAACATCAACACAAACTAAAAACAATCTATGCTTCATGTTTTTATCTCCTTGTATGCTTACTGATTCACATTGATATTTCTACATATTGTGTCCTTTTGATCTCTTCAATGATGTCCTTTACAGGATTTAGAGAGTGATGACTAGGGGCATAATCTTTTCTTTGTCTTCTTCTTGTATGTGAAAATCTAAGAACTTTAAAAATTATGGATTGAAATGGTGTCTGTCTGTAAGAGCCTCTATCTCGTATTAGATGGCCATGCATACCTCGACAATTGATACCCAAAAAATTCAAGCAAGTTTGATCTAACTATTATCTTTTTGAGTGAGTTCTTACTCCTACTGTGAAACATGATCTTACCTAAGGATGTGAAAGATAAAGGGTCACTACGAGTAATTTACATTGGATTTAGAATAATCTCTTGACGGCTTGATGTGTTTGTTCCGCAAGGCGTATTCTGGTCATCATGACGTTTATGTTTTGATGCTTGTACAAATTGCTATATCAAAATGGACATGATATTTAGGTCATCCTGGCATTTGTGCCTTGGTGCTTATATCAAATCCAACATTCTGAAAATAAAATCAATATTCATATGTCCATGGGTGTCTAGCCAGTGGGTGTTGTATTGATTCTTGTGCATACAAATTGATATTCATATGTCTATATTTTCCTAACTAGTGGACATTGTATTGATTTATCCAGTTACCTAAAAAGTTCAATGATGACAACAAATCGACACATGATCAGTGACTAGGTCCTAGGTCTTAGGTTTGCATTTCATTCTGCATGTCATTTTGCACTTTGCATGATTGCATGATCTCACAAATTGCTTGAACACTTAAACGATTCTTCAAAAACAAAAATACTAAACATGACACAAAGACTGAGCATTGTATGAAGGTCCCTCCAATGAAACAACAAGTAGAACTCATTTTTGGGATCAAAATTGAAACCTGAGATCATTTATATTATTAACTACTTGCATAATTGACCTTCAATCATCACAGAAATCTAGAATTCAACTTAACTGATTATCTTACATCGAACTGTCAAAATTTCAACTTGGTCACCCATGGTCAACTCATGGTCAAACTTAGTCAAACTTGGTCTCCAGGACCTCTAAACGATGCAAAACACATTCTCGAATGTGTATAACCAATTCTCAAATCAATTAACATGCTTCTAAACCATATAACACTGACTTCCCTTGTCAGATTTCAATTTTCATCCCGAAGGGGGCATGGTATTGCACATCATTCAAGTTTGTAAATCTAAATCTGAAAATCAAATCTTTCCTCAGTGATCAAGACAACAACCTCGTCTAGTTGTTGGTTCATCTAAATTCCTCCTCACTTGGGGAAAATCTATCACTTCTTGGGGCATATCAAATTCATCGAGATCCATATCAATTTGGTATCCTAAATCTATCTTGTAAATTATATCAGATTTTTGTAACTATCAGTTCATTAGAGTTATTTCCTTGGTTTTTCATAACTGATGGGTTCAGGATGTGATACCAATATGATTCTCTTTGGACAATCAGGTTTGGAATCGGTCACTCACTTCTTCGCAATCATAAGGTTCAGAATCAGGCATTTTGACACTTTTTCATAATCATCGGTTCATTTTTGCTATAGTTAACATCATCTTTGGTCAGTCGGGACCTAAATCTTACATCTTCAAATCTTTCAATCGGTTTCTGTCTCAGAATCGGTTAATCTTTCAAATCAGTTGCATACATCTTTATCAAACACAAACTATTCTTTGAACTACCACGCTTTGCACAGTGATTCAAAAAGGGGCAAAATGTAATACCCCAAAAATGGGTTATAGGTTCATTAACCTCCTACATCTTCAATTCGAACAAAATCGATACAAAAGTCCTAACCAAAGGCACATCTACACAGTATCGAATCCTAATTGATTATCTTAAATTCTGCATTGGGGAATATTCCTGGCAATATTCTTATTTATCCTAATTATCTTTGATTTAATAATTATTTGGCTATAAATCCTATTTATCCTAAAGTTTGATTAATTGAATATTCTAAATATTTAATTAATCAGATTTAATACTGCCACTTAATTGTTTAATTACATTTAATTAAATTTATTCCTAAATTGTACTGTTTAATTTTGACAATAAATAAAAAATCTCATGACTAATTGATTAAATTTTTATTTAATTAATTCATGTTAATTGTCAATATTTAATAATATAGTTTTTGAATAAAGTTTGATTTAATAATTGATTAACCCATAAATCAATTGTTTTAATTCAAAAATCAATTAAGTTGAGAATAAATCACTTTATTTTTAAATTAATTCAAAATAAATCATGCACAATCTGAAAAGCATGCAACTAGAAATTAACAATCAATTTTAAATTGAAACTCAACATCTGATGATGAGTTGAAATTTTATCTAAGCTCTATTTTGAGATAAAAACTATTTTTGCATGATTTTATGAGTTTATTTATTCTTAATTTCTTGTTAACTCAAAAATCAACCTGAGTTTATCAAGAGTGATTTATGGTTTTTCTCATGCATCCTCAAGCCCTGGATTTCTATAAATCAAGGCTCGGCTCTTCATAATTATCAACACTCAAATTTGCACAATTACTCTGGTGAATTGGCGATTGAAGGATTAAACACTTGCGACAGATGATTTGTGATATTTTTCATTGTTGATCATAGTTTTTCCTAGTTTTCATATCATATTCATTCATATCATTCTTAGATTAAAATCTACATTCAATTTCATTCATCTAGCTTAGATTCATAGAGTTTTTCATATTATTACATAGAAAATCCAAAAATATAGAATATTTTGCATTCATACAGTCTTTCATTCTTTTGGATTCAAATCCTTCATTTAGGTGTTGCATTATCATTGATCTCGATTTCAATCTAAGAACATCATACTCGCACCTACTAGAAGGCAGTAAATCACCTGGTTAGCATAGTTTCAATTACTTGCAAGATTTTGATTTTTGCTAACCTCTAATGTTTTACTGAAGTGTTGTGTCCACAGCTAGGTACAAAATTCACACACACAATGTCGATCATGGTGACCAGATGCTGGATGTTGTAGGAGTATTGTTGATAGAACAGTTTGATTAACTCCTCAAAAGTTTTAATTGTTGGAGGCATTTTTGAGAACCAATAAATGGTTGACCCTCCCAGAGATCGAGAGAAAAGATGCATTAGATAGGTTGGTTTGTACATGAACTCCATAGATTGAGTATAGAATTCTCTAACATGATCTTGAGGATAAGAGTTTCCATCATATTTAGGCATCTCCACTCTTTTCAAGAATGGTGGCATGTACAAGTCTTTATCAAATAGAAAAGGGCATAGAGCCTCCATGGAGAACTCCTTAGGTTCCTTTTCTTTCTTGATTTTATTGAGCTTAACTTGCATGGCATGCATCTATTTCATCATGGCTGTGATAAGAGTTTCTTCCTCATGTGTAATGATATCTTCAACATTAAAGTTTGGAGGAAGTTTAGCCCCTTGGCGAGCCAACTCTAGGAAGTATGTCTCTTTGTCTTTTTTTAAGAAATGCCTCATCATTTTCTTGAAGTTATCATCATTTTGATATTGATCAATTTTAGTAGGTGTGGGTTCTTGATTTGCACCATGTTGGGATTGATGTCCTTGAGAACCTTGGCTTGCATCTCCTCCTTGAGACATAGTGTTGTTGTGAGGATTGTTGGGGATTGATTGATGTGGGGTTGCTTGATTACCTGCATGAGCTGATGCAGGAGACGTGAAGTAACTGCCTTTCAAGAATAGATTTCCAAGAGTGTCTTCTCCAAAGATGTTAGTGTCATAGGGTTGATGAAATGTCTGAGCAATCATAGAAGACACTGCTGAAGAGAATTTGGGTTTTTCTCCTTGTTTACGTTGTGATGAAGCTCTAGTTTCCACCATTAACCTTGGGTGAAGCAAAAGAGCAAGATGAAGACAACTGAAGACTGACTTGATTCAAGAAAATTGAATGATGCAACCTTGCCAAGAATAGATTGATTGAAGATTAGATTGGATGTAAATTAAGGATATTATGCCCTAGTAGTATGGGTAGATGCCCAAAAGATGGCAGACATGAGCTTGCAACACTTAGCTATTTTTGTTGAAGATTGAATTGAAGATAATTTTGACAAGGTTTTGACACAAGATGAAAAAGACTCAAATCGATAGATCAGAAGGATGGATCAAACTCAAGAGACCACCTTGAGGCAAATAGATTGGATTCTTTCTAGTTTCTACTCTATTCCTGACATAATGATTTTTTTGACAAAATCTGGAAGTAGGTTGTAAAAACTAGATTTCTAGCAATTTTGGCAAGTTTTTGGAAATTTTTCAAAATTCTCATACGACTTTCTCCAGGCTCGTACAAGTCTAGGCAAGCTCTAGCACGACAATTGACAAAACTCGTACGATAGTTGACATGACCAGGGTTTGATTTTCTTTGACTTTTCCTGACAAAACTCGTACAACAATACACAAGCTCCCATACAATAATCTAGGGGTTCTGATATGACTTTTTGTGGAAACTCATACCACTTTTTGAGACTCTAGGATGACTTTTGACTCCAAAAAGGAATTATGCTTTAGATTTTGTAATTTTTTAGTTTTCAAAATCAGTTTATTTGTAAGATTTTCTCTGTCCAGGTTTGCAGATTCATGTAATAGTTCGAGATTGTTTGTTTCCAAAGACCAAATAGATAGCAAACATGCAGAATAGCAAGCAAAGGGGAAGTAGGAAATCATCTCAAAATAATGAAAAAGGGAAAAAGCAACCTTGAGCATGAACAAGCAATAGTGACTTATTGTGCTAATCCCTAGGAATGCTACTTGTGTATGTTCTCA
The DNA here is from genome assembly GCA_027943335.1 of Chamaecyparis obtusa. NCBI lineage: Eukaryota > Viridiplantae > Streptophyta > Pinopsida > Cupressales > Cupressaceae > Chamaecyparis > Chamaecyparis obtusa. The sequence goes on from BSBK01001933.1 coordinate 530,137, forward strand.
AAAGTTTTTCAATAATGCACATAGTCCTACAAAATAAAAAATTGGCCTCGCTAGGGTTTGTAGTAGTGGTCCGACTCTGTAACTTTTGTGATCTCAAGAGGGCGAAATCTAATCCAAGCGCACCGGGGTTTTGCCACAGTCTGATAATTTAATCAATCAAGAGCTGCTAGGAAAATCTGACAGCCCAACAAGAGACCACACTTGTGAAGATTTCTACCATAAAGACATTTATATAGCGGTTGTTTCTACCACAGTGAAAATGGCTATTACCGCTTGAGGTTTCCTCCACGTAATTTACCCAATAAAGGGAATGTCCACTATGGTTAACCCTCTCTAAAGGTGACTCACAAAAGATACCACATGGGGACTTGGTCCAGATCCAAAGATTTGAGTTTCTGATACTACCCAAAAAGGGAGTAGAGCATAATCCTCTAGCCTTATCACTTTTACCCAAACACAGCAAACAGATTAATCCAACATGCTAAGACTAAAATTATCTCACCAAGATTTATGATGTCAACAACTATGTCTATTGATCTCTCTTGAGAGAGAATGTATCGATCAAAAGCTGAGGACCAAACCTAGTAAAACCATGAAATAATCTCAGTAACCTCCCTACCTACAAGGGGATCCTTTGTCAAGAAGAGCTTCGCATGCATAAACAAGAAAATGAAGCCCACTCTCTTAAGATCATCCATAAATAGTGTTCATAGGCCCTATTTACTATGTGTAACAGATATGTAAAAAGCAAATCTATGTTCATTTTATAGCCCAAAACTGAAGTGTGAATTATGAAAGCTGGAAAGGCACACAAGCTTGACACGTGAGAGTTCGATTTATATCCAAATTGAAATGTTATCAGATCATAGCATAATACCTAAATTCCTCACAACATGCTTAATAGATTTTACATGTTTCAGCAATTTTGTTGCACTTTTCCAATCAAAAAATTAGCAAGTATCAATCAGAAACAGAAACTCAATTGTTAGGGTTAGTTGTTAGTCCAAATCCAAAAATCAAATCTGGAAAACTACCTAAAAATTTGAAACAACAATTGAATTCTGATGGAAAAACTCGTAAGATAGTCAGTTACCTCCCGTACTAATGAAGGGTGCTCCCCTTAATACCACAAACACATAACAGAAACAGAGAAACAACAATAATTTGCAAGAATGGCAAATGAGCTTCTTATTATCTCCACAAATGTGGAATTACAAATTTTTAGAATTACAATATGCAAAGCCACATGGGCATTCCCCTTACAATATTTTGTAGGACAAAGCCTCCAATTATTACCCAGATCTACTACCTAGAACTACCCCAAACTGCCTAAGACAACACTACAAGCCTTCCTTATATAGGCAATTTCCACCGCCCGAGAAAGTTCTAGAAATTTAGCCTTTTAGGTTGACTAAACATGGAATTTTTTTTTTTTTACAATTAGTACAATAGGGTCGGCTCAAAGAAAATACTAAATATGGCTTTAGGTAGCCCAACTTTTGAAGGCCATAACTTTTTAACTGTAGCTCCTTTTTTCTATTGTAACCACTTTTCAAAAATGCCATGACGAGATCTACAGTGCCTGACATGCACAAGTGCTAGTCAGCCGGGGGTCGATCGCAATCCAGAGCCTCTAAGGCCTTCAAAATTGACCTGAAAGATTTCGTACCCAAAAACCTCAATAACTTCACCAATACAGATGATGTGGCAATGAAACTCAACTGGTAGGCTGAAATGATTGAGATGAACCTCCAACTGTGAAACCAGAACATTCTGAGATCATATGACCAACTTACTAAAAATAGCAAGTTTCCATAACTAACAGCTCTGCACAAGATAGCCCTCATTGAAAAAGAAAACCAAAAATATTTTTGGGTGATGCAAGATTGCTCTTACACCCAGGATGCTCCTGCATCAGACACCCGGGGTAATTTGAGAAGTGACCCTATCACGACTCAGGTGTGCAGAGGAAAACCAAGATGGTTAACCTCCTCCTTTGTCAGCCATGATGAATCTTCAATAGGTCATCCTTTTCATTTGACTAAATATTCTTCATATGTCATGTTCCTTGTGCTTCTACCAACACGACTATCCAATATGTCCTCAATCTCTTTGATAGTTGAACTAGTTGTTGGAATACTCCACTGTGTTGTCATGATCTCATCTTCAACACCTCCTTCATGATACTCTGTCAAATCTAAAATGTTAAATACTGGAGAAATATTCAACTCAGTAGGCAATTCAACCTCATATGCATTTCCTTAATCATGTTTTTTCAGTATCTTACATGGCCCAAACTTCTTCATTTTCAGCTTGTTATATGTACCAACTGGAAATCGCTCCTTCCGCAAATGAACCATGACTTCATCTCCAACCTGAAATTCCTTATGCCTCCTTTTCTCATCTGCCTTAGCCTTATACTATGCATTCATCTTGGTAATGTGCTTCCTCACCTCCTCATGGATGTTCTTCAAATGTTCTACAAAATCCTCAGCTTCAGCACTACTTATTTCTCCTTTATCTATCTTCCTCAACTCAAATGCATTTATGGGACTACTTCCATATACAATATGTGGATGATGCGATGAATTAAACTTCTAATCTGTCTTCAACTCTTCACTTTTTGCTAGTGTGATTCTATGTGCTACCTTATTTGGCAAACTAGCCCCTAGAATCAAGTCCATATGATGACTGATCTTTCTTACTGGTGGTAATCCATCAGGCACATTATCAGATACAATATCCTGAAACTCATTCAATAATTCTACAACTTCTACAGGTACATCTTCTACTTCCTCTTTCCCAACCTTTGGAATTAAGGTAAAATACATATGCTCATGCCGCATACCATCTAAGAAATTTTCTCTATCAACAAAAGTTATTCTTGCATTACCACATACCTTTTCTTCTATTTCCTTCAATGGTTTTAGCTTATGTCGCACTCCATCATTTATCAGGGAATAGGTGTTCGCACGACCATCATGTACAGCACACCTGTCAAACTACCAAGGTTTACCCAACAACATATGACATGCATCCATAGATATGATATCACATAGTACCTCATCTTGGTACCCGCCGATCTTGAACTTCACTAGGCACTGTTCACTGACTATGACTTTGTGGTCATCCTACACCCAGGCAACCCAATATGGATGTGGATGTTTCTACCTCTTGAGCTTCAACTTTGTCACCATCTCTTCTTACACCAAATTATCAGTACTGCCACTATCAATAATCACATCACAACACTTACCCTCACACTTGCACCTAGTGCGAAACAGGCTCCTCCTTTGTTCAAGTTCATTCTCACCACTCAGCAGGACTCTTATGTTGATCAACATTTCTCCTCTTTCAGCATCTTTAGAATTTGATGATCTGGCATCTTCATCTACATGTGCAACTCTAGCCTGGCCTTCCTTCCTCCTATATGTCCTTCCTTGGCATTGAGGACATTCAAATGCCCTATGACCTTCTTCTCCACAGTGAAAACATGTTCCACGAAAGCTTCCTCTTCCATATCCTTGTCCTCTTCCTCTTCCTCTCTGATCTCTATTATTCTGATCATGGAAATGATTGAAATTATCTCCTCTCTAATTCTGACTGTTACTGGCCTCATCTTTCTTTTTCAGATCTTCATTTCAATCTCCATATGACCATCCACTAGATCTTCCATCGTGACCTCTTCCGCTTTGTCTGCTCTCAAACTTCTTGTTCAGTTTTTCCTCTACTTTTAGGGAAAATTGGTATGCCTCTTCAATACTATTCATTCGAACTAGATTCAATTCTTCCTGAATGCTTGGCCTTAACCTATTAAGGTAATGGGAAACTTTCTCCTTGTCAGCTTCTGCATGGCCTATTCTGATGAGGATTCGATAGAACTCCTCTGTATACTCCTAAACAGATCTTCTTACTTGCTACAAACTTTGGATTTTCTTCAGTAGGTCAAGCTCATAATCAACAAGAATGAATTGTCACTTCAATTTGTCCACCATTCGATCCCATCTTGTGATTTTATCCTTTCCTCTTCTATTTCTATCCAATTGAATCTCTTGCCACTAGATCTTCGCATGACCCTTTAGTCTGGCCTTCACAAATTTGACCCTATCAGGATCCTCAATATCTTCATACTCAAAATATTCTTCACATTCATTGATCTAATCGATCAATTCTTTTGCGTTAAGATTTCCAGAAAATGTCAGGACCTCAATCTTAGGTCTCTTCCCAATCTTCGAAATGGGTCAGAAAAGTCTTTCTTCTTCTTGATTCAAAACTTCGACTTCTCCTTGTTCATAATTTCCTTCTTCAGCTTCATCCTTGCTTTCATCTCTAACATTAAGATTCATTCCTCTACGAATCTCCTCTTGCAATGCTCGCACTTGTCTCTACAGTTCCCTAACCTCAGGTGTTACAACACTAGCTCTTTCACCACGTTCCCTTCATGGAGGCATTTTCTTGCTTCTCGTTGAAACCCTAACCATGGTCCTGGTACAAACTACCTCACAGTCGGTGATCTATTTACACAGAAACCCTAACCCATAGTCCTAGTGCAAACTGCCTCACAATCGGTGATCTGTTTACACAGAAACCCTAACCCACAGTCCTAGTGCAAACTACCTCACAATCAGCAATCTGTTTACACACTCAAGAACTCCTACTCTGATACCACTTGATGAAGGGTGCTCCTCTTAATACCACAAACACATAACAGAAATAGAGAAACAATAACAATTAGCAAGAATAGCAAATGGACTTCTTATTATCTCCACAAATGTGGAATTATAAATTTTTAGAATTACAATATGCAAAGCCACATGGGCATTCCCCTTACAATATTCTATAGGACAAAGCCTCCAATTATTACCCAGATCTACTACCCAAAACTACCCCGAACTGCCTAAGACAACACTACGGGCCTTCCTTATATAGGCAATTTCCACCGCCCAAGAAGGTTCCAGAAATTTAGCCTTTTAGGCAGACTAATTATGGAATTATTTTATTTTTACAATTATTACAATAGGGTCGGCTCAAAGAAAATACAAAATATGCTTTTAGGTAGCCCAACTTTCGGAGGTCATAACTTTTTAACCGTAGCTTTGTTTTTCTATTGTAACCACTTTTTGGAAACACCATGATGAGATCTACATTACCTGACACACGCAAGCACTAGTTAGGTGGAGGTCGATCGTGATCCAGAGCCTCTAAGGCTTTCAAAATTGACCTGAAATATTTTGTACCTAAAAATCTCAATAACTTCACCAATACAGATGATGTGGCAATGAAACTCGACTGGTAGGCTGAAATGACTGAGATGAACCTCCAACTATGAAACCAGAACATTCTGAGATCGTATGACCAACTTACTAAAAATAGAAAGTTTCCATAAATAACAGCTCTGCACAAGATAGCCCTTATTGAAAAAGAAAACCAGAAATATTTTTGGGTGATGCAAGATTTCTCTTACACTCAGGATGCTCCTGCATCACGTACGACAATCTGGAAACTCATACGACAGTGGGTGTATGCCCACACGATAGAGTAGCTTCCAAATGACAATGCATGAGCTCTGATATGAGTCTCAAAAATGCCAACTGTCGTACGACAGTCAGGGAGTCCTAGTAAGACTTTCTGACAAAACTCATACGAAAAATGTACAGATAGAGAATAAAATTGTAGTTTTGACCAGAAAATGATAGAAAATGTTAGAAATGAAATGGAAATCCATTTCAGGGCCCCACGGTGGGCGCTAGAAATGTGTGTGTGAAAATTGTACCTAGTTGTGAACACAACACTTTAGTAAAACATTAGAGGTTAGCAAATCAAAGAAATCTGTAAATGAATGAAACTATGCTAACCAGGTGATTTACTGCCTTCTAGTAGGTGCAAGTATGGTATTCTCAGATTAGACGGAGAGTAGTGATAATGCGACACCTAAACGAAGGATTTGAATGCAAAAGATGAATGTAGAATGAATGTAGATTAATCTATTTTTTTAGATTTTGAATGCAATTAGATGAAAAACTGTATGAATCTAATCTAGAATGGAATTGAAATGATATGTAGATTTAATCTAACAATTATATGAATTGATATGGAAACTATGCAAGGCTATGAAAAACTATGAATGATCTCACAAAGTTGCCTATTCGCAAAAGCTTGATTTTTCGTATGCAATTTCACCAGAGTAATTATGCAAATTCGAGAGATAATTTGTGAAGAGTTGAGCCTTGATTTTATAGAAATCCAGAGCTTGAAGATGCATAAAAAAAAACATAAATCACTCTTGATAAACTTAGGTTGATTTTTTAGTTAACAAGAAATTAGAAACATATCAACTCACAAAATCATGCAAAATCATACAAAAATAGCTTTTTGGCTTAAATTAGAAGTTTAGATCAGCTTTCAACTCAAAATAGATGTTGAGTTTCAAAAAGATAACAACTTGAATTGATTTTCTGATTTAAAGTTTAATTGTTCCTTCAAATGTGCATAGATAATTCTGAATTAATTAAATAAATAAAGTGATTTATCTTCAACTTAACTGATTTTTAATTTAAAATAACTGATTTATGGGTTAATCAATTATTAAATCAAACTTTTAATCAAAAACTATATCATTAAATATTGACAACTGACATTAATTAATAAAATAAGAATTTAATCAACTAATCATAAGATTTTTGATTTGTTGTCAAAATTAAATAATACAATTTAGAAATAAATTTAATTAAATTTAATTAAATAATTAAGTGGCAGTATTAAATCTGATTAATTAAATATTCAGAATATTCAATTAATCAAACTTTAGGATAAATATGATTTATCGCCAAATAATTATTAAATCAAAGATAATTAAGATAAATTAGGAATATTCCCCGATGCGGAATTAAGATAAAATCAATTAGTGATAAATTGATGTGTAGATGTGCCTTAGGTTAGGACATTGATGTCAATTTCGTACGATTTAACAATGTAGGAGGTTAATGAACCTATAGCCCATTTTTGGGGTATTACAGTTCTATATGCCCATAAAGTAGGATTTATCTGAATATGTCAATCTCTCCCTAAATTGTCAACTGTCCTCTTCAATATTTTCAAGATGTTTTTATTAGTGGCTTCTGGTTGTCCATTTCCTTGTGGGTAATATATAAAAGATGAATGATGTATCATATGGAACTTTGTACACAATTCTTTTAGGTACTTGTTCTTGAAATGTTTATCATTATCTGTTATGATGGCTTGAGGGATGTGATGCCTGCAAATTATATGGTTCAATATGAACATAGGTATTTGTTTTCCCATTGCGATAGACAATGGCATAGCTTCTACCCATTTGGTGAAGTATTCAGTTATAGTTATAATGAACTTATCACCATCGGATGAAGGTGGGTAAATAATCCCTATTAGATCCAACCCCATTGATAGAAGGGATAACGTGTAGTCATCAGATGCAATTCTTGAGATGGTACATGAATTAGGTTCACATGATATTGGTATTTTTTATAATTTTTTGCAAAATGGCATGCATCTTTCTCCATGGAAGGCCAATAATACCCTATCCTTAAAAATTTCTTTGTTAAGGTTAACCCATTCAAATGTGACCCACAGATTCCTTTGTGGATTTATTGAAAGGATAATTTTGAATCCTTCTTCTCTAAACGCCTTAAAAGCATTCCATCAAGACTCTTGTGATACAATGTATCAAATACAAGGGTATAATGAGAGACTTGTATTATGAAGTTCATTTTCTGGTTTTGAGTTTGCTCCAACGGTAGGGTTTTTCATTTTAAGTAAGTATAGATGGATGCATACCAGGGTGAGTCATGTCCCACTAATAGGCAAATGATGTGGAGATTGGAAAGGACAAATGCGGGTTGTCCCATTTCTTCTAACAAGAATTAATATCTGCATTATGTGCCTAAAGTCGGTACAACTATCATTGATTGGATTCAACCATGATAGTATGAATACCACTTTCATTCGGATTTAATATTGCAAGTGGATTTTGGCATTATGATATGGAAAATCAAAATGTGCAAGGTATTTTGTTGCGTAAACAAACAAAGATCTTGGTTTCACCATATGTACCTGTCCTCGATGATTCTTTGATGATCATGTCCTTAGACAAATGATACATATCTTAAAACCTTGATCTTAGAACACTCATGCAAAGATCAAGAAAATATCACACTTTTATCATTTCTTATCTAGTCCAAGACTTCATCGATTTGCTAAAAAGACATGATTTCACCAATCAAGTAATCGCTAAAAAAAAGTGCATTGTTTTTCAAATCTATATTTCAAGTAGAGTTTCATCCATTTCATATTTGATTGTTCATTTTAATCCTAATAAAGGTAAGGTCATTGTGAGATCAAGGATCAAAAGTTTTTCATTGTCGAATCATCATTTGGATTAGGATTTGAGTCTATCATCTTGGTGTTATGCTCATGATTGGATGCATTGATTTATGTCAATTGATATATGTTTGATGAATCCTTCTTGTCTTTAGGATAGATTTTCCCCCAGTTTGATTTCATTGCATTCTTAGACTTGAACACTTTTCAGATTTATGACGAAAGCTTTAGGTATTTGGCAAATGCAACTTTGGGATTTTATTATGCAATTTTTATAAATGCAGGGGAATGCAATATCTATAAGGATGGCTAGGCATGAGACTTGACTTGACTTTTAATGGCGCATGTTTACTGGGTATTCACTGGTTGAATTTATTGGTCTTTTTCTCTTTTAAATGCTTTTTTTCCTACCAAGGCGCCTATTTGCTAGGATTTCACCAAGGCACTTTTCTTTCTTTTTCTTTTTTTTTGTATTTTCCTCTTTTTTCAATTTTTTTGTTATCATCAAGGTGCCTATTTGCTAGGTTTTCACCAAGACAACATTTTTTTCAGGATCATTTTTTAATATTTTTGAATTTCTTCATGCTCAATTTTCTACTATTTTTTATTTCTTCAAGATCACTTTTTGTTCTTTTTGTACTTTTCTGATTTTTTCCTTCTTTTCTATTTTTCAATTTTTTTGAATTTTTTCATGATCACTTTTGACTAAAAAAAAAAATAGGATGCTTCTTCATATGATATTATGATACTCTTTCATCTACTTTTAGGTGTAAAACCTTTTTAGGTAGATGTTGTTGATGAGTTTTCATAGTTGTTCTCCATCATAATCAACTAACTTGCATGTACCCGTTCCAAAAGAAGAAGTAATAACAAAAGGACCTAACCAATTTTATTTCCATTTCCCTTTCTTCTCTCTTTCTACCTGATTCTAAGGGTTTTTCTCAATACCAAATCACCTATTTGAAATGTTCTTAGTTTGATATGTTTATTGTAATTTCTTGACATTCTCTTTTGATACACTTTGAGGTGATCAAAGGCTTGTTGGTGTCTCTTATCAAGTAACTCTAACTCTTGTAATCTAGAAACCCTATAGTCTTCATCAGTTAGCAACCCATGTAATTAAACTCTTAGTGATGGAATTTTAACCTCTAATGGTACTACTACTTCCATTCCAAATACCAATAAAAATGATGTAGCTCATGTTGGGGTACTCACACTTCTTCTATATGCCTATAAAGTAGGATTTATCTGAATATGCCAATCTCTCCCTAAATTTTCAACTGTCCTCTTCAATATTTTCAAGATGTTTTTATTAGTGGCTTTCGGTTGTCCATTTCCTTGTGGTTAATATATTATAGATGAATGATGTATCATATGGAACTTTGTACACAATTCTTTTAGGTACTTGTTCTTGAAATGTTTATCATTATCTGTTATGATGGCTTGAGGGGTGCCATGCCTGCAAATTATATGGTTCAATATGAACATAGATATTTGTTTTTCCATTGCGATATAAAATGGCACAGCGTCTACCCATTTGGTGAAGTATTTAGTTAGAGTTATAATGAACTTATCACCATTCGATGAAGGTGGGTAAATAATCCCTATTAGATCCAACCCTATTGATAGAAGGGATAAGGTGTAGTCATCAGATGCAATTCCTGAGATGGTACATGAATTAGGTTCGCATGAGATTGGCTTTTTTGATAATTTTTTTCAAAATGGCATGCATCTTTCTCCATGGAAGGCCAATAATACCCTATCCTTAAAACTTTCTTTGTTAAGGTTAACCCATTCAAATGTGACCCACATATTCCTTTGTGGATTTATTGTAAGGATAATTTTGATTCCTTCTTCTCTACACACCTTAAAAGCATTCCATCAAGACTCTTGCGATACAATGTATGAAATACAAGGGTATAATGAGAGACTTGTATTATGAAGTTCATTTTCTAGTTTTGAGTTTGGTCCAAGGATAGGGTTTGTCATTTTAAGTAAGTATAGATGGATGTCTACCAGGGTGAGTCATGTCCCACTAATAGGAAAATGATGTGGGGATTGGAAAGGTCAAATGCAGGTTGTCCCATTTCTTCTACCAAGAATTCATATCTGCATTATGTGCCTAAAGTTGGTACAACTATCACTGATTAGATTCAACCATGATAGTGTGAATACCACTTTCATTCGGATTTAATATTGCAAGTGGATTTTGGCATTATGATATGGAACATCAAAATGTGCAAGGTATTATGTTGCGTAAACAAACAAAGATCGTGGTTTCACCATATGTACCTATCCTCGATGATTCTTTGATGATCATGTCCTTAGACAAATGATACATATCTTAAAACCTTGATCTTAGAACACTCATGCAAAAATAAAAAAAATATCATGCTTTTATCATCGCTTATCTAGTCCAAGACTTCATCGATTTGCTAAAAAGACATGATTTCACCAATCAAGTAATCACTAAAAAAAGGTGCATTGTTTTTCAAATCCATATTTCAAGTAGAGTTTCATCCATTTCATATTTGATTGTTCATTTTAATCCTAATAAAGGTAAGGTCGTTGTGAGATCAAGGATCAAAAGTTTTTCATTATCGAATAATCATTTGGATTAGAATTTGAGTTTATCATCTTGGTGTTATGCTCGTGATTGGATGCATTGATTTGTGTCAAATGATATCTGTTTGATGAATCCTTCTTGCCTTTAGGATAGATTTGCCCCCAGTGTGATTTCATTGCATTCTTAGACTTGAACACTTTTCAGATTTATGATGAAATCTTTAGGTATTTTGCAAATGCAACTCTGGGATTTTATTATGCAATTTTTATAAATGCGAGGGAATGCAATAGCTACAAGGATGGCTAGGCATGAGACTTGACTTGACTTTCAATGGTGCATGTTTACTAGGTTTTCACTGGTTGAATTTATTGGTCTTTTTCTCTTTTAAATTCTTTTTTTGCTACCAAGGTGCCTATTTGCTAGGTTTTCACCAAGGCACTTTTCTTTCTTTTTCATTTTTTTTGTATTTTTCTCTTTTTTCAATTTTTTTGTTATCATCAAGGTGCCTATTAGGATAGATTTTCACCAAGACAACATTTTTTTCAGGATCATTTTTTAATGTCTTTGAATTTCTTCATGCTCAATTTTCTACTATTTTTTATTTCTTCAAGATCACTTTTTGTTGTTTTTGTACTTTTTTGCTTTTCTAATTTTTTCTTTCTTTTCTCTTTTTCAATATTTTTGAATTTTTCTAGGATCACTTTTGACTATACAAAATAAATAGGATGCATCTTCATATGATATTATGATACTCTTTCATCTACTTTTAGGTGTAAAACCTTTTCAGGTGTATGTTGTTGATGGGTTCTTGTAGTTATTCTCCATCATAATGAACTAACTTGTATGTACCCGTTCCAAAAGAAGAAGTAATAACAAAAGGACCTAACCAATTTTATTTCCATTTCCCTTTCTTCTCTCTTTCTTCTTGATTCTTAGGGTCTTCTCTCAATACCAAATCACCTATTTGAAATGTTCTTAGTTTGATATGTTTATTGTAATTTCTTGACATTATGTTTTGATAGACTATGAGGTGATCAAAGGCTTGTTGATGTCTCTCATCAAGTAACTCTAATTCTTGTAGTCTAGAAACCTTATAGTCTTCCTCAGTTAGCGACCCATGTAATTAAACTCTTGGTGATGGAATTTCAACCTCTAATGATAGTATTGCTTCTGTTCAAAATAACAATAAAAATGGTGTAGCTCATGTTGGGGTTCTCACACTTGTTCTGTATGCCAATAATGTAGGATTTAATTGACTATGCCAATCTCTCCCTAAATTGTCAACTGTCCTCTTCAATATTTTCAAGATGTTTTTATTAGTGGCTTCTAGTTGTCCATTTCCTTGTGGGTAATATATTAAAGATGAATGATGTATCATATGGAACTTTGTACACAATTCTTTTAGGTACTTGTTCTTGAAATGTTTATCATTATCTGTTATGATGGCTTGAGGGATGTCATGCTTGCAAATTATATGGAAAATCAGATTTAATATTGCAAGTCGATTTGGGCATTATGATATGGAAAATCAAAAGCTGCAAGGTATTCTGTTGCGTAAACAAACAAAGATCTTGGTTTCACCATATGTACCTATCCTTGATGATTCTTTGATGATCATGTCCTTAGATGAATGATACATATCTTAAAACCTTGATCTTAGAACACTCATGCAAAAATCAAGAAAATATCATGCTTTTATCATTTCTTATCTAGTCCAAGACTTCATCAATTTGCTAAAAAGACATGATTTCACCAATCAAGTAATCACTAAAAAAAAGTGCACTATTTTTCAAATCCATATTTCAAGTAGAGTTTCATCCATTTCATATTTGATTGTTCATTTTAATCCTAATAAAGGTAAGGTCATTGTGAGATCAAGGATCAAAAGTTTTTCATTGTCGAATCATCATTTGGATTAGGATTTGAGTCTATCATCTTGGTGTTATGCTCATGATTGGATGCATTCATTTTTGTCAATTGATATATGTTTGATGAATCCTTCTTGACTTTAGGATAGATTTGCCCCCAGTTTGATTTCATTGTATTCTTAAACTTGAACACTTTTCAGATTTATGACGAAAGCTTTAGGTATTTTGCAAATGAAACTCTGGGATTTTATTATGCAATTTTCATAAATGTGGGCGAATGCAATATCTATAAGGATGGATAGGCATGAGACTTGACTTGACTTTTAATGGCGCATGTTTACTGGGTTTTCACTGGTTGAATTTATTGGTCTTTTTCTCTTTTAAATGCTTTTTTCTCTACCAAGGCACCTATTTGCTAGGATTTCACCAAGGCACTTTTATTTCTTTTTCTTTTTTTTTGTATTTTCCTCTTTTTTCAATTTTTTTGTTATCATCAAGGTGCCTATTTGCTAGGTTTTCACCAAGACAACATTTTTTTCAGGATCATTTTTGAATGTTTTTGAATTTTTCATGCTCAATTTTCTACTATTTTTTATTTCTTTAGGATCACTTTTTGTTCTTTTTGTACTTTTCTGATTTTTTCCTTCTTTTCTCTTTTTCAGTATTTTTGAATTTTTTCATGATCACTTTTGACTATACAAAATAAATAGGATGCTTCTTCATATGATATTATGATACTCTTTCATCTACTTTTAGGTGTACAACCTTTTCAGGTATATGTTGTTGATGGGTTTTTGTGGTTCTTCTCCATCATAATCAACTAACTTCCATGTACCGATTCCAAAAGAAGAAGTAATAACAAAAGGACCTAACTAATTTTCTTTCCATTTCCCTTTCTTCTCTCTTTTTGCCTGATTCTTAGGGTTTTCTCTCAATACCAAATCACCTATTTGAAATGTTCTTAGTTTGATATGTTTATTATAATTTCTTGACATTCTATTTTGATACACCTTGAGGTGATCAAAGGCTTGTTGGTGTCTCTCATCAAGTATCTCTAACTCTTGCAGTCTAGAAACCCTATAGTCTTCCTTAGTTAGCAACCCGTGTAATTAAACTCTTAGTGATGGAATTTCAACCTCTAATGGTAGTACTGCTTTCATTCCAAATACCAATAAAAAAGGTGTAGCTCCTGTTGGGGTTCTCACACTTGTTCTATATGCCCATAAAGTAGGATTTATCTGAATATGCCAATCTCTCCCTAAATTGTCAACTCTCCTCTTCAATATTTTCAAGATGTTTTTATTAGTGGCTTTTGGTTGTCCATTTCCTTGTGGGTAATATATTAAAGATGAATGATGTAGCATATGGAACTTTGTACACAATTCGTTTAGGTGCTTGTTCTTGAAATGTTTATCATTATTTTTTATGATGGCTTGAGGGATGTCATGCATGAAAATTATATGATTCAATATGAACATAGATATTTGTTTTCCCATTGCGATAGACAATGGCACAGCTTCTACCCATTTGGTGAAGTATTCAGTTATAGTTCTAATGAACTTATCACCATTGGATGAAGGTGGGTATATAATCCCTATTAGATCCAACCCCATTGATAGAAGGGATAAGGTGTAGTCATCGGATGCAATTCCTGAGATGGTACATGAATTAGGTTACCATGATATTGGCATTTTTTATAATTTTTTGCAAAATGGCATGCATCTTTCTCCATGGAAGGCCAATAATATTCTATCCTTAAAAGTTTCTTTGTTAAGGTTAACCCATTCAAATGTGACCCATAGATTCATTTGTGGATTTATTGTAAGCATAATTTTGATTCCTTCTTCTCTAAACACCTTAAAAGCATTACATCAAGACTCTTGCGTACAATGTATGAAATACAAGGGTATAATGAGAGACTTGTATTATGAAGTTAATTTCTTGTTTTGAGTTTGGTCCAAGGGTAGGGTTTGTCATTTTAAGTAAGTATAGATAGATGCATACCAGGGTGAGTCATGTCCCACTAATAGGCAAATGATGTGGGGATTGGAAAGGTCAAATGCGAGTTGTCCCATTTCTTCTACCAAGAATTCATATCTGCATTATGTGCCTAAATTCGCTACAAATATCACTGATTAGATTCAACCATGATAGTATGAATACCACCTTCATTCCGATTTAATATTGCAAGTGGATTTTAGCATTATGATATGCAAAATAAAAATGTGCAAGGTATTATGTTGCGTAAACAAACAAAGATCTTGGTTTCACCCTATGTACCTGTCCTCGATGATTCTTTGATGATCATGTCCTTAGAAGAATGGTACATATCTTAAAACCTTGATCTTAGAACACTCATGCAAAAATCAAGAAAATATCATGCTTTTATCATTGCTTATCTAGTCCAAGACTTCATCAATTTGCTAAAAAGACATGATTTCACCAATCAAGTAATCACTAAAAAAAAAAGTGCACTATTTTTCAAATCCATATTTCAAGTAGTGTTTCATCCATTTCATATTTGATTGTTCATTTTAATCCTAATAAAGGTAAGGTCATTGTGATATCAAGGATCAAAAGTTTTTCATTTTCGAATCATCATTTGGATTACAATTTGAGTCTATCATCTTGGTGTTATGCTTGTGATTGGATGCATTGATTTGTGTCAATTGATATATGTTTGATGAATCCTTCTTACCTTTATGATAGATTTGCTCCTAGTTTGATTTCATTTCATTCTTAGACTTGAACACTTTTCAGATTTATGATGAAAGCTTTAGGTATTTTGCAAATGCAAGTCTGGGATTTTATTATGCAATTTTTATAAATGTGGGGGAATGCAATATCTACAAGGATGGCTAGGCATGAGACTTGACTTGACTTTCAATGGCGCATGTTTACTAGGTTTTCACTGGTTGAATTTATTGGTCTTTTCTCTTTTAAATGTTTTTTTTTCAACCGAGGCACCTATTCGCTAGGTTTTCACCAAGGCACTTTTCTTTCTTTTTCATTTTTTTTGTATTTTTCTCTTTTTTCAATCTTTTTGTTATCATCAAGGTGCCTATTTGCTAGGTTTTCACCAAGACAACATTTTTTTCAGTATCATTTTTTAATGTTTTTGAATTTCTTCATGCTCAATTTTCTACTATTTTTTATTTCTTCGGGATCACTTTTTGTTATTTTTGTACTTTTTTGCTTTCTAATTTTTTCCTTCTTTTGTCTTTTTCAATATTTTTGAATTTTTTTAGGATCACTTTTGACTATACAAAATAAATAGGATTCTTCTTCATATGATATTATGATACTCTTTCATCTACTTTTAGGTGTAAAACCTTTTCAGGTGTATGTTTTTCATGGGTTCTTGTAGTTCTTCTCCATCATAGTCAACTAACTTGTATGTACCCATTCCAAAAGAAGAAGTAATAACAAAAGGACCTAACTAATTTTCTTTCCATTTCCCTTTCTTCTCTCTTTTTGCTTAATTCTTAGGGTTTTCTCTCAATATCAAATCACCTATTTGAAATGTTCTTAAATTGATATGTTTATTGTCATTTCTTGACATTCTATTTTGATACACTTTGAGGTGATCAAAGGCTTGTTGGTGTCTCTCATCAAGTAACTCTAACTCTTGTAGTCTAGAAACCCTATAGTCTTCCTCAGTTAGCAACCCATGTAATTAAACTCTTAGTGATGGAATTTCAACCTCTAATGGTAGTATTGCTTTAGTTCCAAATACCAATAAAAATGGTGTAGCTCATGTTGGGGTTCTCACACTTGATCTATATGCCCACAATGTAGGATTTATCTGAATATGCCAATCTCTCCCTAAATTTTCAACTCTCCTCTTCAATATTTTCAAGATGTTTTTATTAGTGGCTTTTGGTTGTCCATTTCCTTGTGGGAAATATATTAAAGATGAATGATGTATCATATGGAACTTTGTACACAATTCTTTTAGGTACTTCTTCTTGAAATGTTTATCATTATCTGTTATGATGGCTTGAGGGATGTCATGCCTGCAAATTATATGGTTCAATATGAACATAGATATTTGTTTTACCATTGCGATAGACAATGGCACAGCTTCTACCCATTTGGTGAAGTATTCAGTTACAGTTATAATGATCTTATCACCATTGGATGAAGGTGGGTAAATAATCCCTATTACATCCAAACCCATTGATAGAAGGTGTAGTCATCAGATGTAATTTTTGAGATGGTACATGAATTAGGTTCCCATGATATTGGCATTTTTTATAATTTTTTGCAAAATGTCATGCATCTTTCTCCATGGAAGGCCAATAATACCCTATCCTTAAAATTGTCTTTGTTAAGGTTAACCCATTCAAATGTGACCCACAGATTCCTTTGTGGATTTATTGTAAGGATAATTTTGGTTCTTTCTTCTCTAAACACCTTGAAAGCATTCCATCAAGACTCTTGTGATACAATGTATCAAATACAAGGGTATAATGAGAGACTTGTATTATGAAGTTCATTTTTTGGTTTTGAGTTTGGTCCAAGGGTAGGGTTTTTCATTTTAAGTAGGTATAGATGGATGCATACCAGGGTGAGTCATGTCCCACTAATAGGCAAATGATGTGGGGATTGGATAGGTCAAATGCATGTTGTCCCATTTCTTCTACCAAGAATTCATATCTGCATTATGTGTCTAAAGTCTGTTCAACTATCACTGATTAGATTCAACCATGATTGTATGAATACCACTTTCATTTGGATTTAATATTGCAAGTGGATTTTGGCATTATGATATGGAAAATCAAAATGTGCAAGGTATACTATTGTGTAAACAAACAAAGATCTTGGTTTCACCATATGTACTTGTCCTCGATGATTCTTTGATGATCATGTCCTTAGACGAATGATACATATCTTAAAACCTTGATCTTAGAACACTCATGCAAAAACAAGAAAATATCATGATTTTATCATTGCTTATCTAGTCCAAGACTTCATCGATTTGCTAGAAGACATGATTTCACCAATCAAGTAATTATTAAAAAAAGTGCATTGTTTTTCAAATCCATATTTCAAGTAGAGTTTCATCCATTTCATATTTGATTATTCATTGTAATACTAATAAAGGTAAGGTCGTTGTGAGATCAAGGATCAAAAGTTTTTCATTATTGAATCATCATTTGGATTAGGATTTGAGTCTAACATCTTGGTGTTATGCTCATAATTGGATGCATTGATTTGTGTCAATTGATATCTGTTTGATGAATCCTTCTTGACTTTAGGATAGATTTGCCTCCAGTTTGATTTCATTGCATTCTTAGACTTGAACACTTTTCAGATTTATGACAAAAGCTTTACGTATTTTGCAAATGCAACTTTGGGATTTTATTATGCAATTTTCATAAATGCAGGGGAATGCAATATCTACAAGGATGGCTAGGCATGAGACTTGACTTGACTTTCAATGGTGCATATTTACTAGGTTTTCACTGGTTGAATTTATTCATCTTTTTCTCTTTTAAATGCTTTTTTTCTACCAAGGCACCTATTTGCTAGGTTTTCACCAAGGCACTTTTATTTCTTTTTCATTTTTTTTGTATTTCTCTTTTTTTAATTTTTTTGTTATCATCAAGGTGCCTATTTGCTAGGTTTTCACCAAGACAACATTTTTTTCAGGATCATTTTTTAATATTTTTGAATTTCTTCATGCTCAATTTTCTACTATTTTTTATTTCTTCAAGATCACTTTTTGTTGTTTTTGTACTTTTTTGCTTTTCTGATTTTTTTCTTCTTTTCTCTTTTTCAATATTTTTGTATTTTTTTAGGATCACTTTTGACTATACAAAATAAATAGGATGCTTCTTCATATGATATTCTGATATTCTTTCATCTACTTTTAGGTATAAAACCTTTTCAGGTGTATGGTGTTGATGGGTTCTTGTAGTTCTTGTCCATCATAATCAGCTAACTTATATGTACCTGTTCCAAAAGAAGAAGTAATAACAAAAGGACCTAACCAATTTTCTTTCCATTTCCCTTTCTTCTCTATTTCTGCCTGATTCTTATGGTTTTCTCTCAATACCAAATCACCTATTTGAAATGTTCTTAGTTTGATATGTTTATTTTAATTTCCTTACATTATATTTTGATACACTTTGAGGTGATCAAAGGCTTGTTGGTGTCTCTCATCAAGTAACTCTAACTCTTGTAATCTAAAACCCTATAGTCTTCCTCAGTTAGCAACCCATGTAACTAAACTCTTGGTGATTGAATTTCAAACTCTAATGGTAGTACTGCTTTCATTCCAAATACCAATCTAAATGGTGTAGCTCCTGTTGGGGTTCTCACACTTGTTTTATATGCCCATAAAGTAGTATTTATCTGAATATGATAATCTCTCCCTAAATTGTCAATTGTCCTCTTCAATATTTTCAAGATGTTTTTATTAGTGGCTTCTAGTTGTCCATTTCCTTGTGGGTAATATATTGAAGATGAATGATGTATCATATGGAACTTTGTACACAATTCTTTTAGGTACTTGTTCTTGAAATGTTTATCATTATCTGTTATGATGGCTTGAGGGATGTCATGCATGCAAATTATATGGTTCAATATGAACATAGATATTTTTTTCCAATTGCGATAGATAATGGCACATCTTCTACCCATTTGGTGAAGTATTCAGTTAGAGTTATAATGAACTTATCACCATTAGATGAAGGTGGGTAAATCATCCCTATTATATCCAACCCCCATTGATAGAAGGGATAGGGTGTAGTTGTCAGATGCAATTCTTGAGAAGGTACATTAATTAGGTTCCCATGATATTGGCATTTTAAGTAAGTATAGATGGATGCATGCCATGGTGAGTCATGTCCCACTAATGGGAAAATGATTTGGGGATTCGAATGGTCAAATGCAGGTTGTCCTATTTCTTCTACCAAGAATTCACATCTATAGGAGTGAAACCAAAATCGCCATTGCATCTATTGCTTTGTTCTTTTCTCTAGGAACTTGATCAAATGTGATCAAGGTAATGTATTTCTTGAGATCTTCTATCATGTTCTTATAAGGTATCAACTTGTCATCTTTTGTTTTATATTCATCATTTATCTGGTTTATGACTAGTTGAGAATCTCCATATACTTGCATTTATGTCACCTTCCATTCTAGGGCCAATTTAATGTCAATGACTAATGCTTCATATTTAGCTATATTGTTGGTGCATGGAAATAATAGCTTTTATGATTTAGGTATTGTTCATCCTTGGGGTGTAATCAATAATATACCCACTCTTGATCCATGTTGAGTATAAGAACCATCAAAGTATAATTTCCATGTTTTTGCTTCAACATTGATTATTTCTTAATCAAGAAATTCCACTTGAATAGGACGTCCACCTTCTAATGGTGCCTCTGCTAGTTGATCTTCTATGACTTGGCCTTTGATTTCCTCTATATCCACATATTATATATCAAATTTTCTCAACACCATGGCCCATTTGGCTAACCTTCCTGTCAAAGTTGTTTTTCTTAGAAGATACTTTAATGGATCAACTTTTTCTATGAGTTTAATCTTATGAGATAACATATAATATCATAGTTTTTGGGAAGAAAAAATTGTTTGATATTGCTAATGCATCAGGTGGTGATTGATACATTTAATATGTTTAATCACTACATTACTGAATGGGCATTCATACTATTGTCATTTTTGGTTTGTCACTGATGTCAACATATGTCTCTGTGAAGAGTACATGCTGATTATGATAGTGTACGAGCACTGTACGGATGTTTCAATATGTGTGATGATAGATGAGGGTACAGGAAGATGTTTTGATCTTATAGCCAAGATTACATCATGTAATGTTTCATATTGGGATAGTTACACTTTTTTTTGAGAAGACTGATTACTAGATAGTAACAGTGGAAATTGAAAGAGTGAGTCTTTGTATTTTTAGTATATCTTAGAGAAGATATAGATTCGGTACATGCAAGTTTGAGAGATGAAAGACAAGGAACTGAAGGATGTTAGTTAGTCAGCTCAAGGTACAGAACATTGGATGACATCAGTGTTGGTGTGTGATTTGGAGAAGACTTATTTGGGATCCGACTTCAGAAGTGTAGTGTGCATTTTGTTTTGCAAATGTAAATTAAGGATGTTGGTCCTTAATTGTTGTAATGGAATCATTGTATACTTGTTTTAGGTACCGTATGTATCTTAGCAAGATTTTATGTAAATAGGAAATCCAAATTGGCCGACCTGATCATGTAGAATGTAATAGGGTATATATGTAAGATCTTTTCTTTGGAAAATATATGGTGACAATGAATGTGATATAAAGAGGATTGTAAGAAGCTGTGAGCTTGTGTCTGTTGAATGTAGAGAAGAGATATATTGGTGAACTTCATTGGAACTGATCAAGAAAAGATAGGTGTTGTTAGATAGTTCAAAATATTATGTATGTCTTCATATACACTTGTTGTGAATAGTGAGTCTTGAAGGTGGATTTAACCTTCTTTGGGCAGTGAGCCCACCCTTCTTTGTTGAATCCTAATAGAGTCTATCCTCTAACAAGGATTGTGTACTGTAATGATTCAATAAGCTCCTAATAGGGCTAGATATTCTAACAAGGATAATATACTCTCAGTACATCATTTGTGGGTGCTAATTCCCACTGGGGTTTTTACCTTTAATAGGGTTTCCTCGAGACCAAAATATTGTGTTATTGTGTTGGCATTTATTGTATTCATTGCATCTAATATTGTTGCTACTCAAATTTTAAAGATTAATCTATCATACAATTGATTCACCCCCCTCTCAGTTGTATTGTGGAATGTTATTCCTAAAAAAAACTACCGCCAAATATTCTCTTTCTATGAAATGGTAATTTAACTCATATTTCACCAAGGTTCTGGTTATGTATTAAATAGATTTCTCTTTTCCATTTTCATCTTCTTGAGCCAAGAGTTCCCTTAAAGAATGTTTTTTCACTGAAATGTATAATATCTAAGGATTTCCTCTTATTGGTGGCATAAAAATTGATGGATTCATTGGTACTTTTTGAGTAACATGAAAGCTTCTTCACACTTATCATCCCATCTAAATACTATGTCCTTATGAAGGAGTTGATTAAAAGGATGGCATTTTTCTGCTAGTTGTGATATGAACCTTATGATTGATTGAATTCTCCCTTGGAGTGATCTCATTTGAATCATATTTCTAGGTGCCCACATTTCCATTATTACTTTGACTTTTGTTGGGTCTACCTCTATTCCTTTTTCCGAGACTATATACCCTAGTAATTTCCAAATTGTACTCCAAAGGCACATTTCTTTGGATTGAGTATCACCTTGAATTGTTCTAACCTTGTGAATATTTTATCTAGGATTTGTAGATGTTCCTCCCTTGAATGAGATTTTACAAGTATGTCATCTACGTAATCTTCTAGGAACTTATGCATCATATCATGCAATATAGTGGTCATGGCTCTTTGATAGGTCGCTCCTACATTTTTAAGATCGAAGGGCATAACATTCCAATAAAATGTCCCCCATGCACATGTAAAAGTTATTTTATCTTGGTCTTCAGGTGCAATTTTAATTTGTTTGTAGCTGCTAAATCCATCCATGAGAGAGAACATTGAATGACATGTTGTCATATCCACTATGACATCTATAGTTGGTAAAGGAAAGTCATCCTTTGGACATGCGAGATTGAGATCTCTGAAATCCATGCAAATTTTGATGGACTTTTCTGCTTTTGAAATAGGTGCAATATTTGATATCTACTCGGCATAGTCAATTACTCTTATGAACTCAACTTTTAGTAACTTTTCCAATTCCACTTTGACAAGAAGTGCAATGTGTGGGTGCACTTTTCTCAACTTTTTCTTAATTGGTTTTACCCCTTCTTTGATATGCAAGTGATGCGTGATCAAGTTTGGATCTAATCCAAGCATATCATCATAAGACCATGCAAAGTTTATTTTCCTTTATTTGAAGAATTTTATAAATTCCTCTCTCTCTTCATTTGATATTGATGCTACTAGATGTATGACCTTTGGTTTTGATTTGGTCCCAATGTTGATATTTTTTGTTGGCTCTATCAAAATAGGTGATCTCTCCTCATAATGTTTAGGCAAAGTATCCAACCTCTCTTTCTTAGGTGCCACAATTGGGTTTTCACCTTTGGAAACATCCTTTATTTCTTTTTCTTTTTGGTCTAATACTACCACCTTGTGGTTTTCACCATTAGACTCTTTCAATTTTTTATTTTTTTTATTTTTTTCTCTTATTTCTAAAGTAAGAGATTGGATACTTTCCTTCATCATTTCTTCTTGATATTCTTTGGTAGAAGAAGGTTCAACCAAATTTAGGTATAATGTCAAATATTTGTCATTTAGGAATATGGGAAGGTTGTTTGGTTCTTTGGAATCTCATTCAATGAGTTCAAGATATATGAGGATTAAGGGATCATTGGCTTGGTTTAGGTTGATAAGATTTAGAGACATGACTTTGTTAAAAGGTTCGTACATTGTATCACTTAATTCTATGACATATGTCTCTTCTAAGTGTTCCAAAGAACTTAGATCAAAATATTCTTCACTAGAATCCTCTTAGGTTTCTTGTGGGTAAAAATATCATAGATTAAACCTATTGCTAGATCCTTCTATTGTTGGTGTCCATGAGGGAACATAGGGTTCTCCTACTCATTAAGAGTCTTCTACTTCTTGACTTGATGTATTCTCTTGAGCCTCTTGAGTAGAACTCGAAGCTTGGTTCGAACTTAATCCTGAGTTTAACTCATGTCTTTTACCTTGGTTAGGAGCATAAGTATGGACAATATCCACTTCTTTATCTTGACAAGATTCACTAGATAATGAATCCCACTCCCATTTGTTTGAGTCTTCATCACTTTGAGAGTCTAATTGCAAGATTTGTTCATAGAATATGGGGTGGTTCTTTTGAGTGTATCATTTTTCAACATACTCTAATCCTTATTTCTCTTCGCTATCCCTCCAAGCCATTTCTATGGGTTCAATCAACCCTTCATTTCTTCTACCCAAAGGTCCTTGTCCTTTGTAACCTATCTTTTGCATAATTTGAAAACCTTTTCCATATTGATGAGTAGGGATGCTAATGTTTTGAATTCTTTTTTCATGAGCACTTGACTCATCATCCTTATATAGCCACTTCAAAATTTTATTGTCCTTTTCATTCATGGATGAAGAAGTGCTAGCCCTTACAAAATGATTATTGTATTTTTTAGGTGGATTTGAACTAGAAGGTTTCCCATGAGACTTAAGAGATAGTGGAAAATCCATCATGGATAAGGAATATTTTCCCACACCATTTTTCTTATCTTTCATTGCTTTTCAAAACAAATCATCAAGGTGTCCATCTTTTGGTAATGAGTCTCTTTGGTTTGAATTTGGGTAGGTTTTGAATTGTCTCCCTCTTATTTTTCTTTAGGACTTTCCTCACTAACTTTATCTTTTCCCTTAGTTGATGTAGCTAATTTAGTGGGAATTTTATTGTCTCTAACAAAAGTTTCTTCTTCATCCATCTTCTCTTTTCCTTTTAGTGAAGGAAGGTCCTTCAAAATTTGTCCTTGTTCTATTTTTTTTGATGCAGTACCTTCGGCATTATGAGGGACCAATGAATCATTTATGGGTTTGATATTGTTACAATATTGAAATGGATTTAGGTCTCCACTCACCATAATTTCTTGACCCATGTATGGAAACTTCAAGCATTGATGGTATGTTGAGGGTACTGCTTGCATTTCATGTATCCATAGTCTTCCCAAAAAAATGTTATAGGTCAACTTCGATTCAAGCACTTGGAAAATAGTCTCCTTTTGAATAGGACCCACTCAAATAGGGAGCACTATTATTCCTTTAGAGGATCTCTCTTCATCATCTTAATATTTTATGGTTATCTTTCTTTTAGGGTCTATATCTTCTTTAGAATATCCTAAGGCTTTGACAAGGTTCAAAGTACAAATGTTTAAACCAACACCTCCATCAATGAGGACCATTTTGACATGATGTTTATGTATGAAAACTTCAATATGAAATGGAAATTTTGGGGGATCATTTAGAGACATATCATCTTTCTCAGAAAAAGATAAGCAATGGGGTGCAACTAGGTGTCCTACCATATTCTAAAAAATCTCCACGTCCAAATCCAAGGGAACATTGGTTTCAACAAGAGCCTTCTCCAAGATTTCTTTATGGGTAGGTGAAAGTTTTAACAACTCCATAATAGAAATTTGTGTGGGAGCTCATTGGATTTGATCTACTAAGTTGTATTGCTTTGATGAAGAGGATGCTTGATTTGGTACAATGATTCTAGGGGTGTAATGCCCCAAAAATGGGCTATAGGTTCATTAACCTCCTACATCTTCAAATCGAATGAAATCGACATCAAAGTCCTAACCTAAGGCACATCTGCACATTATTGAATCCTAATTGATTATCCTAAATTCTACATCGAGGAATATTCCTAGCAATATTCCTATTTATCCTAATTATCTTTAATTTAATAATTATTTGGCGATAAATCCTATTTATCCTAAAGTTTGATTAATTGAATATTCTGAATATTTAATTAATTAGATTTAATACTGCCGCTTAATTATCTAATTACATTTAATTAAATTATTCCTAAATTGTATTATTTAATTTTGACAATAAATTAAAAATCTTATGACTAATTGATTAAATTCTTATTTAATTAATTCATGTCAGTTGTCAATTTTTAATAATATAGCTTTTGAATAAAAGTTTGATTTAATAATTGATTAACCCATAAATCAATTATTTTATTTCAAAAATCAATTAAGTTGAGAATAAATCACTTTATTTATTTAATTAATTTATAATTAAATCATGCACAATCTGAAAAGTAGCCAACTAGAAATCAACAATCAATTTTAAAGTTGAAACTCAACATCTGATGATGAGTTGAAATTTTATCTTAAACTCTATTTTGAGATAAACACTGCTTTTACATGATTTTTGTGAGTTAATTATCTTTGATTTCCTGATAACTCAAAAATCAACCTGATTTTATCAAGAGTGATGTATGGCTTTTCTCCTACATCCTCAAAGCCCTGGATTTCTATAAAACTAAGGCTCAGCTCTTCACAATTATCAACACTCGAATTTGCAAAATTACTCTAGCAAATTGGAGATTGAAGGATTGAGCACTTGCGACGGGTGATTTGTGAGATCTTTCATAGTTGATCATAGCTTTTGCATAGTTTCATATCATAGATTTTCATACTCATTCATAGCATTCTTAGATTAAATTTGCATTCAATTTCATCCATTTAGCTTAGATTCATACAATTTTTCATCATATTGCATAGAAAATACAAAAATCTAGGATAATCTGCATTCATATAGTCTTTCATATTTTGCATTCAAATCCTTTGTTTAGGTGTTACATTATCACTGATTTTGATTCTAATCTGAGAACATCATACTCGCACCTACTAGAAGGCAGTAAATCGCCTAGTTAGCATAGTTTTAATTACTTGCAGATTTTGGTTTTTGCTAACCTCTAATGTTTTACTAAAGTGTTGTGTCTACAACTAGGTACAAAATTTACGCACACATTTCTGGTGCCCACCATGGGGCCCTGAAATGGGTTTCCATTCAATTTCTATCAATTTCTTGTCATTTTTTGGTTCAAACTATGATCTTTTATTTTTTGTCCATACATTTTTCGTACGACTTTTTGACAAAAGTCATACCAGGAAGTACCCACTATTGTACGATAGTTGATTCTATTGAGGTTTGTATCAGAAGGTACACATTGTCATTTGGGAGCTCTATTGTCATATGAGAAGACACCCACTGCCATACAAGTTTCCTGACTGTCATCTCAAAGGTAACCCACTGTCATACGAGTTTTGACACCATAATTCAATTGTCGTTATAGAATTTTTGGTAGTTTTTCAGATTTGATTTTCAAACTTGGACTAACAGCTAACCCTAACAATTGAAATCTTCTATTTTTTACTGATATTTGCTTAATCTAATTGGAAAAAGTGCAACTAAATTGCTAAAATAGGTAAAAATCAACTAAACGCATTGTGAGGAATTCAGGTATTCTTCTCAAGCTGATAAAATTTCAATTTGGAATAAAATGAACTCTTGCATGTCAAGCTTGTGTGACTTTTCTTGCTTTCATATCACAGACTTCATTTTGGGCTATAAAATGAACATAGATTTGCTTTTTGCATATCTGTTACACATAGTAAATAGGCCCTCTGAACACTATTTGTGGATGATCTTAAGAGAGTGGGCTTCTTCTGCTTGTTCATGCATGTGAAGCTCTTCTTGACAAAGGATCCCCTTGTAGGTAGGGAGGTTACTGAGAGAGTCTCACGTTCTACTAGATTCGTGTGTCTTCAACTTTTGATTGATACATTCTCTCTCTAGAAGGGTTGATAGATCATAAGCAGTTGACATCATAGATCTTTGTGAGATAATCTTGGTCTTAGCATGTCAGATTAATCTGTCTGCTTTGTCTTGGTTAAAAGTGAAAAGGCTAGAGGACTATGCTCTGCTCCCTTTTTGGGTAGTATCAGAAACTCAGATCCTTGAATCTGGAACCAGTCTCCATGTGGTATCTTTTGTGAGTCACCTTTAGAGAGGGTTAATCATAGTGGACATTCCCTTAATTAGGTCAAACACATGGATGAAGCCTCAAGCGATAATACCCATTTTCACCGTGGTAGCAGCAGTCGCTATATAAATGTCCTTGTGGAGGAAATCTTCACAGGTGTGGTCTCTTGTTGGGCTGTCAGATCTCCCTAGCAGCTCCTGATTGATTAAATTCTCAGACTATGTCAAAACCTTGGTGCACCTGGATTGGAGTTCACCCTCTTGAGATCACAAAAGTTGAAAAGTCAGACCATTACTACAAACCCTAGTGAGGCCAAATTTTTCATTTTTCTAGGAATATGTGCGTTATTGAAAAAAAATTTGGAACATACACAATTAGCACTCCTAGGGATTAGCACATTCAATCACTTGATTTTTCATGTGTAGGGTTGCTTTGTCCCCTGTTCATTATTTTCAGACGTGCTTGGAATCACTTGCTTGCTATTTTGTGTGCTTGTTTATCTAATTGGTTACTAAAAATGAATGATCCTAGAATAATCTTCAAACCTAGACAGAAAAATTTGTGAACAATATAAATTGAACACCTAAAATTTGCAAAATCTAAAGTAAAATTCCTTTTTGGAGTCAAAATTCATCCCACAAGATCAGAAAGTCATACGAGTTTTGGCAATTGTCATTCCAGAACCCATGTATTGTCATATGACAACTTGTATAGTGTCGTATGAGTTGTGTTATCGGATAAAAGAAAAAAGTCAAAATCATGCTATCAACTGTCATGTGAGCTTTGCAATTGTCGTACGAGTTTTGTCAACTTTCATTTCAGAGCATACCCACTGTCGTACGATCCTACAAAAATTCATTTGAGAAAATTTGAAAATTTGCTAGAAAGTTGTCAAAATTGTCAGAGATCCAATTTTTACAGCCTATATCTAGAATCTGTCAAACAAATCACTATGTCAGGAACATAGTAGAAACTAGAACAAATTCATTCATTTTCCTAAAGTGGATTCTTGAGCCTGATTTTGCCTTCTGATTTATCAATTTGAGTCTTTTTCATCTTGTGTCAAAACCTTGTCAAAATTATCTTCACATTCAATCTTGTTACTAAAATGGCTAAGTGTTGTGAGCTCATGCCCGCCATCTGTTGGGCATCTACCCACACTACTATGGCATAGTATCCTTCATTTACATCCAATCTAATCTTCAATCAATTCAATCTTGACAAGGTTGTGTCATTCGATCTTCTTGAATCAGGTCATTCTTCAGTTGTTTTCATCTTGCTTCCTTGCTTCACCCAAGGTTAATGGTGGAAACTAGAGCTTCCTCACATAAGAAATCTGGAGAAGCACTTAACACCCTAACTTTTTCTACACACATAGGTCCAACTCTTGAGCAACTCTACAATTCTATTCTTTACGAAGATGACGGTCTTGGAAACTTTCGATTGAAAACTGGTTATATACCCCCTCCATCAACTCACGAAGGTAATCAACAAACCCCTCCTCAAGCTATCCCAGGGAGTCCTAAAACTCCTAACATGTCTCACGGAGGAACACAACATGGGTCTCAAGGACCTCATTCTCAACATGGTGTGGATCAAGAACCTACACCTTCTGAAATTGCTAAATATCAAAACGATGATGAATTCAAGAAAATGATGAAGCATTTCTTGAAAGAAGATAGAGAGGCATATTTTCTAGAGTTAGCTCATCAAGGAGATAAACTTCCTCCCAACTTTAATGTTGAAGATATCATCACACATGAGGAAGAAACCCCTATCATGGCTATGATGAAATAGATGCATGCCATGCAAGTCAAACTTAACAAACTTGAAAAAGAAAAGGAACCTAAAGAGTTCTCCATGGAGGCTCTATGCCCCTTTCCATTTGATAAAGACTTGTATATGCCACCATTCCCTAAAAGAGTGGAACTACCTAAATATGATAAGTATGATGGAAACACTGATCCTCAAGATCATATCAGAGAATTATGTACTCAATCCATGGAGTTCATGCATGAACCAGCTTACTTAATGTGTCTTTTCTCTCGATCTCTGGGAGGGTCAGCCATTCATTGGTTCTCTAGAATGCCTCCTACTATCAAAACTTTTGAGGAGTTAATTAAACTATTCTATCAACAATACTCCTACAATATTTAACATCCAGTCACCATGATTGATATCTGTAATCTGAAACAATATCCAAGTGAACCATTCCTAACATTTCTCAAGAGATGGAGGAAGAAATTTTCTCTATATACTAGACCCATTCCAGAAACTGAGAAGCTGGAAATCTTCATCAACAATCTTGTTCCAAAAATCAACTACCCTTTACAAATACAAAATCATACATCTTTTGATAAGATGGTAGATAATGCGATCAAAATTGAGAAATTACTTGTGAAAAAAGGAGACATCACACTTTAAAAAGACAAGTATGAATCTGGATATAGTTCTAAGGACAAAAACAAAAACTAGAACAAGAATAAAGGCATTGTCACAGATGGCATTGTTGATAATATTCTTGCCCCATCTAAGGCACCCACTTTCAATCTCATTGTTGGCACCCAAGCCATCAAAGCTTTTGAAGCTAAAGCAACAGAGTCCAACAAAAAGTCATCTGATTATAAACCTTGGGCTACAGATCCCAATCAAAAATTCACTCCTCTTGGAGAATCCTTGGAATCTACCATGAAAACTCTATTGGCAAAAAAAATCATCTACTTGCTTGAGATAAAAGTCTTTGATCCTGAACCTAAACCAAAATTGTGGAGAGAGAATGATTTCTATGAATTCCATCGCAATAAAGGTCATAAGACTAATAACTGTGTTCACTTGAAGCACATCATACAAAACAAAATTGATAATGGAGATATCACAATCGACAATCATAAGAGCAATAATGATCATGCAGCATTCACAGAACTATTTCCTAAACATGGTAAAGAAGATTCTTCTTCTCAACCTAATATGGGTGCTAAAGTCAATTATGCTTACTCTAGAAACAATTCTGTCATCAATATGGTTGAACATGTCTATCTAAGCATTGCAATGTCATCACAATTGTAAGAAAAGATAGAGAAAATCAATCATCTAATGCAGTTACTCGATCACAAGCTCAGGCACACCTACAAGGACAAATACCAGATTCATCCAATGTCCCTAAGGTGCCTTTCAATCTTTCATCTACTTCTAAATAGAATGCTGCTTCTAAATCTTCCAATCCTAAAGACACAAGGCCTTCTTCATACAATATTGTCCAACAACTCCAACACACAAATTCAAAAATATCCATGTTTGAGTTGCTTCAGATATCTCCAGCACATAGAAGCATTCTAGATAAATCTCTGCTCGGATCCAATATTCTTGATAACCTTGATTTAGATAGATTCTAGACTATGGTTGGTCATCTTACGTCTCCACAGTATATTTCCTTCTTAGAGGAAGATGATAACTAGTTGAGTCATCTACATAACCAACCCTTGCATATTGAAGTCTTAATCCAAAACCATCATGTCAAACATGTGTTGATAGATGGTGGTGCTGGTCTAAACATTTGTTCTTCAGCTTGATTACACAATTGGGATTTTCAGAAATGGCCATTGATCCTAGAAAGAAGATAACTATCAAAGCATATGATGAGCAAGAAAGATCTTCCAAAGGAATAATGGTCTTACCTATTAGAGCAGGTCCTATCATCAGAGATACTAGATGTCAAGTTCCTGATCTACCTTTGGCTTACAACATCCTTCTAGGGAGACCCTGGATACACGAAATGAAAGCTATTCCTTCTACATATCATCAATGTTTGAAATTTCCTTATGAAGGAGTAGAGGTGATGATTCCATCTGATCTATATACAACTTGCAATACATTGAAAGAGAGTGTTGATAAACTTATTTCTAATAACAGAGAATCTTCCACTAAGCAGCTAGACGTTGCTTCAACATCCAAGATGGAAGACATTGCTAAAGAGGTTAAGATCAAAGAAAATGGTATGGGAGAATATACTATAGAGAGCCAGACTTGTCTTTGACATCTCTCCCTATCTCACCTAAGTCTTATGCACAAACTCTGAAATAGTCCAAAATTGAGTCTAAAGAGCCTCTTGAGGCATATAAAGGAAATTTTGTTGCAGAACAAGTATCTAAACAAGAGTTTGAAGAAGATGAAGTTGTGCTCACATGACTATACAAAGATGAACCTAAACCTCGAGTTGTTAAAAAATGTGATGCTAAAATATTGAATATCCCTTCTAAGTCATATGGCCCAAGAGATAAACTTATCACAAAAATGGGATATAAAGGAAAAGGACCTCTAGGACTACAGGGTAAAGGTCTTTTGTTACCTCTTGATCATCGTGGCTAAGCAAACAAGAATAAAATAGGTCTAGGATATAAGAAGAAGCCTTTCTATCTTAGCAAGAACTCCCCACATGTCTTAGAATAGGTTGAGCCATCCACAACAAATCAACTAAAGGGAGAAACAACAGAACAATCTGATAGTGATGATTCAGACACCACTGAAGATCTCATTCCCTATGAGCATTTTCTTAAAGAAATAAAAGACCTCCTTGAAGCTGAAGATGATCCAATAAAAAGAATTAATGTAGTAGAAACACAAGAACCTACTATAGAGCAAGAGATAGTTTCACCACAAGAACCAGCTAATCTTGAAGGTGATCAAACAGACAAAGATGAAGGTGGTAGTTATTCTAAGACAAATTCCCATGAGTATGAATTCAAATCAGAATCTGAGGGTAACCCTTCTTGGGGTATTCACCCTGACTTTACTCATGTTCTTAGATTTCCTAGAGGCATAGATGAAGAATCTAATGACTATGAATGGGGAGCCATTCTAGAAGAAGATGAGCTTATTACAGAAAAACATGTTGATGTTATTCACCAATATGCACCTAAACCCAATGTAAGTCTAGAGAGAAAGGATGAACTTGTCGAGTCTGATCCACCAATGGCTGAAATGGACTTCCACAATGACATTGAGCCTATTCACGAATTGAACATCTTAAGTTGTAATATCACCTTTGAACTCGAGCATCAGGTTAGGACCAATGATGACAGATCCATATCCATACACACTATTTCACAATCTTTCACCTCTTTGACTATCCAAAATCCTAAACTTCTTAACCAAACCTCTACAAATCTGAGCCAAGGTATTTATACCTTTCCCAATGACTATGCCCTTGCTTGCTACCTAAATGTAGTTGAGCCTATGAGGACTTCCATTAGTGAACCAAGCGTTAGCATGATGGAGTCAGACATCAAGTATCTTAGTCAAAAAAAATAAGAATAAGAATTAAAAAAAAGGAGT
This sequence comes from Chamaecyparis obtusa, assembly GCA_027943335.1. Taxonomy (NCBI): domain Eukaryota; kingdom Viridiplantae; phylum Streptophyta; class Pinopsida; order Cupressales; family Cupressaceae; genus Chamaecyparis; species Chamaecyparis obtusa. The sequence goes on from BSBK01001933.1 coordinate 562,878, forward strand.
TCTGAGGGTGAAAACCACTTTGTGACTGTCTCAAAACCTACAAAAGTAAAAATAAAAGACATCTCCGAAGGTGAAAACCTCTTTGAGGCACCTAAGGATGAGATATTTGATGTCCTTCCGAGTCATTTACAGGACAGATCTCCAGTTCTAATTGAGCCCACTCAATCCATCAACTTGGGAACAATAGAAGAACCACGGTTGATTCATGTAGCACAATCTTTATTAGAAGAAGAGAAGCAAAAATTTATAACATTCCTAACAGAAAAGAAGATCAACTTTGCATGAAAATATTCAGATATGCCAGGGTTGGATCCTAATCTTATAATGCACCATTTGTCTATAGCTCCTAACGTCAAACTTGTTAAGCAGAAATTGAGAAAGATGCATCCACATGTTGCACTCTTGGTCAAAGCTGAATTAGAGAAACTACTGAAAGTCGGATTCATATGTGTTATTGATTATGCTGAATGGATCTCTAATATTTTACATGTTTCAAAACCAAACAAATCAATAAGAATATGCACAGATTTTAGAGATGTGAATAAAGCATGCCCTAAGGATGATTTTCCACTACCTAACATTGATTTGATAGTGGACATGACAGTGGGCTTTGAGATGTATTCTTTAATGGATGGTTTTTTTGGGTATAATCAAATAAAAATTGCTCCAGATGATCAAGAGAAAACTACTTTTACATGTGCATGGGGTACCTTTTGTTGGAATGTCATGCCATTTAGGCTTAAGAATGATGGTGCTACATATCAAAGAGCCATGACATCTATTTTTCATGATATGATGCATAGAACTATGGAGGATTATGTTGATGATACTTTAGCAAAATCTATGATTCAAGCTAAAAATCTAAATGACTTGAGCAAGATACTAGACAGAATGGAAAAATTTAGTCTTAGACTAAATCCTAAGAAGTGTGCTTTTGGTGTCACTTCTAGAAAGCTATTAGGATACATTGTTTCAAAGAAGGGCATTAAAGTTGATCTAGCTAAAGTAAAGGCTATCATGGAGATGCAACCTCTGAAGAATATTAGTCAAATGAGAACATTGCAAGGGAGAGTTCAATCTATCAGATGCTTCATATCTCAGCTAGTAGACATAGCACAACCTTTTACAAATACATTACATAAAGGTGTGACCTTTGCATGGAGTGAGGAATGTGAAAAGAATTTTAATCATAGCAAGAAATATCTATCAAATCCTCCTATCTTGATGCCTCCCATTCAAGGGAATCCTTTGATCTTATATGTCTCTGCTATAGATACATCACTGGGGCATTGCTTGCACAGCATGATGAGAAGAAGAAGGAAAGAGCTATATACTATATCAGTAGAACATTGGTGGCATACAAAAAGAACTATTCTATGATTTAAAAGGCCTGTCTAGCTATGATTTTTGCATCATAGAAATTGAGACATTATATGTTGGCTCATACCATGCATTTGGTAGCTAAGATTGATCCATTAAAGTACCTACTAAGCAAGCAAAGTTGCCCTCACGGGTAGATTAGCCAAATGGGTCATGCTCTTAAGTGAATTTGACATTGAATATGTTGAAATAAAAGCTATTAAAGGCCAAGTTATTGTTGATCGGTTAGCAGATGCACCTTTGTTTTATGACACACCAATGCAAATGGAATTTCCAGATTCCTCTATCATGAATCTTTCTTCTAGAGAATGGCAATTGTTCTTTGATGGCTCCTATACACAGAATGGATCTGGAGCAGGCATATTGTTTATCACACCTCAAGGATACTCCATACCTAAAGCTTTCAGATTAAAGTTTCCTTGTACAAACAATATTGTTGAATATGAAGCCCTTTTAAATGGTATGAAAATAGCAATTGAGTGGAGAGTAACAGAATTACACATTCATGGAGACTCACAACTTGTAATCCATCAAGTCAATGATGTGTACCAAATGAAGGATAAAAATCTCATTCCATACAAGAGAATGGTAGATGATCTAAAGAAATACTTCAAATCTATCACATTTGAGCAAATACCTAGAACAGAGAACAGGGTTGTCGATGCAATGGCAATGCTATCTACTTTATTGCAGCAGCCTGAACATGAGCTACACTACGAGTTCCTGGTGGAAGCACTATCTTATCTTGCATATGACTCCCCTGATACCCACATGATTTGCACTATTGTGGGTCATGATTCATCCTGATATAAAAACCTATTCTCCTATCTCAAAGACTAAATCATTCCCGATACCTTTAACCGCCATGAAAAGAGATATCTTATCTGTAATGCCTCTCAATATGTTATCATTGGTCACGATTTGTACAAATGAGGTCTAGATGGTACACTACTTAGATGTTTAGAATGGGAAGAGACTCAACGTGCGTTAGAGGAAGTCCATGATGGTATTTGTGGGTCACACTCAAATGGTTTAACACTAACCCGAAAACTTATTAGGGCTAGGTACTATTGGCCGAAAATGGAGAAAGAGTCTATCAAGTTCGCTAAGAACTGTCAAAAGTGTCAAGTGCATGGTAACTTAATTCATGCTCTAGGGAGAGATCTAATTCCCTTCACTACACAATGGCCTTTTCACTAATGGTCATTTGATCTTATAGGATCCATACATCCTCATTCTTCTAATGGGCATACCCATATAATCATAGCTACATATTATTTCAAAAAATGGGTAGAAGCAGTCCCTTTGACACAAGCCACTGGAAAACAAATAACTATGTTCATCTTGAACTACATCATATGTCAGTATGGTATCCCACATTCTATAGTCATAGATAATGGTGGAAAATTCAAGAACAAAGACTTAGATGATCTATGTGCCAAATTCAAGATTACACAACATTGGTCATCTATCTACTATCCTCAAGGGAATGGACAAGCAAAGGCTTCTAACAAGAATTTATTAAAAATCTTGCACCGCACAGTTAATAAGACAGGAAGAGGCTGGCATCTCATGATCAATCTAGCTCTATGGGCCCATAGAACAAGTATCAACATGCCCACTGGGGCTATACAATTTGCTTTAGTTTATGGGTCTGAAGCGGTACTGCCTATTGAGGTTGAAATCCCATCACTAAGAATCAAAATGCATGGTCTAGTAACTGATGATGACTATAGAGTGTCTAGGTTGCAAGAACTTGAACTACTAGATGAGCGCAGACAAGCAGCATATGATCATCTCAGAGTATATCAGAAAAGAATGTCTAGAGGTTACAACAAGAAAGTCAAACACAAAAAATTTCAGGTTGGCGATCTAGTCTTAAGAGAGAATCCTGAAAATCAATCACATAGAGAGCACAAGGGGAAGTTTGAACCCAACTGGCTGGGTCCCTTTGTTATCACTGCTACTTTTAGCTCTGGAGCCTATCAACTCTCAACGATTGAAGGAGAACACCTCCGAGAACCAATCAACATTCTCCATCTGAAGAAAGTCTATGCCTAAGGCATTCAGTGTATGGTAAAATATCCTGAAAAAATCTTAAAAATCTGAAAAAGTCCTGAAAAAAATAAACATCTTGGTGAAAACCTAGCAATAGGTGCCTTGATGATTCACAAAAATATCAAAAAATATCAAAAGTACAAAAAAATTGAAAAAAATGAAAAATACAAAAAAAATGAGAAAAAGAAAAAGTGCCTTGGTGAAAACCTGGAAACAGGCACCTTGGTAGCAAAAATAGAATCTCTGCCAAGATGGTGAAAACCCGGCAAACAGGTGCCACTTGTTCAAAAATGCTCCATCTATCAGTGCAATCTTGGTCTTTCCCAGCTTTCAGTCTTGCTTTAGTTTGTACATATTTCCTAGTTTATTTTTGTATTCCTATTTTCAATAAGTCAGTCTGTACACCAATCAGCTCAAGCGTCTATATCCTATCAATGTTTTAAACTTGAGGGCAATCAATGTCATATCTTATGGCCTCAATATCTTAGATGAGTCATATCGAGTCAGAATCCTTTGAAGCTTCATTTGATTATGTCTATCTGTCTCATCTCCAGAAAGGATTTTGCATCTACAACAATGCAATCAAACATCAAACTGAAAAAAATCTATGCTTTTACATGCTTTTATCTCCTTGTATGCTTACTGATTCACATAGAGATTTTCTCATATTATGTCCCTTTGAGCTCTTCGATGATGTCCTTTACCGGATTTAGAGAGTGATGACTGGGGGCATAATCTTTTCTTTGTTTTCTACTTGCATGTGAAAATCTAACAACTTTGGAAATTTTGGATTGAAATGGTGTTTGTCTGTAAGAGCCTCTATCTTGAATTGGATGATCATGAGTACCTTGACCATTGATACCCAAAAAATTCAAGGAAGTTTGATCTAACTATTATCTTTTTGAGAAATTTCTTACTCCTATTGTGAAACGGGATCTTACGTAAGGATGTGAATGATAAAGGGTCACTACAGGTAATTCACAGTAGATTTAGAATGATCTCTTGACTGCTTGATGTGTTTGTTTTGCAAGGCATATTCTGGTCATCACAACATTTATGTTTTGATGCTTATACAAATTGCTATATCAAAATGGACATGATATTCAAGTCATCCTAGCGTTTGTGCCTTGGTGCTTGTATCTAATCTGACATTCTAAAAATAAAATCAATATTCATATGTTCATGGTTAGGTGACCAGTGGGCATTGTATTGATTATTGCACATACAAATTGATATTCATATGTCTATAGTTTCATAACTAGTGGACATTGTATTGATTTATCCGGTTACGTAAAAAGTTCAATGATGATAACAAATCGACACATGATCAGTGACTAGGTCCTAGGTCTTAGGTTTGCATTTCATTTTTCATGTCATTTTTCACTTTGCATGATTGCATGACCTTACAACTTGCTTGAAAATCTTCAAAAATTCTTCCCAACTAAACTTAAAATAAAAAATGACAAGCTGACTCTCATACAAAGGTTTCCTCACAGAACCACAAGTAGTCACCATCCTGGGTTAAACATCCTTTTTGACATAAGACTGAGTACTTGTCTTCATCAATACCTACAATATATATCATGTGTATCATTGCATTTACATTACATATTCATAATCATTCATTCCATCTATTGCATTACATACATTTCCATACATACACTTTCCATAATCAATCACATTTGCATAACATTCATACATTTGAAAGAAACCATTGCATTGCATAAATGCATACATATATTCTACTCTACTCATGGCATTTACATCACATGATATCATCATAAATCAAAAACATGACAAGTACGCATGAAGTCACAACCAAAAATCTCGATCTCATATCATATAAACTCGAACTAGTCACGGGTGCACTACTAGCACAGTGTACAAAAGAATGAGCTCATGTGAGCTATCAGAGGTCAGCACAATATCAAAATCAAAAGAGCAAAAATATCAAAACATATCATGACAGATCAGCTATATGCCTGATCCTCTGCATCTGGTGGAGGTGGTGGTGGTGCATCAGGCACGGCCTCGGCTCTAGGTGCTCTAGCTCCCTCTGGTGCTATCATATACTGAGAATACATGGGAAATCTCTAAGAAACTAGGACAAAAACATAGTATGCAAAAACATAATAGGTATATCGTGAGGTCTGATGTGTCACCTCTATCTGTAATCTATGAACCTCCTCCCAAAGCTCAGATCGATGTCTATCTGCCTCAAGAAATCTCTCCTCCTAGCAAGCACTCTACCTTCAGGTCCCTGACCTGTAATCTCAATCGTCTAATGATCTCATGTGGAGCAAGTGGTACACTAGGATCTATATTGGCTATTGGCATCTTAGTATCTACAGCAGGCTTCTATGTGGTCTCTGCTCTCTGCGCCTTACAGTGTCTAACCTTTGCACCAAGATCAAAGCTAGTATCCTCCTATAATGGATTAGGACCATCACCACCTACAACCCACTCAACTGCAAGTACCTCATCTATTATGCGCACACTACCCAAGGTTCCACTCTCCCCTCTACTGTATCTCCTAGAAGTACCTATTGATCTACCTGTTGAAGAACTACTCGGATGAGGAGGTGGTCTAGTATGTCCAACTGGTCTCTGTGGTGTCACCACTACTCTCAGCCTAGGAGGTGTAGGCTGGAGTATCTGTTCCTATGCACACATCTTTCCTCGACTTGTTGGGGCACCTGTAACATCCATGGCCTCCTCCATGGAAGGAATCAACTCTGTTGGATCAGAGAACCTATATATCAGATGATCTGCGAGCCATGCAATGAAACCATCTATGATGCCAACATCTTCCATGTTTGCTCTATAATCCCAATCTCTACCGACTATACCACTATACTCCTATGTACATAAAGCATATGATAGCCAAGGGGCCCATCCTAATCCAAGCTCTCTCAGAATTTGTGCATAGGTAGTGTGCTCTTGTGGTGCATCCTGGATGATTTCATACTACCTCCATACCTTGGTAATAAGGAATCACTCTATAATAGATGTGGATTGCCCAATCAATACATAGCTCTGACAAAAATAACTGAACTACTCTTTGGCAGTAGGTCAGGCCTCTATAAGCAGATACGGTCTCCATACTACAAGAGTCATATCATCAAGGCACCATCTGAAGTATTCTATGTGGCCCATGGGGACCTATGTAACATAACCTAAATAAGTATAAATCACCAGCTCCTGTGGCTGGTGCTGTGACTGACACACTGGTCTACAAACTAGGATGTGCTCCTAGGTCCATATCTAAAGAACTAAAGCACCAGAAGCAAATGATTTTCTCTCCTAATACACAATCTTGTGCATCTCAGAGAACATATGTGCTAACATACACTGACCCCAAGCCAACTCAGAAGGAGTAGCCATCAACCGTGCCACCATCGGGGCCCAACCCATCAATAGACCATTCTACTGATGCTCAGACATAATGATGCCTCCTATCATCCCAGCAATAATGCACTCTAGTCTATGGATCTGACCATAGCATTGTACCAAGGTCTCCCAAGAAATAGAAGCAGTCAATTGTGTATCATCTTCGAAAAGATGTCTGAATGCTAGTAGACCTGAGTTCCCTGAATTCATGTAATCATGATGCTGACCATGGAATGGTATACATAGAATCCTATACACATCCTCAGGTGTGACAGTGATCTCTCCAGTCGGCAAGTGGAAAGTTTGGGTCTCGAAATGAAACCTCTCTATCAGGGCAGTCAACAATCCATGGTTTACCCTAATCTCGGGTAACCGGATCAGATACTCAAACCCGCAAGAAGTAAGATGTACCCTCATAGGGTCAGGCAGTGATACACAAAGTCTCTAAGTCACAAGATGATAAATGTGCACATGAACATCAAGATATGTAACCTACACAGTATAGAAACAGGGAATCCTATCAGTAATTTGGTTGAAAAATAGGCTAACAATACCGAAATTGAACAATTCACTATCTCAGAAGGTACAATCAAAGCTCAGCAATTGGCCTAAGAAATCATAAAATCAAAAATTTTGACCTAAGATGGATTTTTAAGCTCACTATTTCCCATACGACAATTCAGACTAGCACTAAAGCTCGTATGAGTTTCTGCAAGGTATCATACGACAAAGCATAGTGATACGACTTTCTAAGGCTTCCTGTATGACAGAGGAGGGACCCGACAAAATGTCATATGACTCTTGGGTCCCTATGATACGAGTCTTGGGGGGTTCTCATATGACAAAAGAAATAAAATTGGAAAGTCGTACGAGTCATGGAGGACACTCGTACAAGATTTTATGCATGTGAGATTTCAAAATTAAAAACATATGAAAAATGACCTAAACATGCTACAAACATGCAAAAATTGAATTTTCAGAGAGGCACAGAGGTCCACCTACCGGATGTCCATACTGTGGAGGTCTCTGATGTCTGCAGTTGCACTCAAATCGATGGGAACTGATAAGAACCTTCATTTCTACCATTTTCTCACTCAAAGGGCTCCACAAGGTTTCAAAAGTCAATGGTGAATAATGAATTGAAAATGACCCTTCCAGCCTTTATATAGCTTTTGACCTCATTTTCAAAATTGCTCCGTTTTTCACAAAAATTGCACCCCTGGCTAATTTCAACATTCTAAACCCATTTTTGGGATCAAAATTGAAATCTTAGATCATTTACTATGTCAAAATCATGATTTAAAATTTTCAGACCCAGGACGGTCTACTGCTTGCATAATCAACCTTCAATCATCACATAAATCTAGAATTCAACTTAACTAATTATCTTACATCAAACTATCAAAATTTCAAATTGGTCAACCATGGTCAATGCATGGTCAAACCTAGTCAAACTTGGTCTCTAGGACCTCTAAACAATGCAGAACACATTCTCGGACATATATAACCACTTCTCAAATCAATTAACATGCTTCTAAACTATATAACGCTGACTTTTCTTGTCAGATTTCAATTTTTATCCCCAAGGGGGCATGGTATTGCACATCATTCAAGTCTGTTAATCTAATTATGTCAATCAAATCTTTCTTTCAGTAATCAAGACAACAACCACGTCTAGTTGTTGATTCATCTAAAGTCCTCGTCGCTTGGGGCATATCTATTCCTAAATCTATCTTGTAAACTATATCAACTTTTTGTAACTATCGGTTCATTAGTGTTATTTCCTTGGTTCTTAGTAACTGATGGGTTCAGGATGTGATACCAATATGATTCATACAAGGACATTGAGGTTTGAAATCCGTCACTCACTCTTCACAATCATAAGGTTCAGAATTAGGTGTTTTGACACTTTTTCATAATCATCGGTTCGTTGTTGCTATAGTTGACATTATCTTTGGTCATTCATGACCTAAATCTCAAATCGTGAATCTTTAAATCTTTCAATCAGTTTCTATCTCGGAATTGGTTAATCTTTCAAATCAAATCAGTTTCATACATATATCAAACACAGACTATTCTTTGAACCACTACGCTTTGCACAGTGATTCAAAGAGGGGCAAAATGTAATACCCCAAAAATGGGCTATAGGTTCATTAACCTCCTACATCTTCAAATCGAATGAAATCGACATCAAAGTCCTAACCTAAGGCACATCTGCACATTATTGAATCCTAATTGATTATCCTAAATTTTGCATCGGGGAATATTCCTAGCAATATTTCTATTTACCTAATTATCTTTAAATTAAATAATTATTTGGTGATAAATCCTATTTATCCTAAAGTTTGATTAATTGAATATTCTAAATATTTAATTAATTAGATGTAATACTGCCACTTAATTATCTAATTACATTTAATTAAATTATTTTTAAATTGTATTATTTAATTTTGACAATAAATAAAAAAATCTTATGACTAATTGATTAAATTCTTATTTAATTAATTTGTGTCAGTTGTCAATTTTTAATAATATAGTTTTTGAATAAAAGTTTGATTTAATAATTGATTAACCCATAAATCAATTGTTTTATTTCAAAAATCAGTTAAGTTGAGAATAAATCACTTTATTTATTTAATTAATTTATAATTAAATCATGCACAATCTGAAAAGCAAACAACTAGAAATCAACAATCAATTTTAAAGTTGAAACTCAACATCTGATGATGAGTTGAAATTTTATCTAAAACTCTATTTTGAGATAAACACTGCTTTTGCATATTTTTTGTGAGTTAATTATCTTTGATTTCCTGATAACTCAAAAATCAACCTGAGTTTATCAAGAGTGATTTATGGCTTTTCTCCTGCATCCTCAAAGCCCTGGATTTCTATAAAACCAAGGCTCAACTCTTCACAATTATCAACACTCAAATTTGCACAATTACTCTGGCGAATTGGCGATTGAAGGATTGAGCACTTGTGACAAGCGATTTGTGAGATCTTTCATAGTTGATCATAGCTTTTGCATAGTTTCATATCATAGATTTTCATACTCATTCATAGCATTCTTAGATTAAATCTACATTCAATTTCATCCATTTAGCTTAGATTCATACAGTTTTTCATCTTATTGCATAGAAAATACAAAAATCTAGGATAATCTGCATTCATATAGTCTTTCATATTTTGCATTCATATCCTTCGTTTAGGTGTTGCATTGTCACTGCTTTCGATTCCAGTCTGAGAACATCATACTCGCACCTACTAGAAGGTAGTAAATCACCTAGTTAGCATAGTTTCAATTACTTGCAGATTTTGGTTTTTGCTAACCTCTAATGTTTTACTGAAGTGTTGTGTCTACAACTAGGTACAAAATTCACACACACAAGGGGCACCTCCTGGCAAGGTGATTTTAGATGCTTTCCCCCAAGTCATGACATTTGAGGACTCTTCATTTTTCTTTTCCTTCACCACTATGACATTGATGGCATTTTCACATCTGTTCAAAGAGTTTATGGTGTTGTCATTGTAATCACCTAAAATTGGGCTAATAGAACCTAAGGCCCTATTTTCCCTAATTTGGGATAAAAAAACCTTATTATGTTAATTTGATTTTTGATTATTTACATAATTTTTTAAAATTGATAAAATCACTAAAACCTCCCAATTCAAGCATTTTTCATCAAAGTATTAAGAAAAATCAATTTGATTACCTCTATGCCTAATTAATTAAATCAAACCCATTAAATTCATGGCTAGAGTAATTAATTAAAATAAATGAATTAAATCCCTCTCAAAATGACATGTCACCTTTAAGGAGACAACAAAGACACTTTGAACTAGTGAGAGGTAATCACATGGATCAATCTTGGAGGCATCTCAACCACTCCTCATGGATGCATCCTAACTGTCCAAAATCTCAAGATTCTATAAAAGAGAAATTTTCAAATCCCAAACAAGGTTGAAAAGGTTAATTTTGAATTCATACATGCATGTTGTTAATTTGATTTCATATGCTCATAGCTAATTAGAAAACACTTCATTTTGGATAATTGTAATGAACTCATGAATCAATGGCTAATTTGAATGAATTTGATAGTTTTAGCTTCCTATTTTCTCATTTATTTTGAATCTCTCATTCTAGTATACATTGTCACTGTTTAGGATTAAATCTGAGAGCAAATCTTAGGTCCTTTTCATACTTGTGCTAGTTAGAGAGCAATAATTTGATTTCATTTGTTACTTTCTTTGATTATTTGATCATACTAACAAGTGATATAATGAATTATTGAAGTGTTGTGTTGCAAGTTTGTAGGTCCATAATTCACACACATATTTCTGGCACCCACCATGGGGCCAAGCCCCAGATTTCTTCATTTTTCTATTGATTTTTGTCATGTTTCATTCTGCAGGAGATCGCATTCAGGAAATAGGATCGCACCTGGGATGAAAGCTCACACCCCGTATTTCCTGGATCACATCTGGGATTTCCCAAATCGCATCTAGTCAGGTATCACATTCTGTTAAATTCAAGATCGCATCTAGGGTCCTTTGTCATATATGGATAATTGAATCGCATTCGGGAAAGGGTATCGCATTCAGTTAAATTTAGAATCACATCTGGGGATATTTCATTGGATTTTGATTTTACTAACCCCTAATGGATTGATTTGATGTTTTATGTGACTTTTAAATAGCCTAACAGTGGTTTGTAGAATGAAATGACAGAGAATTAAACATGAGAAACTACTATTGCTTTTATGAAGGTTGCCTTGGAACAAATAATCAAACATTATAATTTTATTTCTAGGATTTTAATACAATTTGAGTTCATCTTGCAAATTGAATAGAGGATTATGCTCTTTTCCCTTGAGAAAAATTAGAAACTCAAAAGTTAGTTTGCATTTTGAGGTCAAATTGGGGAAATTTACCTTAATGTTTGCATGATGTGTTTGGGATTCTTGATTTGAGATAGGAGGTTATGATCTTCTCCTTCATGGAGAAATAGAAATCCAGACCTCACAATCATTTATCCATTTTCCTTATTGCAATCATTTATAGGGCCTACCGGTTGAGGAAAAAAGCTCCCGAGAATGACCCAAGTGGGGACAAGTCTTAAGTTGACTCTTCCACCCCACTATAAAATTTGACGCCTCCTTGAGTTGAAAGCCTCATAAGACATAATTTACTTTGGCCTAGAATCTTAATGATCTTCTTCCAAGTACATGCTTGAAATTTGTGTAGAGAGAATCCACTTAAATTGTGTTTGCAAGACTACACAACTTTGAGTACACATAGGGCTATAGGCCTCAATCCTACTTGCGGGACTATGGGAGGTGGTTATGAATGGATGCCTTCAATAAAAACCTTAAGTTAGATGCTACCTGGTTCACCTCTGAAAGGTTTTTATCACTTGTGCGAGGCAAATAGTAATTGCCCCAAGCCATTCACCATATTGATCCCTCATTGACATTACTACTCAGCTAATATGGGCTCCAATATCCATTGCATGTTATTGGACTACCATATTTTGAGGATTCTTTGAGTGTGTTCCTAAGTCAGTGAACAAGTGGTATCAATATCTACCTAGCATAAGGAAGGTTAGGTGTGTTTGCATAGTATGACTTCCCTATGTGTTCTAAATCCAAATTTCAAATAAATCCCCCCAAATGAACAAACACCAAGCATTTTCAAGCACCTACAAGTCACTGGAATCTGACAAATAAGACACATTTTTTCAAAATTCACTAAAACTTGCATCTGACAGACCATCATAAAATTGCATCTAGTATCTAAGATCACATCCTATATTTTGTGTCACATCTAGTCCATCCTTAGTCACATCTGGTGTCTACCACATTTCCTAGATTGCATCTGGTAACTACAACATATCCTGAGTTGCATCCTGCATTTCCTAGGTTACATCTGGGGCCAAAAGATTGTCAATTAACTGTAAAGTATCACATTTGGGATAGAGGGCATTTATGTGCTTGTGAGAACCAAAAAAATTACATTTCTAGATACCCATTTTGGCCATTAGTAAGATTTTTTTGTCAAAACACATCCATCTAATAGCTTGAGAAATTCATTTATGAGAACGTCTTGTTACCTTGCATGGTTTAAACTCCATTTGTCCAAAACTATGGAGTCACCTTATCCTATCAGCTAAGATCAAGTTCCCAACTCATTATCAAGGCATTCTAACACCCTTTGACATTGGAGATTTCAAAAACAATCACAAACACACTAGCATTTTGGTTCCTAGCTCATTAATAGGGCACTCTAACACCCTTTGACGTTGGATCCTTAAGACATATTCAAACCCACTTTTTCATCCTTGGACTCACAATCAGACATTTGCAAACATTCAGACCCACTTTAATATAGGACACTCTAAAATTTCTTAATCTAAGCTTTCATGGTTAACACAAGACACAAATCTTATCATTTTGAAAAGAACCCATTCTCAAATGAAGTACCATTGCTCACATTTGAAAGAGGAGAAACTTCAAGACTTAATCCTCTATTTGGAACCACACCTAGTACCACTCATACAACAACACCTGAAGTGACAAACATGAATAACCAAGAAGAATTTTGTTGGTATGAGAGACATGACAAACAAGATAACCAAGATGAACATGATAACCAAGCAAGAAATAACCGAGAAGTGCACTATGATTTTGATGATGATGAAGACCCTACGGAACAAGAATACCAAAGGGCTTTAAGAAGCAAATGATTTAATAAGATCCTTGAGAGAACTTTGGAAGAAAATAAGGAAAAGTACTTCCTAGAACTCGCCTCCCAAGGTGTGAAACTACCAAAGGACTATGATGTGAACCAACATAAGCAAAAAGAAGATCTTAGTCCTATGTCTATTTTGACTAGACAACTACTTGCCATGCAAGATTAAATCAAGGAACTCAAGAAAGAAAAGGACAAACCAATGAAACAATACTCTTTGGAACACATATATCCTTTCCCTTTTGATAAGGGATTGAAGATGATTCCATTTCCTCAACACGTTATGATTCTAAAATATGAAAAATACACTAGAAATTCTGACCCTCAAGATCATGTAAGGGAATTTTGCACATCCAGTATGGAATTCATGCATGAAAAAATGTACCTTATGAGATTATTTCCACGAAGCTTAGGTGGACAAGCTATGGATTGGTTCTCAAAACTACCTATGGGAATCAAGACATTCAATGAACTAGTGCAAAATTTTATACCACAATACTCCTGTAACATCTAACACATAGTGACGATGTTGGATTTATGCAATACTAAATAGAAAATGGGAGAATCATTCTTGAATTTCTTACAAAGATGGAGGAAAATATTTGCATGATATGCTCGATAGATATCTAAAAATGAAAAAAATAGACATCTTTATTAATAACTTGGTACTATAAATGAACTTTCCTATACAATTACAAGGTCCACCAAGTTTTGATAAGATCATAGATAGTGCCATCAGGATTGAAGAGGTCTTGATCAAGAAAGGGGAAATCACTATCAACAAGGAAAATAAAGACAAGTACTATCCCACGAAAGATAAGTACAAATATGGAAACAAGAACAAAAATGTCATTAATGATGGAGTTGTTGATACTCCTAACATGAAACCAAAACTAGAAGTCTTTAATCTTACGACGATCCTTGAAGTGAGTAAGAATTAAAATTCTATAGTGACGCTAATGGATAACAAGACTTTCAATAAACCGACTACTCAAAATGAGCCTTGGGAGACATAGTAGAAGTGGTCTTGAAGTCACTCTTGGACAACAAGATAATCATAATTCCTGACTCAAAACCTTGGGAACCAAAAGTAAAACCAAGATGGTGGAACGATAATGATTACTATGATTTTCATTGCAATAAAGGACACAAAATGAGCAATTGTATGAAGTTAAGAAATGTTATCCAAGATCTAATTAAAGAAGGAAAAGTTAAGGTGTATGGACAACATACAAACAATTATCACAAAGCATTCCAAACTCCATTACCTAGTTATGAAAAAGGAGAATCTTCCAAGAGTAACAAGATTAACTATACATACACTGATAATGGTAATGTAATCCATATGGTGGAACCATGCAAACCTTCCATCAATGTGATAACTCTAAAAGGAGTTCAAAAAAGAACTGAATCCTCTAATGGTGTAACAAGAAATCAAGCTAAGATCACTCTCAAAGGAGCTTCGACATCAAATACACTAGCTACAACAACAACATCTAAACAACTGACATTACCTCAAAAGTTTAATCTAGTAGTTGCAACGTACGCTAGCTCAAGTCTATATTCTAGAGCTATTAAAAATCTCTCCTAATCATATGGAAGTTATTGATCAAGCCTTGCTTAATACTAATGTGCCAAAAGATCTAGATGTGAATAGATTCCAAACTATGGTTGGTCACCTGAATTCCCCACATTACCTATCTTTCTCAGAGGAAGATGAAAAATCATTGAACCAGCCACATAATCAACCATTGCATCTAGAGGTCCTTATTCATAAACACCATTTCAATCATGTCTTGATAGATGGAGGTTTTGGTTTGAACATCTGCACATACAACATGGTAAAACAATTGGGATTTTCAGAACATGAAATTGATCCTAGAAGAAAGATAACAATCAAGGCCTATGATGAAGAAGAAAGATCCTCCAAAGGATTAGTTATTTTACCTATCAGAGTGGGACCAGTGGAATAAGATGTGATATGTCAAGTTCTTGATTTACCACTTTCATACAAAATTCTTCTTGGAAGGACGTGGATACACTCAATGCAAGTTGTGCCCTCTACTTACCACCAATGCAAAAGAATTCCCTCATTAAGGAGTTCAGCTAACTATTCTAGATGACACAACATATCCTTGTAATAGTCTTAAAAAAATAGAGAGCATGGTTCCACACAATAAAGAAAGTTCTAATAAGACAGAGACATCCAAAGAAATGGTTTTGAGAAGCTTTGCTAAAAAGGTTAACATTCAAGAAATGAGTATGGGCGAATACAAGATAGATCCTGCCATGTCTCTAACGGATCTTCCCATATCTCCTAGATCTCAAGGATGACCTTAATCAACATTTACACCTTCTAATGTTAGTTCTCTAACAATTCATAAAGGAACCGAATTGGTCAAAGAAAAAGTATCACATGAAGAAGAAAATGAAGAGAAAGTTGTCTTGTAATGGCTTTATAAAGAAAATGAAGAAGATGGAAATATCAAACATGTTGAGATAGCTACAAATAAATATGTAAAGGGATATGAGATCATGAAACAAATGGGTTACAAAGAAAAAGGACCCTTGGTACAAAACAAACAAGGATTGGTGGAACCTATACACATGGATTTTAGAAATCCTAAAGACAAGATGGGATTAGGCTTCAAGGAAGCAATATCTCATCCTATAGTAGAAAGTGGTCTTGTATTTGACAAATCAGGGGACTCAGATGATGAAGAAGAGGTAGAAGGACAACCTATTTCTTATGAAAGGTTACTACTCTTACAAGGAGACCCATTATCAGAAATTGGTACAAATTTTGAACAAGGACCAGAAGACAGACAAGTAGAAGAACCTGAAGAAGAACAAGAATAAGATCTCCCTATTTTTGACACACCTCACTTTGATGAGGAACCAGAGATGATAACTGCACAAGAACCATTGCAAGAACAAGAGAACAATGCTAATAAAGAGGATGAAGTACCTATGACTATTGCCCACTTCTTGGGGATTTTAGATGATAGTCAAGTAGACTCACACGAGTATGAATGGGATGCTCTTTTTGATGCTACTATGGATATAGAAGTGGATGTGATACATAAATTTTCTCCTAGAATCTTGATTGAAGAGGGAGAGAGTTGTAATGCTAGATCACTAAAGTTAGATTTGCATAACATTAAAATGAACTCTAATAATAACAAAAAAATGACTCTAATAATCCTAACACTTATTTAGAAGCAAACTTAATGGAAAACATCTTGCAAGTTAATAACATTGATAATAACATAGTGTTCTCTCTTGAACCCACTGAATCTTTGTCCTTATTACATCCTGAATTAATAGACTGGAATGAGCCCACGACCACAATCCTATTATCTTTTGACAATGACTATTCCTTAGCCTATTACCTTAACACTTGTGAAGCCTTCCTTTCCACCATTGTAAAGAGAAAAACCATGACTGGGGAGGATATCAAGTTTCTCAGTCTCAAAAAGAAAAACAAAAAGAACAAGAGATCTGATGGTGAAAACCACCTAGTGGTAGTATCATATCCTAAAAGAGAAAAAGAAAAAGATGTATCTGATGGTGAAAACCTCCTAGAGGCGCCAAAGGATGAGATTCTTGATATCCTCCTAGATCACTTTCAGGAAATATCCTTGATTCTTATTGAACCTACACAACCCATTAATTTGGGAACAACAGAAACTCCTCAGCTAGTCCACATTGCTCAATCATTAACAGAAGAAGAAAAGATCTAATTCACCAGTTTCTTCAAAGAAAAGAAGATCAATTTTGCTTGGTCTTATTTAGACATGCCAGGATTTGATGCAGATTTGACTATGCATCACTTATCTATTTCACCTTATGTGAAACTAGTAAAGCAAAAAATAAGAAAAATGAATCCACATGTGGCATTACTAGTAAAAGTAGAATTGGAAAAACTATTGTAAACTGGATTCATTAGAGCCATTGATTATGCAGACTAGATTTCAAACATAGTTCATGTTTCTAAGGTGGACAAATCTATAAGAGTTTGCACGGACTTTAGGGATCTAAACAAAGCTTTCCCAAAAGATGACTTTCCACTTCCCAACATAGACATGATTGTAGACTTGACAACAGGCTATGAGATGTACTCATAAATGGATGGATTTTTTGGATACAATCAAATAAAAATTTCCCCTAAAGATCAAGAAAAAATCATATTCACATGCGCATGGGGAACATATTGTTGGAATGTGATGTCATTTGGTCTCAAAAATGTAGGTGCAACTTAATTACCACAATATTCCAAGACATGATGCATAGAAACATGGAAGACTATGTAGATGACACATTGGCAAAGTCAAAGATAAGGACTACACATATAGAAGACCTAACAAAAATCTTTGATAGAATGGAAAAGTTTTAATTAAGGCTTAATCCCAAGAAGTGTGCATTTGGGGTGTCATCTAGAAAACTATTAGGATTCATAGTCTCGGCAAAATGAATTGAGGTGGATCCAGCAAAGGTGAAAGCTATTCTTGAAATGAAACCACCTATAAATATTAGTCAAATGAGGATGCTACAAGCCAAGCTACAATCCATAAAAATATTTATATCTCAATTGGTGGATAAAGCACAACCTTCACAAAATTGATGTGTAAAGGAACTACATTCACTTGGGATGAGCAATGTGAAGAAAATTTTGCCCAAGTCAAGAAATATCTAATGGATCCTCCAATCCTAATGGTACCAATCTATGGAAAACCTTTATTTCTCTACATATCAGTGATAGATATATTATTAGGAGTATTACTTGCACAAGAAGATGAAGCTAAGAAAGAAAGACCTATATACTATATCAGTAGAACTTTGGTTACATATGAGTTTAACTATTCAATGATTGAGAAAGAATTCTTAGCAGTGGTATTTGCATCCCAAAAGATTAGGCATTACATTTTGGCACACAAGGTGAAGCTAGTGGCTAAGATCGATCCACTTAAATATCTATTGAGTAGGGCAATGCTAACAAGAAGACTAGCAAAGTGGGTCCTAATTCTAAGTGAATTTGACATTGAATATGTTGATAGAAATCCCATTAAGGACAAGTGATTGTTGATCAACTTGTAGAAACACCACTAATAGATGAAAAGCCATTGCACATGGAGTTTCCAGATGAATCTATTATGCACTTGACAAAGCACCCTTGGAAAATGTATATTGATGGCTCCTTTACATAACAAGGATTAGGAGCTGGATGCTTATTCATTACACCACAAGGATATAAGATCTTGAAAGCATATAAGATGATCTTTCCATGTAAAAACAACGTAGAAAAGTATGAAGCTCTCATAAATGGGCTCAAACTTGCAATAGAGTGGAAAATTGTTGAATTACACATCTATGGAGATTCACAACTCATTATCAATCAAGTGAATGGTGATTACCAAACAAAAGATGATAAGCTCATGCCTTACAAAAGAATGGTGGATGACTTGAAGAAATACTTTGTCTTTATCACATTTGAGAAAATTCCAAGATTGGAGAATAGAGAAAATTATGCGATGGCTGCTTTAGCATCCATGTTACAACTTGAAGAACATCAATTTCGCTATGATTTCCTAGTGGAAGAACTCCCATTTTCTGCCTATGGCTCACCTGAATCCTAGATTGTTTGTGCCCTTGAAACCCAAGTTTTGTCCACATACGCCCATATCTATTCTTACCTAAAAGACCAAACAATCCCTGAAGGCTATTCCAAAAATGAAAAGAGATCCCTTATAAGAGCAGCATCACATTATACAATCATCGCTAATGACTTGTATAGATGTAGTCTAGATGGTATGCTTCTTAGGTGTTTAGAAAATGAAGATTCTAATCATGCATTAAAGGAAGTTCATGAAGGTGTGTGTGGGTCACACTCGAATGGTTTTTCATTAGCCAAGAAACTCTTAAGAGTTGGATATTATTAGCCCACAATGCAAAAATATGCTATTCATTTTTCAAAAACATGCAAGAAATGCCACATCCATGGTAACCTAATACATGCTCCAGCTAGAGAGCTAATTCCTTTCATAACACATTGGCCATTCCAACAATGGGCCTTTGATCTAGTTGGTCGGATTTATCCAAATTCATCAAATGGACACAAATACATCATTACTGCAACTGAGTATTTTACAAAATGGATGGAAGATGTCCCACTATCTAATGCAATTGGAAAATAAATCTCAATGATCATCTTGAACTATATCATCTATCATTATGGCATACCATGGTCAATTGTGACTGACAATGGGGCTCAATTCAGAAACAAAGACATAGATGAGTTTTGTCTTCAATTCAAAATCACTCAGCATTGTTCCTCGATCTATTACTATTAAGGTAATGGACAGGCTAAAACATCAAACAAAACTATTTTGAAAATCTTGCATAGGACAATGAACAAAATAGGAAATGACTGCATTTGCAGATCAATCCACCATTGTGGGCTTATAGAACAAGCATCAGAACACCAACTGACGCAACTCATTTTGCACCAGTTTATGGATCAGAGGTAGTCTTACTGGTTGAAGTAGAGATTCCATCACTGAGGGTATCATTGAAACATCTAGTCACTGATGAGAAATACAAAATCTCTAGACTACAAGAACTATAATTGCTAGATGAGCGTAGAAATAGGCATTTGACCATCTTAAAGCTTCTCAAAAGATAATATCAAGAAGATATATCAAGAAAGTGAAACCAAGAAGTTTTCAGGTAGGAGATCTAGTTATAAGAGAGAATCCTAAAAATCAACAGAATCGAGAAAAAAAGGGAAAATTTGAACCCAACTGGTGGTCCCTTTGTCATTACAATAGCATTTGGATCAAGAGCCTATCAATTGGCTACGCCTAAAGGAGATGTTTTACTAGATCCAATCAACACTCCACATCTTAAAAGGTTTTGTGCCTGACATTCTTGAGGTAACTTCTGTACACTGAAAAGAGTTCCTAAAAAAAGTACAAAAAATTTTGAAAAAGCTCCTGAAGAAAAGTAAAAATAGAAAATATGGATCCTAAAAAATTTTTTAAAAAACAATGGAAAAAGTCCTAAAAAAATGACCATCTTGGTGAAAACCTAGCAAATATTCACCTTGGTGAGTCCAAAAAAAAATAGAAAAGAGAAAAAGTACAAAAAATTTGGAAAAGAGAAAAAGTGTCTTGGTGAAAACCTAGTAAAAAGGCGTCATGATAGCAAAAATAGAAAAAGTTTGGTCAAGTGGTGAAAACCTAGTAAACAAGCGCTACTTGTAATCAATGCTCTATCTATCAAGACAATGCTTGCGCCTTTGGCCACTGTAAATTTTAGCTTGTATATATCTTTCAGTCACTTTTGTGACAAGCTAAATCTTGAGATGAATTATCAGAAAATCATATCTTCCTAAGGATTGAACCTATCCACATTAAGGTCCTAGGTAAACTACTTTCCCTAGGGGGAAATGATCAAAAGCATGCATGTTGCTAATTTGTTGTTAGGACTTTCTACTAGGGCGTCGAGTCCGCAATAGATGTTAAACTACGAACAAAGGTTTTTCTCAATACCACCCTAGTCCGCAATAGACGGTAAACTACGAAAACAAAGGTATTCCTTAATGCCAACAACAATAGTATTTCTTAATACTTGGACCCAAAGAGTGTTCCTAAATGCTATGTCAAGATGATAAGAGTGTTTTTAAACACTAAATAGGAGAGCCACTTATTGATAAAAGAAAAATCACTAATTGATAATAATTTCTATGTGCGTGTTTGCAAAATTAATCAACAATGTTCCTAAACACTATAATCATAATTGTCTATTTTAAAGCAAATACATTGATTATTTTAAAAGGAATAATGAGATTTTTTTTATTATCAATTTTTTATTGTTATGTTTCCTTGAGTGACTCGATGATGTCTATGGAATAGAGAAACAAGGACTGGGGGCATAACGTTTTCTTTGTCTTCTATTTGTGGTAATAAATCTGATGATCTAAGGTGATCATGGGGAATGGGTGTCTATGATAAGTGCCTCCATCATGATTGGAATGCCACATATACCTCGACCTATTTCCTATGAAAGCTTTAGTGAGGTTGGATTTATTTCCTTGTCTATTTTAAACTACAATGAAAAACTACTTCCTAGTAAGGTACATAGTAAATCAGATTATACCCAAGAATATGAATATAAAATAAAAGGTCATTGCGGGTATATATTTACACATTATGCACCAAAAAAGAAAAGGGTTTATATTAAACATGAAGTAACTAACAGAACATTCTAGCCTATATGCTTTAATGTTTAGGGTATCTTTTGACATGACGAATAAGAGGGAAGTATTCATATTTTCATGATTGCTAAATCTATCAATGAAAATTTTACTAACCTAATGAGGTCCCATTACAAACTCTCTATGATGATAATTGATCCACTTTGAATAAACAGTGATTGTCCTAGGTGTCTTAGTCTAGGTGAATTTCATTGGTTAATTGCTTTAAGGTTCATTTTTAGATGTATATCATATTAATTTGCATTAGAATCATTTAGATGCATTTCATGTTTTTAGTTGCATTGAAATTCATTTTAAATTACATTCATTTTAACATAGTTACATTCATTTTAAGTTGCATCAACATGAATGTGTGAATTCAATTATCTAAAGCATTAATATGAGCTGAAAATTCTAAAAACATTAACCATTTTCCATGTTTGATAAAGTACATCATGAAATCATAAACAACTAAAATGAAATGACTGAGTATATATCACTGATATTCATTTGCATTCATAATCCATTTCATATCACCAGTACATCTGCATAGTACATCCATAATCATTCATACATAAATAAAAGTGAGATGTCCATACATCGCATGGCAATACATCTCATACATCCATATGCATACATAAAATAAATATTCCATACATTGCATTAAACCATCACATGAGTTTGCATCCATACATTCATAAAAATTTAAAAATACGAAAACATAAGCATATATCAGTGAAATATATCATGATGTCATCATATCATCACCATCTAATCTAATCATAACCAAGTATGACCATCGCATCAATATCGTAAGCATGAGATGCATAAATTTGATAAATATTCATAACTTTCAGATAGAGTATTATAAATAAGAGATTCATTAGATAATAAATCTATATTTTCCCTTTCTCCCTTGAGAAAATGTTGTTTAAATTTATCACCATGTGTTTTTTCACGGAACCAACGTTCACTTATCACTGATTGGTGATAGGGTAATACACGTCTCAATTGGACACCAATTTATTGAAAGCATTTGAAAGTTTCAAAATTTTCTAACATTTTTATGTTAACAGGTAAATCGTCATCATTAGTCTAAATTTTGATTCCTAGGGCTATTTTTATCACCTTTTTACGCTTTAGAATAGCCTTTAACATTTTTTTAATACTGACATTTAGCTCTCTTGTTGAAGAATAAGTAAGATAAATACTCTTCATGAGTTCTTTAGGAACAAAAAGTTCTCTTCGTTCAAAAGCAGAGTGCTTATTTAGAAAGCGAATACTTATGGGATCCCAAAGAAATCAATGAGCTAGACATATTACTGGTGTATTTAAAGGTTTATATTCCATTGCATACTCTTCTGTGTCAAATTGATATATTCCCATCCTTTTAAACTTATTGTATAATAATTTTGCTTCACAGAAAGCAGTTGTCTTTCTTTCTACAATATCATCCTTCCAAGCATATTGAAATTCTAAAATAAAGTTGCCAAACATTAGAAATTTCTTCCAATACAAGCTAGAAAGACAGGTCGGTCTTTCTTGAAACCTTCCAAATAGATGAAGATAATCCAATAATGGATTTTCTATTGTTATATCTTTGATATGCTCAAATCGATTGCTGCGAATATAATTAAAATGCCAGGTCCTAGAATCACAAACTATAGGAGTTTCATCCTCTTCTCCGCAGAAATTTCTTAATTCTTTAGATAAAATGATTTTATCGAGTATAGAAGATAATCCATTTTGCATCGTATCTTTTTTGAACTGAGGAGCAATTGTGATGTAATCAAAATTACCCCGATATATTGCCAACAATGGAAACTCTTCCAGAAGACCCTGTAAAAGATTTGAAGCTAGAATGAAATCATTTTCAATGAAAGAATCAAAAGGACAACTCCAATTCTCTCTGTTTGATTCCAATAAAAACTAACAATCTTGCGCTACTGATCGAGCCAAGCAACCCAAAATATGATAGAATACGGTGAACTCTTTCGCAGTTGTTCTAGCAATTGAAGGTTCTAAATACCATTGATGCAAATAGTTTGCCCTTCAACCCTAGAAATCTAGAGTAAGCTCTAGGGAATTTTTTAAATACATTAGTTTATTTTGTACAATGGCTTTTCCTGTCTTGTAGGGAAGTCCTTGAAAAAATTCACTGAATTTCAGATTACAATTGCAAGGACCCCAATTTGATCTATACAAAGCTACTCCAATTGTATCATTGTCTATAGATGAAGTATTTTGGCTCATGCTAATTAGAAATATTTCATCAACAATTTTTTCTAGATCTTGCACAATAAAGCCTTTGGTAGTTAATCCAAATTCATCATAGTAGTTCCATTCTTTTTGCAAGTTGAGCCCTTTGTAATGTAAAAGCAAAGGAAATTCTTTTTCTCGATGTGGAGCAGGCAACTTTTTAGTATTAATAAATGTATCGAAACTTCATTTACTACAAGGAGGAGTTATTAGAACTGGATCAATTTTTTTTGGAATATCGGTTGAAGCAATAACAACAATATTTTGTTTGATCATGGTTTCTTTTTCACCATCAAGCGGATTATATGGATCCCCAAGGAGTTCTACCAATAATGCAAGAAGGTAAAAGTAATCATTCAGTTCATGAATGCTTGGAATCCATATGACGCAAGGAGACATCAATTTTGCCAATTTGAGTGCAAATTGGAATTGGATTACTCTTCTCACAAAATGCTCTAGGATTCTCCCCTCATTTATACAAAAAATTATGAGGTTTTTTTTCATAATGCTCATTCTCATTTATCTCTTTTGGCCTGCCTGACCAACTGAGAGACCTGAGGATATTTTCATGCTCAAGGTATGATTGTTTAGCTGAAGATGTATACTCAGGTTCATAGCGAGATAGAAGTTTTTGCTGCCTCAAAAAACTTTTAGGAGATATTCTTATTAAAGGTAAATAAGAATCTGCTGCTAAACTTTTAGCCAAGTATGATCATCTAGTTTCCTTAGGCCCTATCAATAAAATTCGATTAGAAAAGGATGGTACTAGGTAGAGTGGGTAGAATCTCACGTGGTCATATAAAGGTGAGAAAATTGGTACGGAAGTCATCTTCTGATAAAAAGCAGCGAAGATCGGCATTCTTGCTAAAAATAATGAATTTATTTTGGAATTCATTAAGCCTATTCTATGAGTTAGGCCTCACTAAATCAATTCAGCTAAATATCAAAAGTAAAGAAGTCCTGGTTGTTCTCTTGTTTCAAATTCATGAAACAAACCAATAGGGGGGGTTAACTTTGATTTAAATTGAGAGATTTTTTCTTGTAGTAAAAATAATCGATTTTCTCTCAAAAGGAAGTCATCTACTTCAAATTCATACAAAAAAAAATTTCCACATTTTCGAGAACCCGGCTGTAACCAAGGAAACAAGAACCAAGAAGGATATGAAAATTGAATATTTTTGACATACCAAATTTTCAATAGTAGCAATAATCCTATATCATCAAAATCTAACTCCATCTCGATATAGTCCACAAATGTAAGCCAAGAACCATGCCAATTTAAATTAGAAAAATTTCTAAGCATTCTATAAGATCTAATCATTTCTCCTACGCTCTCGCCCCAACTAGAATTAAACTCCAAAACTCTGATCAAATAGAAGTTCCTATAGAACTAAATCAAGAATAAGGGAATTATGGAGGAAATATAAAAGAAAAATCCAATGAAGATACAAAAAAAAATATCATAGTCTCAAACATTTTGTATATATTTTCATGTATCAAATGATATTGATAGATCCTTTCCCTCAAGTAGTGCTTTAAGTACTTTTTCATTTGCTACTTGCCATAATTTGTCAATATTCCAACGGGATACCATAAGATTCGGGAGAATTTGATCATTCAATATCGGGAGAATTTGATCATTCAATATCGGGAGAATTTGATCATTCAATATCGAGAGAATTTGATCATTCAATATTGTGAGAATTCGATTATTCAATATTGTGAGAATTTGATCAATTTTATCTCTAAATTCCCACTTTAGAAGTGTCCAAAATTGATGATAAAGTGCCCACAAAATATTCAAATTGTGATTCCAATTTTGCCTAATATTGTCCAGCATTGATACTAACAGATCAATACTATCTATTGTTATTTTTGGAAAAGTAGCTAAAAACATATTTTGAGTATATTTCCACCTTGTGGAAGTCAAAAACCACAACCATGACCTATATGTTTGAAACAAACCCCATTTCTCAAAAAAAAATTTGATTTGATCAAAAGAAATTAAAAACTTTAGTTTTGAAAAGAAAAACTTTAGTTTTTCTTTATTAAAAAAGTCACCTAGGGCTTTGACTTCTATAAAGTCACCTATGGCTTTGTCTTCCATAAAGTCACCTATGGTTTTGTCTTCTATTATGTGTTCTAAACTTTCTATTGAACTATATTTTTCTTCTTTTTCTACAATTTTATTTATTCGCAAAAATATTTCGGACAATACATCATCTTGATAAGATTGAGTTTGAATAAGATCTATGTTGGAACTAAAACTGTTTTTAGAATACTAACTAGAGGTCTTTTCTTCTAAATCTGAATACTGACTAGAGGTCTTTTCTTCTAAATCTGAACTATTTAAAAAATGATAGCAAGAGTTTTTGTCAAAATTGACAATTTGTAGGCTTATTAAAGGAGTTTTATAGATATCTTCAATCGATAAATTGATATTTCTACGAATAATAGAATTCAATTTATTAAGTAAATTAGATGATTTATGCAAATCATGAATTAGCACTTTGTCACGTAAATATTTATCCAATAATATATTAACTTGTGACTTTATGAGTGAGATAGTTTCTTACTCAAATTTATTACTTCAATTTATCATTTCCTTTTCATAGTATGAAAATGCATGCATTTCCCTTGCGTTTCAATATGATAAATTATCAGAGTAAAGGAAGGGGTCTAAAGAAGGAAAAAGGCCAGATCAGTAACACGTCAATACCTTGTATGCAAAATACATTGTGAGGATCTAGAAAAACACATATTACAAGGAATAAGATGATCCAAAAGGCATATTGATCATGATCAAATTTGTGAGCTTGCTTGGGTACTGAGCATACAAAAAAAGAAAATGATGAATTTTCTATACATCTTCTTAGTTCTACTAATTCTAACGATACGTCGTTCATCATTTTCTTTTCAACTATTGCTCGAGCTGGATGATCAAAATTTACATGTCTGGTTCTTTCAGGGGATAGATTCTTAAAAATCTACTTATCCCAATTACAAAGAAACCTGACTTGAATGATCCTGTATTAAGGGCTAAATTAGCTAAAGGCATGGGACATAATTATTATGGCAAGCCCACTTGGCCCAATGATCTCTTATATATTTTTCCAGTAGTTATTTTTGGTACTATTGCATGTACCATAGGTTTAGCAGTTCTAGAACCATCAATGATTGGTGAACCGAAAAATCCATTTGCAACTCCTTTGGAAATATTACCTGAATGGTATTTTTTCCCCGTATTTCAAATACTTCGTACAGTACCTAGTAAATTATTAGGTGTCCTTTTAATGGCTTCAATACTTGCAGGACTATTGATAATCCCTTTCTTGGAGAATGTGAATCAATTTCAAAATCCATTTCATCGTCCAGTAGCTACAACAGTATTCTTAATCGGTACCGCAGTAGCTCTTTGGTTAGGTATTGGAGCAATGTTACCTATCGATGAATCTTTAACTCTAGGTCTTTTCCAATTTGATATAAATTAGAATATCTTAATATAGGAGAGGAGGGAAATCTTTTGTTTATATATCTAGGGAGTAGTTGCTTTAAGATAAATGGTCTCTCCCTAGATATATGAATGGGAAATAAAAAAATAGAACTATTAGAAATCTAAACCGGATTCCCCGGTGAATCAATTCCAATATTTTGCATCAATTCCAATATTTCTTTGACAGATTGTTCCCCAAGATGTTTTATTTTCATTAAATCTTCTCCACTGTAATTCAAAAGGTCTGATACTATATTTATATTTTCCTTTTTGAGACAATTATATATCCCAGTAGAGAAGTTTAATTGGTCAATATACATTTGATTGAGAACTATTCCCTTCGTATCAGTCGATGTATGCGAAATAGGTAAGGAAGGAGTAATATTGTCGCTTAGACTGTTTGTTCCATTGTTGTTCTCTTGCTTTGCATTTAGAAAGGGAAGGAAAAAGTCAATTAAATTACGAGAAGCTTCATCAAGTGTTTCTTTAGGAGCTAATCCTCCATTCGTCCATATTTCAAGAAATAGAATTTCTTGTATCTCATTTCCGCTCCAATAGGAGTGAATACTGTAATTTACATTTTGAACAGGGACAAAGATAGCATCTATAGGAAAGATAAAGGCAACATCTATATGAAAAATTTCATCCTTATAACTGGAATTATTTGGATTTTGGATAATATATCCGCGGCCTTTTTCAATTTGTAATGATATATCTAAGGTAATTGATTTGTTTATGTTAGCTATATGTTGTGTAGTATCAATTATTCTCACAGAAGGTGATAGTATGATATCTTCAGCAGTTGCTTTTTTTGGTCCGACAACATGGATAGATCCTTCTGGAATTCCGTATGCATCACTTTGAAGTACAATTTCTTTCAGATTTATCAAAATTTCATGTATTGATTCTTCAGCACCTATTATCATGGAATATTCATTTGATATATTATGAAATTTAGCACGTGTGATACATGTTCCTTCTACTTCTCCGAGTAAAACTCTTCTTATTGCACTGCCTATTGTATTAGCTTAACCTTTGCGAAGCGGAGATAGAGTGAAATGACCATAATGAAAATGCTCACTCTCTGTTCTGGATTCAACGCACTTCAATTCTGGTATCTTTATTGAGATTGATATTTCATTCTGATTCATAATATTATTTTAATTATTTAATCATTTCTTTCTCTTTCAATTTTTTCAATTCTTACACACGTCTCCTTTTGGGAGGTCTACATCCATTATGTGGCATAGAAGTTACATCATGTATATTCTTTATTTTTATACCACTTTGATAAATGGCTCGCACTGTTGTTTCTCTCCCCGGACCAGTGCCACTTACTAGAACTTCTGCTTCTTTCAGAAGACCTTGATTTATTAAGGTATGAACAATATTTTCTATTGCAATTTAAGAAGCAAATGGTGAACGTCTTTTTGTACCTTTGAATCCGCAAGCACCGACAGAAGCCAAGAAACCACTTGCCCTTGTGTATTTGTAACAGTAACAAGGGTATTGTGAAAACTTGTTCGAATGCAAATAATTCCTTTCAGTATTCGATGTTTAGTTTTACATGGCAAAAATCTTCTTGTAGCTCTACATGGCACATATTTTCTTGTATTTTTTGATACAAATTTTTTAGTATTTTTTAATACAAATTTTTTGGTATTTTTTGACACAACACAAATCTTCTCTTCTTATAATTTTTGATAAATTTTGATATTATGTTTAAGTAAAAAAAAACTATATTAAATTAGATATAATAATATATTATTATTATATATATGATGCTGAAATTTATTTCTTTCTTTTAGAATTCCTTATAATGGGAATTATCCCTATTTTTGTTTATGCCTCGGATTGTAACAAATTACAAGGCATTTCTGTCTACGAATTAGGCCGCACTTTTCGCAAAGTTTGCAAACAGAAGTACAGATTTTCATATTTGTGGTCCTTTTTTTAATGCTAAAATCTTTTGATAATGGGCCTCATTGGTAGCATCATTCTTTCATTTGATGGGATGTCTATATATTATACGTCCTTTTCTTAAATCATAAACAGGTAATTCAACTCTCACTCTATCTCCTGGTACTACTCGTATTGATCGACATCTCATTTTACCCGATATAACCGTTAAAACATCTATATTGTTATCTAGATGGACTAAGAACATAGCATTAGGATATGTTATGGTAACTATGCCATCAATAGTGACAAAATTCTTTTTGGTACTCATTTTTCCTAGTTTTTAACTATAAGATATTAACTTTGTTATTAACTATGACATTAGATAGATTTCTAAAAGAGAAGAATCATTTCATTAAAGACGTTTCATCAATTTTTTAATTTTTTTATGAATATCTTTTTTTTATCAACTATTACTACTCAATAATATTTATTGAATATAGTTGAATTCTTTTTTTGTCAGCCAAGAAAATATCACATGTGCAGAAATCAAAAAGTATAATATGAAGCAAC